>JAHQIY010000017.1:1200000-1800000 GCA_019054805.1 Brachionus manjavacas | reverse complement strand
TAAATAATTTAAAGTATTTTGGATTATCAATAATTTACTTATTTTTGATCATAAATTTTTTTCATCAATTATCGACTACTTTTTAAAAAGAAATAAAAATGAAAAAATGAATTTAAACCAGTAACGCAGAGGAAAGCAAAAGCAATTAAAAATTTAATATAATCTAAAATATTTAAACTTTTTGTTAAGTTTTATTTTGTTTCATTTGTCAATATTCATTTTGAAATATTATTTTCAATTTATTTTTTCCATATTAATGATTTAAAATTAATAAAAAATTATAGCATACATCTCAAGAAAAATTTTTTTAATTGTTTATTGAAACAAAATTTTCAAAAAATGATTAGTCATTTTAAAAAATGAATTTTTTGATTTTGAAATTTCAGTCAGTCTCTTTTTAACCTAGCTCAAAATTTTAATGGCCTTATGAAATCTGTTTTAAAAGAAGTTTGAACCGATTTCTTTGTATTTTGATCTTCTTTTCTAATCTATTTTTTTACTCAAAAAGTTTCTTTAAGCTTTTCTTTACCATCCGGTTTCAACTTGTTTTTTCATTAATATTTCTTTTATAAAGTGAGTTCGTTCAATGCGTTTTTGGAGAAATTTTGGTCAAGTACAAAAATTGCAGCTAAAAAGTCTTCGATTTCAACGAATTTGACAGTTTCAAACTTTTTGAACAATTCTAAAAATTCAATAGATATCAGAATTGATATAAATATGATATCAATGACCAGATTTTTTATAGTTCTTTTGACTGTATTTTTAATTTGCTTATCTGTATCATTACTGAAAAAAATTATTTTTCAAAAAAAAATGTAATTTCTTTTTCTAAAAGCTGAGCAATTTTTTTATTTTTAAATTAAGAACCCAAATTCAGATTTGAACTTAAGTATTGGTCAAAATGGTGTCTCACGTTTTTCAGCTGATAATCGGAATCAGATTTTGGTAATAAATTGTCTTGCATTTTCCTTTTAAATATTTTTAAAGGGCCAGGACCAAAATGTTCCTATAATTGATCGACAGCCTTGTCTGTGCGCACAACCAAAATTTGCCAAAGCATTTTTGAGAGATCTTAACGAGGTTTTTTCAAAAATATCTTATAAAAGAATAAGCAAAATTTTTTTTAAGCTTCAATCTGCAATCGTTTCTGAAGAAGTGTATAATCAGACAAATGACGATAGCTTCGAAGTAATTTACAAAGATAAAAAAATGGCATTTTTTTACACAATTTCATTAAAAGGATGTTTGTATTTATGAAAACCAATATGAAAATTCTCAATTTTTAAGGGAACATTTTAAATTAGAAAAACTAAATGATACTGATTCAACCAGAACAAGAGAATTAGTTTCTCATCCTGTTTCATGTTTCTGATCCATTGTTTTTGTATTAATATTTCCTTCTAACTTGTTCTGGTTAATTGTCTTTGTTGCTTTTTGTATAATTTAATTGTAAAAAATTTGCTGCGATCCATTAAAATTTTGTAAATATATTAGTTGTAATTAATATTTAATTTTTTTACTTATCAACATATATTTAAAAAATCAACATACGTCTAAATTTTTTTTTTTGTTATAACGTTTAAATGTTAGTAAATAGAAAATGAATTAATAATTTGTTTATTCAAAAAAATTTTAATAAAATTAAAAACTATTGATTAAATAATAAAATGAATAACTGATGGTTGCTTTTTGAAAATAAAAATGATCTCTCTTCTTTTTCAGATTTTTTCCATATTTAGATAATTTTTTGACAGTTTTATATATGTCATCAACCACATAAAAATCATTTTTTAGCTTAAAAATTGAAACAGTATGGCCTGGTTTGTTTAAAGTTGCACAAAGAAAATTATAGTTTCTATTATCACATGTTATAACATCTGGTAATTCATGGATAAAAATGTTCTTCTCTGCTGATTTTATAAACAAAAATGTAGGCTGATTAAAAAATTTAACGTTGAATTCAAAAGTCAACTTGCATGACTTGCATCTTTCTTCATTTTCAGCTGATAACTTAATTTTTGAATTAGATTTTTTAAAAAGTATGACATCAGATTCTTTGGGAATATTTCTCTCATTTTTTTCACATCTTGAACAACTTTGTTGAATAAATACATACTTTTGAAATTCTTTTAAATTCTTTGAAAAATTATCTTCTTCATTATTATCAAGTGATATTTCAATAAAATTTTCAGAAAAATTTAATTTTGTATCATAGCTCATTATTTGTTTAATCCATAATTCTTTAGCTTTATCGAAATTCTTTTTATCCACTTCATCTATAATGTCTTTTATAACTATAGTCAACTTGTTACTTATTATATTTTGAAAATAAGAAGAATTTTTTTATAAAGATACCAGAATGCTAAAAGAATATAATCAATTGAGCAAGTTTTTGAAACAAAAACGTTTTTTTCCCCTTTGTATTCAATGAAAGCTCCCCACTTTGGTATGTGATTTTTGAATGATTCAATACTTGTTAAATCGTTTGATGATATTTCATGAGTTTGATTCAATTCCTTTTGAAGGATTTCAATTTCAATATCACTTGAATCTGAACAACTAGTAGTATATTCCGAATCACTTGAACTTTCTTTTCTACTTCTCTTTCCTTTAATATTTTTCGGTTTGTTAGGCAACTGTTGATTCTGTATATCGATAGGAATTTCGTTTAAATGTCTTCCTTTTGATATGATACCAGGTGTTCTATATTTTAAATAGCTTAAATAATAAATCACAGTTGCGACATGGCTACAGCATCCGACTATTCGACGACCTGACAAACATGTGCATATATGAGCTTAAATAAAAATTAAAATCAAAAGATTACCTAGTAAATAGTGTAAAATTTTGAATTTACCTTGAATTGACTTCGAATGATTTAATCCAGGTATATATTTGATAAAAACTTTGTATGTATTTTTAAACTGTTTAACATAGCTGGTTTGCCCAATATCTTTTAGATTTTTTAGATCTTCTATGACGTGAAATTATTTCAAATGCAAGGATTTTTGAATTTTCATATTCATCAGTTAAAACCCTATTTGACATATTCTTCATCAATCTTGAGCTAACAATGTAAGCTGTTTTATTAAATAAAAGGTCATCAGCGTAGGCTCTAGCTTGCTTTAACTGATATGATCCAAGAAATAACTTTCTCATCATTTGTTTTGGTCTTAGAATTGGAAAATCAACAATACTTGAAATCGAAATAGATGCTATCAATTTTGTTTCCAAATGTTTTCCTATTAAAAACTCTAATTCATTCTTGGTTATTTTTGATTTTCTAATCATTCTTCGCGCAATTTTTTTTCCATGATTTCCATCAGGGGAACAACTAATATGGCTGAAATTAATCATTGCTGATGCTATTCGATAGTCAATTTGAATATGACCAATAGCTGTATTTCGAACATTTTCTAAAGCCCTAAATTTTTTAATTTCGCCGATTTTTTTCAACTATGAATCGACACTTAATTAATCAAATAAAATTTTAATAAAAAAAACATAATTTAATTTACCTTTGTTACCATTCGTGTTTCATTAGCCTGTTTGGTAGAAAGCTGTTTAGATTTTAAATTAGACTCATCCAAATCATTATTTAAAAACTGCTGACAAGTTGGAATTTTTACATCAAAATCGTATTTTTCTCTAAGTTGTAATACGACATCTCTAAATCCTTTTAAATAAATCTTTTATTTTTAACAATTCACATAATAAAATTCTTTAGTGCAAATTATAAATTTTTACAAACCTCTATCGAGAAAGATAATTGTTTTTCCAGGAAGAAGAATCTTTTCTTTTAGAGCTAAGTCTGTCTTCAATATATATTCAAATATACAAGCATCGTTCATATTTGCAGAAAATGATCCATAACAGTCAATAATATATCCATCACTACAGCATATAATAAAAGGCTTAAGTAATGATGTTGATTTTTGAACACTCCAACTTTTATACTGGAAGTTATTATTCTGACTTTTTTCAATGCGAGTATAGGTACCATCACAAACAATAACAAGTTCTTCATTCTTAATTGATAGAAGTTCTGTTACCATTTCATTGTTGTGTTTCAAAAAAATTCTCTTTTTCTATCAGCTCCAAGAAAAAATGGAACAAAATCATCGTTTATTGCCTTTCGTATTTGAGACAAGTATTTACTAATGGCTTGTTGAGAACATCCCTTTTTAAAAATTTTAGCAAGTACTGATTGGTTTGTTCCTGTTCTTAACCAGTATCGATAAAGAGCAATCAGCTGTTCTTTCGAACGATTTTTACTATTTTTTATGCTAGTGATGAATTTAGAAAAGTCTAAAAATTGTTTTTTTGTCCAACCTGTAATTTCAATACAATGTGAGTCTTGAACAGAAGAAATATCTTTAAATTTTTCAAACACACTTTTTTCACCGACTTCAAACATATCAAACATTTTTATTAATTGATTCTTATAATTTTTTTTTGTACGAATTTGACCATAAAGTTCCTCTTTAATACAACCATTATTATCAAGATGGTTTCTGCAGCATCTTGCATTTTCATCAATAATTATTCTTTTCATTTTGAATGCATGAATAATTGAATTTTTATTAATTGTTCGCAGTTTAATCCTATCAGAACGCTTCCGTCTACAAATAAAACAGCAATTATGCGAATTTATAGCTGTTTCTATCTTTTTCGTGGACATTTTAATTTATTTTTTTATCTAAAAAATGAAGATTGAGTTCTTAAAAATTTCATAAAAATAATATTTTGTGTTATTATCGATTAGAGTGATATAATAAATATAGTTTAAACTTTTATTTGAAAAAAATACAAAAAAAATTGAAAAATCTACTTTGATTTTTTCGTTTCATTTCCTTTTTTTATCTGATATTTTACTCTTGATTCTTCTGTTAAAACTTTAATACAAATGTAAATTATGCACAGTTTTGTATAAATAGATTTCACTGTAAGAAGACAAGCTCCGATAAACACTAGATCCTAAATAGATAACAAATTTTAAATTCAAATCTTCAAATAAAAAAAAATACTTTTAATCCAACAAAATAAAAAATTCTGTTTTTTTCTTCATCGTATAATCCAAATGAGAACATAAGCCAACAAGCGAACTCATTATTTTTAAATAAGAGCCATTCAATTGTCTCTTCTACATTTTTTATGTCGCTAATTGCTATTGTTTCCCTAATTATAATTAGAACTTGTTCTTCATTTATTTTAAACCTAACAAAAGAAATTAGAGTAAGAAAATTAAAATTTACTGCAATCAAAAATTACCTTTTAATTTTTTGACATGTTTCTGAATTTTTTTGATGGTAAAATAAAATGCCTCCATCCCGTGGATAAAAACCAATCTGAGAATCGCCAAAAATAATTGGTAGATATTTGTCGAAACAATTCAATGAATGATTTGGAGATATTGAAAATTCAATAATTTTTAGGCAACGAAGTTTATCATCACATGCCACAGCGTTGCTTACACCATGAAAAGTGTTTGGAGGAAAATGACTAGAAAATGTTTCAGTGTTTACATTTTTTTTATTAGAAATTATATGGGCAGATGATAAAGTTTTACTTTTTTTGAAATTTAAACAAAATAAAAAAAGAAAAAAATATATAATTGCATCTCCTTTTAGATTTTGTTTGAAAAAATTATTTTACTACAACTTTTTTATCGAAATAAAAAAATATTATATTTTTAAGAATATCTTTTTTGAATCAAGTTTCAGCGAAAATTCTTACTTTTTAACATAAAAAATCGATATTGACCTCAATAAAGATTTTTATACTAAAAAACTTATTTTAAGGCAGAAAACATATCTTTAAAAAAGATAAAAATTATAGTTTTTTCTTCCAAATTCTATTTTTTAACATAAAAAATCGATATTGACCTCAATAAAGATTTTTATACTAAAAAACTTATTTTAAGGCAGAAAACATATCTTTAAAAAAGATAAAAATAATAGTTTTTTCTTCCAAATAATATTTTTTTAACATAAAAAATCGATATTGACCTCAATAAAGATTTTTATACTAAAAACTTATTTTAAGGCAGAAAACATATCTTTAAAAAGATAAAAATTATAGTTTTCTCTTCCAAATTATATTTTTTAACATAAAAAATCGATATTGACCTCAATAAAGATTTTTATACTAAAAAAACTTATTTTAAGGCAGAAAACATATCTTTAGAAAAGATAAAAATTATAGTTTTCTCTTCCAAATTCTATTTTTTAACATAAAAAATCGATATTGACCTCAATAAAGATTTTTATACTAAAAAACTTATTTTAAGGCAGAAAACATATCTTTATAAAAGATAAAAATTATAGTTTTTTCTTCCAAATTCTATTTTTTTAACATAAAAAATCGATATTGACCTCAATAAAGATTTTTATACTAAAAAACTTATTTTAAGGCAGAAAACATATCTTTAGAAAAGATAAAAATTATGGTTTTTTCTTCCAAATTCTATATCTTTTACCTTAAAAATTTTTTCTTGTCGTTAGTATTTTAATTTTAGATTTTTTTTGATATAATTATTATTCCAATATTTTATTTTAATCTTTTTATCTTGATGTTTAAGATTATTTTTAAAATGGCATTAATTCGTTATTCAAACATTTTACTCACTTCACTTAGAGCTTCAGCTAACTTAAGCTGGAGATTTTCTACCAATGCTTTTAAAATGTTTTTTAATTCTTCGAAAGTCTCTTTTCGAAGTTTATCGAAAGTTTTCAATACATTTATCAATAAAAAACAGTCCAAGAAAAATGATAATCAGCCTATTAAGAAAAATTCAAAAAAACGAATAAATTTTAAAAATCGCAGGATTCTTTACGATGCACTCATATACCAAAAAAGATTTTCTCGAAATGAAAAGATTCAATTAGCTAAAAAAACAAATTTGTCGGTCCGTCAAATATCAAGATGGATTTCAAATTCAAGAAATAAAAAATTTAATTCGTCTAAACGCATATCATTAAACGAAGAAATAAAACTGAATGAATTTTTTGAAAATGTGTGTGCATATCCACAAAAAGAACAAATATCTGAATTGGCAGAGAATCTCGAGATCACAAGAAGACAAATCAGTCAATGGTTTTACAGAAAAAGAAGAAAAGAATTAAAAAAAATAAATCAATTTAATTTTATGTAAATTTTTTTTAAATAAATTTTTACTTGCTAAATACAATAATTAACTTTTTAAACATAGTGTATATTTTATTAGATTATTAATAGCGATAAAAAAATTTAGAGAAAAGGAAAAATATCATTTTTTTAGAATATCACTTTTATTTCAAAAAACAATGTTTAATTTTAAATTTCACTTGAATGATAAAATCTTAATTTTTGCATCTGAACTTGGTTTTTGATTCAGGAAAATAGATGGATAAATTCGAACGAATCATCATTTTATTGGAATTTTTTATAAGATATTTAATATTCACATTTATTTAACAAAAATATAAAATTACAAATAAACAAATAAATTATTTACCATTAATGGTATTGTGAATTTAAAAAACAGAAAATAGAATAAAAAAATTTTATTTAAGGCGATAAAGTGTAACATACTTTGTTGCAGTTTGTGGCCTTATTTTTTCTAATATTTTTTATTAACTCTAATTTTGATTTATCAAAACATCATGAATTTTTTTTTCTATTTTTTTTGAAATTCACAACACCCCAAAAAATCAAATCAAATGTCAAAAAGAGCCCAAATCTGAGCTGAAGAATAAATAGGTTTTTTTTAATGTTATATTTTTGTGACATGATTTGGATTCGAATTCTTAATAAAAAAATATTATCTCTTTTTACTCATTTACATATGCAATGAATTATCAATAATCATTTGAATTTAATAACTTTAAAAAACTTAAAAACTTTCATAATTTTATTTAACCTGCAAATCTAAGACTTATTCATTTTTTTATGCTGACTGTTTTAAGTCCTAATGCTCCTGCAAATTAATCACAATTTTACTTGTGGTACTCTACAAATAGCACCAATTGTCATTAAAAAAGCTGACCTCGTATCCTTGAGCCACTTATTGATTAGAAAAATTTAATAATTAATATTTAATTTTTTAATCGTTTTTTATAATTGTGGTTAAAAACTATTATAAACTTTAAAAGACTTTATTCTAATTCAATTGAAGTTTTTTTGTTTTGGTAGTTAAGTAGTCTCTAAAGGAAGCTGGGATAGGACCCTAAATTTTTTTGAAGATCATGATATTCTCATTAGATAAGGCAAGCTACATCCCACAGAGGGACAACGTAGTAGTGGTAGCCACAAAGCCTGCTAGCTCCTCAGGAAGGCTTCCTAAAACAGGAGGCAACAAGACAGCTACAGCTAAGTCTCGCACTCGCTCAAAAAGCAGGATGCGGTTTTAAGGAACTAGCAAAGCTCACACCGGGGATCGATTTAGTCAACAATATCCTTTCACCCACCACTAATCACCCTAATTATTCATTAATTCATAAGTGGAAGTTCGGTCGCCCGGTAATTAGTAAATACTTCTGGGACAAAGACACGAACATTATTAATTAATTATGGAATTAATTAGTAATGTTCCATAATTCCTTATGGAATCGTGGAGGTACATGGACAATCCAGAAAGCTCGGAAGACGAGCTTCAAGAGCAAAATGATAAGGAAAATGATCAAATAGGCGAGGGATCTCCAACAGCCTCCTCCACCTACTACCACCAGCTTCTTTGCAACCAGGTCGAAAGAATTTTCGCCCAGTTCGATGATTGTCAGATTCAGGCCAAGGGTCTCACAGCTCACAGCTCTATATCTAGGGAAAAAGTAAAGGTGGACGCCTACTTCGCTCTACCCACAGATATCTTTCCATTAGGAATTTCCAATCACTCACGCGCTCTTTGCCAATCTACAAAACGGTCTCATGATTCGGTCGGCAGCTGGTTGCGCTCGTATTAAGAGCTATTAGCACAAAATTAGTCCAGCGATAAGGATAAGGACTCGTGCTGGTCTCTCTTTAAAAGGCCAGAATAGTCGAATCATCCCGATATTGCGGAACGATCAAATAGGAACGATATTGCGGAACTTTTTTGCTGGTCTCGAGACCCAGGACGAAAGTAAGACCCATAGCGGACTTCTCTGCATTAACAAGGTCCATAAAATAATATTTTTCTTATTTAAATTTTAAAAAATTTTATTTTTTAAAGAAAAAACAATAATATTACACTAATTTTTTTCTAGCATATAAACATATAAAAAAAATTAAAGTTAAAAAAATTATAACAAAGGTGATCACACAAATAACAATTTGAAAAAATCCAAAAATTCCAACATTTGTAAATAATCCTTTAAAAAAAAATTTAAGTAGAGACCACCACAATGCCCTATACTAGAAGCTATATCAGAAAAAGTAACAAGGATTGCTCTTAGAAAAGAAGGACTCTTTGAACAAAAGTCTGTGAAAAAAAAAACAAAAAAACTTAAATCTTTATACGGCAAGCACTTATTATATGCTATTTCTTGTTCAACATAGTTAACATAAACACCTTCCCCAATCAAAATTCCAAACAAACTAAAAATGACAACCATCAATGATATTAAGAATGTTTTAAGGGAAAAATATTTATTTTTAACAAGCTTGACGTCCTCAATTCGAAGATTTTTTGCAAAAGTCCTCTGATTACTATTCCATACCAGCTCTAATTTTTCTTGATTTATACTCTTAATAAATCCTATTTGAATTAATCCTTAAAAAAAAATTTTAAACAATATTTAATTATAATGCATGATATTAATTTTATACCATTTGATCTTTTAAATGAAACTTTATCATTGATTTTTAAATTCATTTTTTAGCTTCAGTTAAACTTTGTCTAAAATTTTTAAAATGAATTTATATATAAATTAATTTATGTGCAATTTTTAAAAAATATGCTATGTCCAATTTAATATGTAATGCTCTATTTTCAATTGGAAAAAAATTTGATTATTGAAAAATACGAAGAAGATGACTCAAAAATTATCCTCTTTTTTAAATAGATATTTATGTAATCTTATTTAAAAACTTTTTGTAACTAAAATTATTTTTTGTTAAATGAAATAAAAATTACAACTTAAATCTTTAGAAAAATAACTCTCAAACGCTAAAATTTTCGTTGTATTCTTGAAGATTTTAAGTATTTAATAAGGTTCATTAAGTTTTCTGCATCTTTAATCTGAATTTTTATTTAATTATCTAACTTTTATCAAAAGATATTTTTTATTATTTTTAAATTGTTATTTAATTCAATTCTAAGCAAAATAAATCCTTAATAGAGAATTATTCTTTTTCACCAAGAAAAAAAAGAAACAACGACTGCTTGCAAGTAAAATTGTAAAGTTTATTATGAAAAAATGTAGATTTTCATCTTGCCAAAATTGACATTTTTTTTGGAAATCTAAAAAAATTAGATAATTTTGCCGAAAGATGAGTAAAAAACCTTTATTTTGATATAAAAATTAAGTTGAACCCTCTTTTTTTAAATAAAATATAAAAGGGCAAAATTTCAATGGAAACAGTGTATTGTTCTTTATTAAATTTTTATAATTTTGTTCTTTTCTTGTTTGTACAAAATTTAAAATTTTGAGCTTCAAATTTTATCAAAATAAAGTGAAAATAAAAGTTTGTTAAATAAAAAAATCAGACAAAAAATCTAGTGTAGCATTTTAAATATTTTTAAAAAAGGGCCATTAAAATTTATACCAAAATTTTTTTATCACTGGCATTGCTTATGAAATGCTTCTTGTATTCGTGTGTATTTGTAGAACTTTTTATGATATTTTTTTTAATCCAAAGAAGCTTTTGCTCAATAAAGACAATTAATATAACTACAGAGCCGGAATTAGGTTTGTAACAGCCCTCAGCTGATATCAGATGATATCTTTTGTACCATTTTCTTTTCCAAAACCTGTATCAGCTAATATCTGATTCAATCAAATGATATAAACTGATAATAAAATCTATCAAGTTATTTCATATATTTCAAGTTATTTTAGAAGTAGATTTTTATTTTTTTTTAGTTTGTACCTCAAATTGGTATAAATCATCTCTGATCAATTATATAACATATCTTGACAGATAGCTAAGATGGTTTTTTTCTTTATTATAAGACTATCCCACATGATGATCGTGTTGTTTGTGTTCTCTTTTTTTTCTGGCCAGTGAACATAATACCTCTCTGGCAATTGTGCTCCTAGATGCTTGCACATAGCCCATTTAATATAAATGTCTTTCTTGTATGTAGTTGTATTCAAACGGTGCAAGTGTCAATACAGCTGGCAACAAAATGACTTGTTACCTCTTCTGTCTTGTTGCATACCTTACATTTATTATCTACATGCTATTTAAAAATATTCTTTGGGTGGTGGAATTTGATTTATCACACTCGGCATTGAAATATAATAAACTCTTAAATATTTATAATCAAAAAAATTCCTATATAAGTTAAAAAATAAAAGTAGTTCAAAAGTTTATAAATTCGGATAATCCAAAAGATTAAATAATTCAATTACACAAATTGATACATGAAACAGAACGAAAAAATCACAAAATTTAATGTCAGAAAGAACCAAGGAAGAGGTCACTGCTTCAAATATCACAAAGAAATTCCGAGACTCCAACATGAAATAACTTTTTTTTCAACAGAACCACTAACAAATGGAACTCGCTGCCAAATCAATTAGTTGAAGTCCCCAATGTTAACAGTTTCCAAGGCTTTGATTGCTGAATGAGCAGCAATCAATCACTTCAGTTGTCTTAGTATGGCTAGCCATCTACAGTCAAAACTATTACTACTATATCAAACTTTTTTCACACTTTACTGATTAATTCCTACATATCTCTTAGTTTTGAATAAATTGTGCTCCTAAACTGCTTAATTTAAATACTCTCCAACTCAAATAACTGCAGGTGTTCCTCAAGACTCAGTAATTAGTCCTCTTTTATTTAGTATATATATTAATGACATCCCAAAAGAAACAAAACAAATAACGAATATTCTCTGCTTTTCGCAGATGATCTAGTTACATTCTTCGTTTATAACAAAAAGGAGAACCTAGAAAATAAGATAAATAAATACACCAACGAACTAGAACAATTGCTTATTAAATGGAAAATGAAGATATCAGTTGAAAAGTCGTGTTCAGTAGTCTTCTCTAGGTACAAAAAAGAGTGTAATAATCTAAACTTAAAAATTTATGGATACAGAATAATGAACCAAAAAGAAATCAAGTTTCTTGGTATAAAATTTGATTCAAAATTAAATTTTAATATATTAGTAGACGAAATTAAAGAACGCTGCAACAAAAGGCTAAATATTAAAGATACTGTAAAACAAAAAATGGGATCTTAATAAATTTACATTAGGAAATTTATATAAATCTTTAGTCGGATCGATTTTAGACTATTCTTTTCCTTGCTTGAATTCATTTTCAGAAAATAATATCAAAAAACTACAAGCAATTCAGAATTCAGCAGTAAGATCTATCCTTAAGTTAAATTATGATACTCCCTCCAATATCGTGCATCATGAAGCTTTTAATAAACTTAAATTACTAACAGTATCGAATTGGCTTTTTGAGTAGAGTGAGAGATATGTTGGGACAGGACTGAGTCATCCATGGGTTGTCAGATTGGTGGAGGAATACAAAGAAAGTTTCGAATCGAGATATATTGAATATCATTGTGTAATTGCTACCTTACTATTTCCTCCTTTTTTCCTGAAACCTGAACTATGTAAACATTTGCCACATATAACAATCTATGTCTTCTAAACTTTCATTTTTTTCTTTTTTTTTTTTAGTTTATTTACTTTATTTTGATTTTTTTTATCTCATTTTATTAACTTAAATTTTATTTTTTATTTTGATTTTGATTTTTTAATTTATTCTGAAGGAGCCCTAGCTCGGTACAGAAAACAAATAAATAAATAAATAATAAACTCTGCCGTTAGGCATATTCTTAAACTAAAATTTGATACTCCCTCCATATACTAAACTTATAAAATAGAGATCTTTCAGATTTTATGCTCGTAACGGTCCGTTATACTTATATCATCTAATTTTTGTTCATTTTTTTATTATATATATTTTTAATTATTAAAATTAAAAGTAAAATTATTTTTGAAAAAAATTGTTTTAATTGTATTTTGTATTTTTAGTAGCTTTTGAAACTCTGGATTTAATTTCTGTTGATTTAATTTCGTATGGTCCCCTGATTTGCTCACTTCTTCGTTCATTCACTACTTTTGATTTAGACATATTTTCTACATTAGCAAAATATGAATCAACCGAATCATTCAGAAGCTGATCATCTAGTCTTTCATCCTAATCGATTTCATTTAATATTGCGTTTTGTGCATTCAACTATAGTGTTATTATTTTAAATGCATTACATTTTAAAAAAGAACAAAAGATAAAAAAACAAAATTAAATATTACCAAATCACATTTCCTTAATCGTTCAGCTTTATTACTATCTCTTTTATTTTTTAATGCTCTGGTGTAATTTTTTTCATTATTTATTAGTCTTTGTATAGACTTCAAGCAAGCATCTTTGCATTTAGCAGCAATAATCTTTTTGATAGGAGCAATTGAAGTTTATTATAATCAATTAATTATTTGTAGTGAAGAAAATTGAATCATATTAAATCATATTAAATTAAACGAAACTAAACTATAATGAAAAAAATACAAAGCAAAGCAAAGACATAAAAAATGTTGGACATTTTTATTATTTTAATTTAATTGTAAAAATAATACTTTTTAATTTGTCTCAATAAAATTTTTAAAAAAATTTTAAAGGTTTAAATAAAACAAAATACTTAGGCTTTATTCAACTTTAAATTTTCAATAGAAGGGAATACAAAACAAAGCTATTTTTACTTGTAACACCCAAGATAATTAGCAAAGTTAAATATTTTTAAGTTTTTTTTCGGACCAATTAATCAATTAGTTGGTCGTTTTTTTCTGTTTTTTTGTACGGCATAACGGTATTCGAATAATTTTTCATATGCATAGATGTTTTTTTTTATTCGCTTACATTTTTGCTTATGATGCTCGTTCCTCGCAATTACGAACTATCTCAAATTGAATTTTTGAATTGAGTGCGATATATGTCGTTCTTTATTCTATTAGTTGTCAAACTTTTTGAAAAATATAAAGCAGGTTTTGAGGCAAGATACCTCGAACACCCGACTCAACCGTGTATTTGCTACCTAACTATTTCTTCTTTTCTCCCTGAACAATCAAATATTCAAAAATTTGGAGGCCATATTATAACGTAGAAAAGTTTAATAAGTAGATTACAGGAAAATAAAAGAAAAAAAAAAGTGCCAATTGATGGAATTTTTAAAATGTAGAAAAATAAATTGAAGAAAAAAACACAAGTGTGGCAATCATTGTAAGCCAAGATATCCGATCGAGGTATGGAATTTATGAAAGCGTACCAACAATAGTGTTGAGTCGTGGCTAACCCTGCTCAAGTCTGGCGTTAGTTTTGAAATTTTAGTTTTGACAAAGTTGTTATTTAGACTTATTTAGAGTTATTTAGACTTGGGAAAGACTTCATAAGTCGTACTTAGTTAAGATAATTAGGATACAGAGATCAAAAAAAAAATAAATAACACAAGTCTTTTCCAAAAGTCTCAAGCTCACTAAGATTGAAAATCAAGGGTCTAGGTCAAAAAATATTTGGAGACCAAGTCAAAATATTTGCTTTAAGCTTTTGTAATTGATCATTTAAATGGCAAAAGATGGGAAATTCAAAGTTGTCTTTAGATTTGCTCTATTTAGTAGGAAATATATTTGGTCTTTAAAAAGACCGGGGGTTTAAATATTTATAAATGTACAACATTAGTTGGCCAAATAGAATTTAAGCTCTTTCGCCTCTAATGCGTCTTGCCAGTTGGATGTCTTTTGGCATAATGGTGACACGTTTGGCGTGAATGGCGCACAAGTTTGTGTCTTCGAACAAACCAACTAAATAGGCCTCGCTGGCTTCCTGCAAAGCAGCCACTGCCGACGACTGAAATCTCAAGTCAGTCTTGAAATCTTGGGCTATTTCGCGAACCAAACGTTGAAATGGCAACTTTCTGATCAACAGTTCAGTGCTCTTTTGGTATTTACGGATTTCACGGAGAGCTACTGTGCCTGGACGATATCTGTGCGGCTTCTTGACTCCACCAGTGGCTGGTGCACTCTTGCGTGCAGCTTTGGTTGCCAATTGTTTTCTTGGAGCTTTTCCACCGGTTGATTTGCGAGCTGTTTGTTTTGTTCGGGCCATTTTGCTTTTTGTCTTTTTTGAAATGAAATGCGCTGAAATTTAGTGAAAATGTTGAAACAAGTTGTTTTGTGGTTTGGTCCACAAATCTAGCTCTATTTATACTCTTTTAATTAGAATCAAACAAAGTCAAGGTTATTTGCCAATATTTTCAAATCAAATCAAATTTAATTATTTTATTCTAACTGAAAAATTATGAATTTTTCGTTTTTTAAACTAAAGTTCACGCAATCCCATTCTTTTATTCACTCTCTCACACAAAACCAATTTTTTCTCATTCTGCTCTTTTAAACCCAACTAGATCAATTTGCTCACCCAACTATTCAAAGACTTTACAATCCTTAACATTTGGCTTTGAAAGCATACAACTGTAATAGGGATTGTTTTTTAGCATACCGATAAATATTTAATTTAGAATACTAGCAAGAACATTTCAGCACTATTCATCCCACCATACTTGCATTATTAACATACCAAAAACTTTATTAGTATAAGAATACTATTTATTCAAAAAGTCCTCCCGAATTTTCACTTGAATTATCTCCAGGTAGGAAGTGCAAACAATTTAGCCTTAAACCTTGAAAGAGCTCGAAAGAAGCACACAAGACCAACTTAGCGAAAAATCTATATTTAAAGAATTGAATGAGCGCTTAAAAGAAGATGGAAATGAAGAGATGGATATTTCTCAGAAAATAGAACTTAAATTAAGAGAGTTAAGAAATACAAATCGGAATGGAATAACTGACTCCATCGAAGAATGTTTAGAAAATATAGGAAATGAGACTTATAGAAAAATGCTGATAGAACTAACCAAGTCCCACTAAAAGAAAAGAAAAAAATCTTACCTCAAGGGAAAATCCATCAGTGAACTGATTGTCCTCCAAAGTTTGATTTGCTACTCTGCCTCCTGGGTCGAAGAAAAAAATAAATAAAAGAAATTTTGAATAATATTTAACCAAACTAGTTTAATTAACATTTTTTACAATAATTATTTAGTATGATTTCAAATATTTGTCTTTAATCTCTTATTCTATTTTGGTTCACTTTTAATTCTATTTTGAACAAAAAAGTTGGATGAACCAATAGCTCAAAAAATCTGAGAACAAGAATTTTTCGGATAATAAGTGATTCACCTAACCGACAAGACCCAGTTTTTAACGACTGAATATAAACTTTTATCTAAGTGAATTATTTATCTTTTTTTTTTATTCATTTTTTTTTAATTTTTTTATTATTTAGCTTTATTTTTAGTTTTTTAATATGTTTTTATTCTGAAGGAGCATTTGCTCGGTAAAAAATAAATAAATGAATTGCTTAAAAGTTAAAAAAGAATTTTCAATATTTTTTTCCAATTTCCAAACAAAAATTCAACTCATTCTATTTCACCAAAGAATTTAATTTCAAATATGAAAATGTTTATAATGTTAACTTGAAATTTTTTTTTTTTGAAACTGAAAAAAATCTTTGAGACATCGCACTTTTTCAATGTTATTTCAACATTGGATACATTTTGTAATTCACCCACAAAAAACTAAACCAATTTCAAATCGACTTTTTGAGTTGAGTGAGAGATATGTCAGGACAGGATTGAGTCATTCTGTTCCATAGGTTTCTAATTAAGATATATCGAATATCCAACTCCATTGTGCAATTGCTACCTAGTAATACCTAGAACCTAGTAGTTAACTATCAAATATTTAAACATTTCTTACCTGCAGACTATTACAACCTGAAAAAAAGGTTAATATCAATCTGGATTTTATTCAAATTCAAATCAGAACGAATCAAAAATAAAAATAAATAAAAATAAAAGATGAAAATGAAGGAGAAAAAAATTCAATTTAATTTGAATTTAGAAAAAAATATATTTTTATATAAACAATATATTTCTGAATTTCATTCGAACAAGGCGTTTTTGAAAGCTAGTTTCGCTCTTCGGGTTTCAGATACTTCATTCCGAGTAAATCAAATATCTCCTTTTCAGAGCTAACAATTTCGGCTTTACCAGGAATTCCTAAAAATGTAAAATTAGCTTTCAAATTACACATTGTTTTAGAAAATTACCTGAAGTATTTATTTTTCTTAGACTATATTCATTTAATGTAAAGCCTTTTTCTAGCGCAATTTTTCTCATATTTCTATTGAACGTGTCACTTCCAGTAAAGTAAAGTACTCCACAATAGAATTGATCTTTAGGGATTAATCTTTTTTATTTTAAAAAAATAATTAAAAAAACTATTGCTTTTCTATTTCCAATCTACCTAATATCTATTCGTCTAAACGGAGCCTGTTTGTCAATTGAACACACTCCCTTTTTTGTTATTTATTAATTATTACATTAATAGTAAGGCGAAATTAGAAAGAATAATACCATAAATTTTGTGTCTCCATACGCAAGTGTGTCTGTGATAAAATCAATTTTGATAAGCTTGTCAATGACTTTTTTGAGTAAATCTTTAGGATCTGTATTTACACTTTTTTCTCTGATTGAGTCTAAAACTGATTTTTTGTTTTCCTTGACATGGGACGAAGAGACAAAATTCGGATGAGTCAACAAAATATCAATATCTCCACTAGACTCTAAGCCTCTTCGAAAACTTCCGCATACACTTGCTAAATAGTCCTTGTCAAGAGCTTCGACCTCCTGGAGAATCAAGTCCTTGAGTCTGATCATTTCTTCTCTGGGGATGCGTTTTTCAAAATCATCTATATACCTGAAATTAGAGACATATGACAAAATTTTGCACAATTTTTGGTCTCATCTACTTGAGTCCTATTTTTTGATGATGATTTAATTTATCTTGATTTCGCCTCAAATCTTCAATGCTGCGAATTCCCTCGTCAAAAAGTTTGTGTGCATGTGTTGGTCTATTAATTTGATAATTTAATCTAAAAAAAATTTTTCTTTCATTTGATTACCCAATTCCTGTCACTCTTGTCAACTCTTTGATCACATTTGCATTAAAATTAGTCTTTACCTTTCAAATATGAATGAAGAAACTAAATTATTTAAAAAATTGGCATTGTGAATTTTTAACAACAGAATTAAAATGAGAAAAGCTTAAAATTTTTTTTTTTCTAAGGAGCAAAAAATGGTTCTGTAAATTCTATAAACTCAAAGACCCTTTATGTTTCAGCTAAATCATGGCATTGTGAATTTCAGAAATTCAAATATTTCAATACAAAATTTAAATTCTCAATTAAAATATGAATTTTGTACTACAGATTATTCTGAAAATTTTAGGTGGCGAAACAAACAATGTTTCATTTTATTTATTTATTTGAATTCTGTACCAAGCTAATGTTTCTTCAGATTAAAAAATCTAGAATCAAAATAAAATTAAATAAAAATAAAAAATAAGAATAAAATAAAATGTAGTAAGTATAATTTAAAAAGGGAAATGTTATGAAAGTATTAAAAAATAGATAGAATGAAATAAGAAGTAACAGAATAAAATGTTTAATTATCCAGTTTGAAAAAAATTTGAAAAAATATTTGCCAATTAATTGATTATTTCTAATCAAATTGTATTTTAATTCAGAATTGAAAAATACAATTTTTACAATTAAATCCAATCAATTCAAAATTATTTACTTATAATATTATATTTTTAATTTATTTATTATTTTTTTGAGAAATAAAATAATATTAAATTATTTAATTATAATTAAAAATATTTGATTAACAATTTTGTCAATTTAAATTAATGAAAAAAATAATATTCTGCAAATATTCTTAATGGAATTTTTTTGCACAAAAAGAATTCAAATTATTCTTTGTAACAACCTACTTCAAAGTATATGTCTTTTAAACATTCTTTTGATTTTTTTTAACTTTTTTTTTTTTTTCTTTTTGATTTTTTTATTCACTCTATTTTACTTTTATTTTTTTTTTATGATTTATTCTGAAGAGCTTTAGCTCGGTACAGAAAACAAAAAAACAAAATGAATAATAAATCTTTGAGTTTATTTATTAATTAATTGAATTTACCTTTACCTTTTTTTTTCAATTTTTTCAATTTTTAAAATAATCAAAAATAACTTTTACAAATTCCAAAATTAACGCTAATGTGGCTGAAAGGGAGAATTAATATTCATTCCAAACAGCCAGGGAATTTTCCCAAATTATTTTTTAAATAAATAAAATTGAATTTACCTCCTTTTTTAAGAAGACTAAATTTAAAAATTCCAAAAAAAAAGAAAATACAAAAATATAAAATTATATAAAAGCATCTTTAGAAAATTGAGTAAAACACATTTAAGTCGATTAGTAAAAAATTTAGAAAAATAAGAAAGACCTTGAAAATGAGTCTCAGTAATTTTTTAGCAGTTCATTTGGGATAGTTATGAAGTGATTAAGTTAGAGATATAACTCAGTTTATACTTTGAGTTTATAAAATTAACTAATTTTAAATTTGGCTTATAGGAAAAATTAATATAATTTGATTCTAAATTTTTTAGTTAAAATCCATAATGCCTTGAGTTGCTTACTTTTTCAAGTTTTTCTATTTTTCCTGTTTCGAGATATTGACCAATCTTTTCGGCAATTTTTTGTCCCACGCCATTCTTGACTTTAAATTAATTAATCTTATCATTTTTTAACTTTTAATCGTTTACTAATCTTTTAGCTTCAGACACACTTCTAATTTGATTGCTGCTAGCTAATACTGATTGAGCTGCTTTACGGTAAGCATTGTATTTATGTTTTTGCTTGTTGTAGTTTTTTTCATATTCAGCAAGTTCTTAAACAGAAGTGATTATTTATCTCCTTATCTTCCTTAAATCCACGAGCAACGCTAAGTCAAGATCTTGGTGACGTTTCAGTCTTTAATCTTTTAAACGATCTTTCAAGTAACCTGGTACTTTTTTTTCCATAATCAGTTATGGAACAACGAAGATTTAATTCAGAATTGTGCAAAAGAAAGAAAAAAGTAATTTTAAAGTATTTTCAAGTTGACTTTTATTTTTTTGGAATTAAAATGGTTTAAAAGTAAAAAGCTGTAAATTTACCAGATTTTACTTAAATACAAAAATGACAAAAATGTCTATAAAAAAAATTAATTGAAAATACATCAAGTTCCTAAGCCATTGAGAAAACAAAAAAGACACCAGAGTAAATTTTTGGACATCTCTCTTTTAACAATTTACGTTAATTTACCTTTAAAAAGACTTTAAAATGACTTTTTTTTTACTTTTGCACTAGTCTGTTTTTATTCTGAACATAATAAAAATAATGATGAAAATTATCATTTTTTCAGGTTTATTTTTTAATTTTAAATCTTTAATTTTACTCACAGTCATAGTAGTTCAAAAATGTAAAGTTTTAAGTCAAGTCAAATGAATTGAACATTTTTTTTTCGAAATTAAAAAGAGTTTTAAAAATTATAATCTTAAATTTTTAATAAAGTTAAAATAAGTAAAGATAAAATTATTCTTAACCACAGACATTCAAAAAATTATTGGAGACAAGTCAAATGACTTTTGCGCAAGTCTGCTCACATTAATACGAATGAATATCTTTGGAAAATTGAAATGGAACAAGTAAATGTCCTTATAAATATACTTATACTTTTAATTTTAAAAAATTTTTACTTGAAAAATAATTCTGTTTTTATCGACAAGATTATTTATCTAGAATTAAAATAATAACGGGTGTTCAAAAAACTGGGTGCTTTTTTTAAATGGAAAAAAAATATGTTGCGGGAGACCAATCTCAATAAAATTTTACACAAGGGTACTTTTGGCTTTTGGCTTTATAAAAATACACAGGCAGTTTTCCAGTTCATGCCTTCCTGATATAGCCAGTCTCGTGACCTTGAACTTTCTCAAACCCTCAAAATGTCCTCTAGCCTTTCGATTTTCAAAATGTATTTTTACATATTGTTGGATAGAAAATTGAATGAGGATTAAAAGGATAAATAGAATATGTCTGTAATATGTTCTGTTCAAAAGTTATGGTCAAAAAACCATTAATAACCTTTATTTCCAAGGGGTGAAAAAAAGGGATAATTCAGTTAATTAGCAATAACTTTTGAACGCAATAAGCTATATACTTAAAATTTTAAACTCAAGTAGTTATGAGACTAAGTTATAAAAACAATATAAATCAAGTTCGTCTATTTTTCTCTTCCCTTTTAAAACTTATTTTTGTCCAAAATTTTCATGGTCTAATTTGAACTAAAAAAAATTAAAGAATAAAGTTTCAGTAAATTTCTAATTTTTAAAATTTTGCTTGAACTTAAGAAAAAGAAGTCCACACTTTGACTTATATTGTAGTGACTTTTAAACAACTCTGATTAATCCAGAAAATAGAAGGTGATTGATTCTATAAGGTACCTTTTTAGAGAATCGAGTGAGAAAAATAGAAATATCCTAAAACTACTCCTCAAATCATAATTAAAAAATAGATTCTATTTTATTTTAAAAAAATTTTTAAAAATATAGAGCACAAAATGAATGATAATTATTGAAATAAAAAAAAATTAATATTTCAAGTTAAAATTAGATATTTCATTCAATTTTTTAGAAAACACTTAAATTTTGTCTTATTTATTAAATTTTATTTTTTAATTTTTTTTGTTTTTTTTTTTACATCGCCTTCAAGGCGTTAATTGAAATAAATAATAATAATGATTGATTTTTCTTTTGAAAGCGAATATTAATAATTCCTTTTGGAAAATTTATTTTTTTTCATCTTCCCTTTTCAATTTACAATGCGGCTAAAAATTTAAATAAATAAATTAAATTGCTCTACACCGCATCCAAAATAAAACTCGATAATTTCAAGAAAACTAGGGAAAAGTCACGCTAAGATCTTTTTTTTGTTATTTTTGAAAATAAAAAGACTGCATTTTAACACAGGTTGAAACATAAATATCAAATGTTTGCATTATTAGAAGGTAATGATGTCCTTTGATCTCAAATGGAGCAAACATTGTGTTAATCTCCATATAAGTCGCTGAATATATTTGGTTAAGGTACAGGCTTAGCATAAAAACGGATTATTACAGAATGCTGCAGAAATAAGCGGTACAAAAATTTGGAAAAAAACTTATTAATGAACACTAATTAACTTATTAATGAATAAAAAAAAGAAACTGGCAAAATGTAAATGAACGCATAAGTAATGCGATTTTCTCAAACCTGAATATTTATAATATTTTAGAATTCATAAATTTGATTTTAATAATTTAACTTTCATAAATACTTCCAAATTCATATTCACTCATGTCTATGGAAATATTTTTTAAAGTAAAAGATTGAATTTTTTAAATTCTATTTCTGTATTTTAGAATATGAGATTTTATCCAAATTTTATCCATTAAAAATTTTCTACTAAAATATGACTTTTTAAAGATGACACTTGACTTTTTTAGTATAAAACCTCTTAAAGATTTAACACGGATGAAATAAAATTACCATTCAGCATGTTGGCTATTTCTTTGTTCGTATCTTTATTGTCGCTTTTTGATTTTTTTGTTTCCGAAGCCATTTCTAATTAGTTTTAAACTAAAAAAAAAATTTCCAAAAATTAAAAAATCAAAATTTTCAAAAGCATGTTCATTCATGTTTTTCTGCAACGAAAGAACTAACAACGAAATTGGCTTTCATGAAAAAACATAATTTACCTTGTGATACCATGGAACTTTATTAGCTTGAGATATTGATTGAATATTGATAATCAAACCTAAATGTACATGTAAAATACATCATACATAATGATAAAAGAAAATCTAAAGACTTGTTAAATCTTATTTATTTTTATTTGTTTTCTCAGAATAAATAATAAAAAAATAAAAAATAAAAATAAAGTTAATAAAATAAGATCGAATAAAAATAAAATAAATAAGTTAAGAAAAATGTAAAGAAAGTTAAAAAACATAAATTGAAAAAGCTTGTTACATGTGGCACATGTTTACATAGTTCAGGTTTCATGAAAAAAAGAGAAAATAGTAGAAGAGAAGGAAAAGTTACGCAGCAATTGCACAATGGAGTTGGATATTCGATATATCTTAATTAGAAGCCTTCTCTAAATTCTTTCGCCAATCTGACAACCCATGGATGACTCAGTCCTGTCCCAACATATCTCTCACTCTACTCAAAAAGCCAATTCGATACAGTAAGAAATTTAAGTTTATTAAAAGCTTCATGATGCACGATGTGAGAGGGAGTATCATAATTTAACTTAAGGATAGATCTGACTGCTGTATTCTGAATTGCTCGTAGTTTTTTGATATAATTTTCTGAAAATGAATTCAAGCAAGGAAAAGAATAGTCTAAAATTGATCCGACTAAAGATTTATATAAATTTCCTAATGTAAATTTATTAAGATCCCATTTTTTGTTTTACAGTATCTTTAATATTTAGCCTTTTATTGCAGCGTTCTTCCAGTGTATTAAAATTTAACTTAAAATCAAATTTTATACCAACAAACTTGATTTCTTTTTGGTTCATAATTCTGTTTCCATAATTTTTTTTTAAGTTAAGATTTTAACTGTCTTTTTTGTACCTAGAGAAGACTACTGAACACGACTTTTCAACTGATATCTTCATTTTCCATTTAATAAGCCATTATTCTAGTTCGTTGGTGTATTTATTTATCTTATTTTCAAGGTTCCACTTTTTGTTGTAAATGAAGAATGTAACTAATGGAAATGTCAATGTAATTCAAATACTAAATAAAAGAGGACTCATTACTTTGTCTTGAGGAACACCTGCAGTTATTTGGTATTTGGTATTCTTCGCTCAGGTAGTCATTCATGTGATGTCTTACATAACACGCGTCTGAGCTTAGTCTCACATTCACTTGACGCGTGTAAAGCTTCTGCTTAGATCATAGTTGTTTGAAGTTGAAAACTGAAAACAACTATGATGTTCTAAGCTTGTTTCAAAAGAACACAGTATTTAAAGAAGATTTAATTTTAAAAAGAGGAGAAGAAAAATTAATAAGAGAATAAAATTGTTTTTCCAAAAAGAAAGTCTTTTAGTGAATCTTTGAACACCACAATTCACACTTACCTTAAATGTCCTAGAGTCTAGAAACGATCTAATCCAGTTATTCAAGTTATGAGGTGGATTCATTTTAATCAATTTAGAAAGTAAACCTTCATGCCAAACCCTATCAAAGGCTTTAGAAATATCAAAAAAAGGCCACAAACTCTTTTTTTTTCTATTAAATGATTCCACAATTTTTTGAATTAAAAAGAATAGTTTATCTAATGTTCGCCGGTGTTTCCTAAATCTAGACGCAAATTTGTTTCTAATAGTAGCAATTTTTTAAATAGGGGAACATTAAATAGATAGTTTATTTCAATTGTTAGTATTAAAAATTTGTGACGTAATAATTAATTAACTAACGTATAAAGATTTAGTCACTATAGCATATAAAAATTAGTCTCACATAAAATAAATTAAGTTGAACTTAATAAAAATGCGAAAAAAAAAAATAAATTTAACTTTTTATTCATTATGCGATGGTTTATTTTTTTATGCGTCAAATCCCCTCGTCCTATTTAAATTCGAAATGGCTCCGAGTAACAAACTTCTTCCGCCATTTCAAAGAACAAAATAAAATTTTTAAATTATAAAAGTAAACATAAAAATTTTGAAAAATAAAGCTCTGATTTCCATTTTTTATCAGTTGAGTCTTTGTTAGAATGCATTAAACAAACGTCAATGATCACTCAAGTCAAAATTTATAAAGAAAAAATCAAAGTTTTTGAGGTCTAGTTACTTGTTCACAGATTTTATGAGCTCAGATTTTAGTTCACCTATTTTGAGTTTTTTCATCTATTTAGAAAAAAGCTAATTACAATATTAAAAAATTAGATAGAAAAAAAAACAATTAGATAAAAAATTAAAGTTGAGCGGAGTAGGTAGTATTTTGCGATTTTTAGATGAATATATATTAACACCAGGTCATTCAGATCAGAGAAAATGGTATTTCTAAAGCTCCTTCAATATTGAATTAAACCAATTAACAGTAGATTTTGTTTATTGAAGACATCTTGATGAATAATATTGGAGGGGGTATCATAAATCAGCTTCAAAATAGATCTAACTGCTGAATTTTAAATTTTTCGTATTTTTTTGATGTTAGCTTCTGAGATATTTTATTAAGTTAAGCCTTGAATTACAGCGCTCTTTTAATTCATCAACCATTGGGCCAAAAGTAAGTTTTGAGTCTAATGTAATTTCTAAGGATTTGACTTTTTCCTCTTTATTTAAGTTGCTATCTAGTATTTGTGAAAAATGTTTATAGGTAAGCTAAAAAACAATCCCTATTACAGTTGTATGCTTTCAAAGCCAAATGTTAAGGATTGTAAAGTCTTTGAATAGTTGGGTGAGCAAATTGATCTAGTTGGGTTTAAAAGAGCAGAGTGAGAAAAAATTGGTTTTGTGTGAGAGAGTGAATAAAAGAATGGGATTGCGTGAACTTTAGTTTAGAAAACGAAAAATTCATAATTTTTCAGTTAGAATAAAATAAATAAATTTGATTTGATTTGAAAATATTGGCAAATAACCTTGACTTTGTTTGATTCTAATTAAAAGAGTATAAATAGAGCTAGATTTGTGGACCAAACCACAAAACAACTTGTTTCAACATTTTCACTAAATTTCAGCGCATTTCATTTCAAAGAAGACAAAAAGCAAAATGGCCCGAACAAAACAAACAGCTCGCAAATCAACCGGTGGAAAAGCTCCAAGAAAACAATTGGCAACCAAAGCTGCACGCAAGAGTGCACCAGCCACTGGTGGAGTCAAGAAGCCGCACAGATATCGTCCAGGCACAGTAGCTCTCCGTGAAATCCGTAAATACCAAAAAAGCACTGAATTGTTGATCCGAAAGTTGCCATTTCAACGTTTGGTTCGTGAAATAGCCCAAGATTTCAAGACTGACTTGAGATTTCAGTCGTCGGCAGTGGCTGCTTTGCAAGAAGCCAGCGAGGCCTATTTAGTTGGTTTGTTCGAAGACACAAACTTGTGCGCCATTCACGCCAAACGTGTCACCATTATGCCAAAAGACATCCAACTGGCAAGACGCATTAGAGGCGAAAGAGCTTAAATTCTATTTGGCCAACTAATGTTGTACATTTATAAATATTTAAACCCCCGGTCTTTTTAAAGACCAAATATATTTCCTACTAAATAGAGCAAATCTAAAGACAACTTTGTATTTCCCATCTTCTGCCCTTTAAATGATCAATTACAAAAGCTTACAGTACAGTAAATATTTTGACTTGGTCTCCAAATATTTCTTTACTAATATAATACTACAGTAGTACAGAATTAAACCTTTAAACATTAGTTATTAGAAAGTATTACCCGTTGCTCCGCTGCCGGAATAATGAAGATAAAAAAGAGCTTTTTTTGATAATAAAATGATTTTATAATTTCTATTATTTTCAGAAATTGGAGTCGAAAAAATTTAATTTTTTAAATTAAATATTTTAAAAACACCATATCTTGTGATAAAAACCTGAATGATTGAACTTTAATGAATTTGATGTTGTTTTCTTTTTTTAAAATTTATTTTTATCCTTTTATGATGAGTTTTAATGAACCTTCAATACCGATTCAATTTTAGAAGGATGGCTTTCAAAAGAGCTTCTACTATTTTGGAAACCAAAACAAGTTTAATATCGGCTCACCAAAAATCAAGTCAAAGTTTGAAGCAACAGTCAAGAGATTCAAGAAGAGTCTAAACAAAAGATCAAGGGTTGATTACCAAGAGGATAAAGTACTTTCTAATTAAATTTGGATTTTTGAGATTAACAAATAAAGTTGGATATAAAGTTGTTGTACCTCCTTTACTTTTTCAAGAGAATTAATTTTATTATCAATTATTTTTTTTGCAATTCGTTTTGATTTGTGTAATGTCCCAGTTCAAGCTAGAAATATAAAATATAATTGCCTTAAATTCTAAAATATAAATAGGCCGTATTCAATTGACAACTGACAATTTTTATTTTATTTTCCAAAAGCTCTGGTGCAACAATAATTTTTTGTTTCTTTTTTTATTTTATTAAATTTTTTTTGTTGTTTTAAACTTATTTTTTTTGCTATACGAGTTAGCTTTTTTGACATTCATTATATCCTAGCCTTCTGAAATTTAGTATTAAAAGCAAAAATAAAATATTAATAAAAGCCAAAGCTAAATTTCTTTAGGGCCAAAATTTGCTCAGTAAATAGTAACAACTGATAAAACTTTGTGCCACCAGAAATGTTGGATTTGGGCTTGTGTATTGGAGTCTTTAACACGGTTTACGGTATACATTTATGAAATTTATTTTTTTTTTTTTAAAGATCATAAAAACATTATGATCATAAATTCTCTTATTTTATTAATGGTAAGTAGTTATCAACGTCAGAAACCGAAAGAGAACTTGGAGTTATTTTCAATACAAATCTTAAATGGAAAAATCAAGTGATAGAGGCTACAAATAAAGCAAATAAAATTTTGAGTCGCATCAGGAAATCATTCGCTCGTTTTGATTGTTAATTATCTAGATCATTGTATTTAACTTTTGTTCGTCCTCTTTTGGAATTTGCTGTGCTTGTATGGTCTCCAATTCTTAAGTCTGAACATTCCAAATCTGGTGGAAAGAAGAAAAAGAGGTGATCTAATTCAATTATACAAGTTCATGCATGGAATAGAATTGGTTGAAAAAAGCAAAAATTTTAATGTCACCAAAATCCAAGGAAGAAGCCACTTTTTCAAATATCACACAGAAATTTCGAGGCTCTAACATAGAGAGATAACTTTTTTCTCAACAGAACCGCTAGCAAATGGAACTCGCTGCCAAATCAATTAGTTGAAGTCTCCAATGTTAACAGTTATAAAGCAGGCAATGATTGCTTGATGAGCAGCAATCAATCACATCGGCTGTCTTAGTGTGCCTTATCAGCACACTCGCTTGCTAGCCAGTTACAGTCAAAACTACCAATACTACTACTATAAAAAAAAGGACGAAAAGCCTTGAAAGCATCATTAGAAGATTAATTGGAATTAAAATTAAAAAAATAAAATTAAAAAGTGGTAAATGCTTTGCCATTAATTTTTATTTAACTTTTAATAAATATTTTCTGAGTTTTGAATTGAAATAATTCCTTAGTCATTAATGATTAGGTTTAGAATAATTCCTAAAGTCACTGAGCTCATTCCATACACTTTTGAGTCTATTTCTTCGGTCCTGATGTTCATCACTTCTTTAGGAAAAAAAATAAAAAATTCAAAGCTAAAATAATAACAAAAATAATCATTTACTTATTTTTTAAGAGAATCTTGACACGATCATTAACATGAGCATTTATTGGCAGACAATTGGCCATAATGGGTGCCATCGTATTTAAATATCCGTTCAAATCGGCAACGGATTTTACTGAATGACAAACTAGCCTACCACTTTCAGAAATTGTTCCCTTCACGAATAAATTGTGGCACTTTAGTGAAAAATTAAGCTCTATATTATCCAATTCTATTGTCACTTCATTTTGGTCAAGCTGACACAAGAGTTGGGATTTTTCCATTCCAAATAAAAACAATTTTTTGGTTTCACCAACTGCCATTATCTTTAAATAATTAGAAGCAATCTAATTTAAGTTAAAAAAAAACTTACCAGATTAGGATCACTATGAATTGGCTTTATAAAGATTAATTTATCATCCTTGCTTGCTAGCCTTGAATATTTTTTTATTTACTATAAAATATCAAAAAAATTAAAATAAAAAAAATTAAACACTTACTGAGGGTTAAACAAATGCCTTAGTTTATTTCCAGAGTTTAAAGTACAATCAATGCTGTACAGATTTCCAACACTTGTCAAACAAACAAGTTCGGATTCAACTTTGAGTAAAGTCGAGTTTTCTATCAAAAATGATGTGCTTGGAGCACTTTTGGGCATGAAATATATTTGTCGGATTATTTCACTATCTGGGAGATGAACACATGTCCGTTCGATTCCCATATTCAAATCGAACACGACTATGTTATTGTCTTTGAGTGAAACGGCAAGAAGATTACTGCACTTGGTCGTCTCAAATTGGCTTATTTGAGATGAAAATGGAAGAGCACACTCAAATTTTGATTCAAGCTCTAAAAGAAAAAGAAAAAATTTATTTTTAAAAAATTTTTTTTTGCTCTTACCTTTTGAAACTTTGCCTAAGGGATACAAATATATTTGATTTGAATGGTTCCAGCAGACCGCTATGCTAGTCACATTGTCACTTCCATCGTTGTTGGCAGCCCATATTAGTTTATTTGCAGGGAGAAAAATAAACTCAGCAGTTCTAAAATAAATTTTGATATTAATTGATATCAGAAAATTTTTTTTTATTTTAAAAACTAAATCTAATTTAATGGATGTAGCTCCTTCTAAGTTGTTCAACAGTATTTGGTTATGTTTAGTATTTATTAAAGAGTAAACCAATGCTGTCTTATAGGAAAATTTTGTGTTCTCTAAAATAGACAAATTGTTGCACTTATAATTACATCAAAGAGAATTAATTGTACAATTTTTATAATATATCAAAATAATATTTTTCTTCTTTTAGATCTTATATTAAAGTTAAATTGATAAAGGAGTCTGACCGCATATTTAACCTGTTGTTCACCTAATGTGTTGCCAACTTATTATCCACCTGTTATGTGACCAACACTGGTAGCTTAATATGTGATCAGATCAAGTACTGCAATTAAAAGTGTGACAAGAAAAAAAATTTTTGGGTCCAGTATTTTATGTCACCAGTATTTAAAAAAATTGAATCAAATCTTTTAGCTTATTTAATTTATTTTGATTTTTTTTTAACTCATATTATTAACTTTAATTTTATTTTTGATTTTGATTTTATTTTTTTCAATTTATTCTGATGAAGCCCTAGCTCGGTGCAAAAAATAAATAAATAAATAATAATCATAATATTCTAATATTTAATTTTTTAATTGATTATTCTTATGAGATATGAAAATGTGTAATTTCAAGCCCCGTTCACCTTCATAGAGTTGATCCCAAATGCTACTTAAAATTAAGAACCTTTTTACCTTTAAGTTTTTTATTCACTTTATTTCCCATTCTATTTTCCACAGATTTAAAATCATTTGGTTCTTTTAAATTTTTTCAAATTATATTTGTATTTCTTTTACAATTTGTATCTTAGATAATATAAATAATTTTGAGCATGATTCTTTTCTCATTATGTTGTAATTTAATATCTTGAGTTATGCGGTAAGATGCTGAAGAATGAGTATCGTTAAGTTGAAGTATTATTTTTAATCTATAGAAAATCTTCAATTACTAGTTATTTTTGGACCAAAAAGATTAATTTCTGAACAAATTTTGAACAAGTATTTAATCTTTTTTTTTATTTGAATTTCTAAACAAAATTACTAAATAAATACAATTTATGTTTAAATTTGATAAAAAATATTTCTAAAAATATTAAAATGTCAGTTTGGAATTTCTGCACTTTTTGAAAATTAAAAAATTTTTTTTTTAATTTAAATCTTGATGCAAAAAAAAAATAAAATAATGTTCATATTGAAACACCACTTTTACATTAGCACTCGATCTTGTTCATTAAAAACTTTTTTTTAGCATCAAGATTTAAATTTTGTCGCTTAATAAATCAAAAAATATAAATATTAAAAATCAAATTTTCTAAATTATTATGAATTTTTTTGAAATATCTCAAAATCCATGCTTCCTGAGCAAGAACTAAATGCATTTTTAGAAAACTCCTGAAATTCTCCACAACAATATAGGAGGTCAATAATTTGAAATTGGGGGTCAGTTGGGAGCCAGGTTTTAAAAATACATAAAGTTTCAATTTTTCTCTTGAATATTGAATTGCGTAAATTTCAGTAAAATTATGGAAATTTTTGTAATTTCGAGTTTATAAAGGCAATTTTAAAATGCTCATGGAAAGAACCAAAAAATGAAACAAATAAACTTAAAGCACTTTAACAAAAATTGGTAAATTTATTTAAATTTTGGTAAATATTAAATTTTTTTGTTTTACTGTAAGTATATTAATTAGAAATAAATAAATTCATGATAATTATAATTATTTTTTTTAATTTTTGGTATATTTCAGTATTTGTATGGTAAAAAATATTATTGAAACTAGCAAAGAAATCAATTTATCGGTGATCATTTCGCTTTTCCAAGAAAATGGATTGCGGATACATGATGGTATGATTAAGAAAAAATGTAAGCATAAATGATTTGTTTATAACCAAATTGTTTAGACTAAAAAAAATGTTATTTTAATTTAAAGCAAACACTTGTTTTTCAAATCAATAAATAAAGTGCAAAATTTTTAATTTAGCAGTATTTTTTAACTTTGATAAAATTTTTTACTTTTTATTAAAATAATATAATTAAATTTTATATTTTATCTATATTTTGTAATGAATTTAAATAAATGAAGTGTTAATCAGTCCTTTTTAGACAAGGACACTAGCATGTTGATTGACCTTGAAATGTTGTTTTCTGTAAAAAAATTAAAATATTAATCTTAAAAAAATCTGCAAATGATAATTATGATTCTTTAAAATTAGAATGCAAAATAGGAAAAACATCTTTAATTAATTCCTATTAATTAGGTTTAAATTTTAATTTAAAAATATTTTCATATTTATTTCAATAAAAAAAATAAACTTACACTCTATTTCCAGGAAAATCATAGCTTTTGTTGCCATTAACTTGATTCATTGATTCTTCAGTCAATTTCAGGTTGAAACATATCTCAGCCAGTTGACTTTTGAGATCGATAAAAGCCTTGGTAAAAACCGTATTCAATCCTGTGCCAATTATATCCTGGCTTTGCTCGGCTTGTTTTAAAACCTGAGTCAAACTTTGCTGATTAGAGCCTTCAGAAACTGTCAATTAATTATTTCTAATTTAAATAAGGCGAAAAATACTCTGAAATCGAAACTGGTTGGCAGGTGGCCTTATTTTACAAACCAAGTTCAGCTTGGCCAAAGGTGCCGGATCATCGCTCGCCTCACTTTCATCCCGTTTTTGCTCAATCAATTCCAGCGATTGGAGCCAAAGCTCTTTAGGGCACTTGTGTATTTCAATTAAACAATCACTTAAATTACTTTTTGCTTATTGTTTAAAAATAAAAAAGTATTAGCTCAAAAATTTTAATCGGAATAATTTTTTTGAAATAAAAACTAAAACAAGTTAATTTATAATGTTTTTATTTAAATTTGCGATAGCTATTTCGACTTTTAGTCTTCTTCAGGCAATGGAGAAAAAATATTAAATTTTTGATGCTTTTATAGTAAAAAAAAAAAAAACACGTTTTAAAATTTCGAAATAAAAGGAAAAAAATGAAAAAAAAAAAAAAAAAAATTTTTATGATGAAATTTCAATTACTATATGTAATTTAAAAATGTTAACGTGCTAATTGAGGGAATGACTTCATTAAGAAGCTCAATTCCTAATTTAATAAACATGTGTATTAAAAACGTTTCATTTTTTAGTCTTTCTTCCAAATCCACATTGACTTTGTAAATAAAAAAACGTAAATCTACTGTAAAATCGTGTTCATTCAAGTTAAAATGAATTGAAACATTTGACTTGTGATTTACATATGGAGTATATTTTTGTATACCGTTTAAATGTTCATTAAATCTTCTTTTAAAACAATTTGTTTGTCCAATATAGTAGACTTTGCATTTAATACATAAAATAATGTAGACACAATCAGTTGAGTTACAACTAGACTTAGACTCAATCGGTAGAAAAATTGTTCTTTTAGATAAATTTTGAAATCTTCATTAGAAAATCTACAGACTAAGCAGTTCAGGTCTTGACATTTCTTGAAAGAAAAATGTTCCACTTTAGGAAAAGGAAAATTATGGATTAAAATTGATCCTAAATTTAATTGCATCTTATTAAGAACTAATAATTGAGCATTTTTTAATACAGGATGATCTTTAAAAGAGTGATTCCAAACATTTTTAATTAAGCTTTTTAAATTTATTATATTCCTATCATATTCAATGCAAAGATAAATATTGTTTTGATTTACAAATTTTTTCTTTTTCTTATATGGAATTAAGTCTTTCCTAGGGATATTACTAACCATTCGTGATTGAGAACAAACAATTTTAAAGGAATATCCTCTTTTAACTAACTCAAATGTATAGAGTCTAGCAAATGATAAATAATCTATTAAAGATGAACAAATTCTTCTTACTCTTATAAAAATAGATTTTGGAATATTATCAAATATAAATTCAGGATGATTTGATGAAAAGAGTAAAAAGCAAAAAGTATTTGTTGGTTTTATATATAAACTAAAATTAAGTTTACAAGTGATCATATCAAAATATATATTTAAATCTAGAAAAATCACTGGATTACTTTTAGTAATATTAAGTTTCAAATTACCAAAAGCTGATTCTAGGTTAGAAATTCCATTTACTGATATTATAAAAATATCATCTATGAATCTTGAATAATGAAGTGGTAAATTTATTGCTAACCATTTTGTTTCATAAATAGAAAGAAATAAATTTGCAATTGAAGGGCCACATTTTGAACCCATAGCTATTCCAACAACTTGTTTATAAAAATTGTCCGAACTTTTAAATACGTTGTTATTTAGAACTAAGTTAAGAATTGTAGCAAAAGCTTGAATATTTAAGTGTTTAGATTCTATTTTATCTTTCATAAAATCACATATGATAAATTGTGCATCTCTATGATCAATATTTGTATAAAGAGACTCAAAATCGCATGAATATAACTCACTATTTTCTGGAAATTTAATTGAGTCAAGTTTTTGAATTAAGTTTTGAGAATCTTGGATAAAAGAACTAGTTTTTTTAACAAAAGGTTGAATAATCATATCTAACAAAAATGCCAATTTAGAAGTAGGATGGTTTTTACAATTAATTATAGGTCTAATATTAAATTTATGTTTATGAAGTTTTGGTAGAATTCTAAAGGAGCCTAATTTTGAATCTTTTTCAATTTCTAATAGATCAAAAAGTTTTTTAGAAATAAGTTCCTCTTTAAACAATTTTTCGATTTTTAAATTTATTTCTAAAATTGTAGAATTTAAAGGATCAAAGTTTAATTTTATGTATGAAACATTATTATTTAAATGTTCATTTAATAATTGAGAATAATTTTCATTAGAATAAAATAAAATTTTGAGTCGCATCAGGAAAGCATTCGCTCGTTTTGATTGTTAATTATCTAGATCATTGTATTTAACTTTTGTTCGTCCTCTTTTGGAATTTGCTGTGCTTGTATGGTCTCCAATTCTTAAGTCTGAACATTCCAAATCTGGTGGAAAGAAGAAAAAGAGGTGATCTAATTCAATTATACAAGTTCATGCATGGAATAGAATTGGTTGAAAAAAGCAAAAATTTTAATGTCACCAAAATCCAAGGAAGAAGCCACTTTTTCAAATATCACACAGAAATTTCGAGGCTCTAACATAGAGAGATAACTTTTTTTTTCTCAACAGAACCGCTAGCAAATGGAACTCGCTGCCAAATAAATTAGTTGAAGTCTCCAATGTTAACAGTTATAAAGCAGGCAATGATTGCTTGATGAGCAGCAATCAATCACATCGGCTGTCTTAGTGTGCCTTATCAGCACACTCGCTTGCTAGCCAGTTACAGTCAAAACTACCAATACTACTACTATAAAAAAAAAGGACGAAAAGCCTTGAAAGCATCATTAGAAGATTAATTGGAATTAAAATTAAAAAAATAAAATTAAAAAGTGGTAAATGCTTTGCCATTAATTTTTATTTAACTTTTAATAAATATTTTCTGAGTTTTGAATTGAAATAATTCCTTAGTCATTAATGATTAGGTTTAGAATAATTCCTAAAGTCACTGAGCTCATTCCATACACTTTTGAGTCTATTTCTTCGGTCCTGATGTTCATCACTTCTTTAGGAAAAAAAATAAAAAATTCAAAGCTAAAATAATAACAAAAATAATCATTTACTTATTTTTTAAGAGAATCTTGACACGATCATTAACATGAGCATTTATTGGCAGACAATTGGCCATAATGGGTGCCATCGTATTTAAATATCCGTTCAAATCGGCAACGGATTTTACTGAATGACAAACTAGCCTACCACTTTCAGAAATTGTTCCCTTCACGAATAAATTGTGGCACTTTAGTGAAAAATTAAGCTCTATATTATCCAATTCTATTGTCACTTCATTTTGGTCAAGCTGACACAAGAGTTGGGATTTTTCCATTCCAAATAAAAACAATTTTTTGGTTTCACCAACTGCCATTATCTTTAAATAATTAGAAGCAATCTAATTTAAGTTAAAAAAAACTTACCAGATTAGGATCACTATGAATTGGCTTTATAAAGATTAATTTATCATCCTTGCTTGCTAGCCTTGAATATTTTTTTATTTACTATAAAATATCAAAAAAATTAAAATAAAAAAATTAAACACTTACTGAGGGTTAAACAAATGCCTTAGTTTATTTCCAGAGTTTAAAGTACAATCAATGCTGTACAGATTTCCAACACTTGTCAAACAAACAAGTTCGGATTCAACTTTGAGTAAAGTCGAGTTTTCTATCAAAAATGATGTGCTTGGAGCACTTTTGGGCATGAAATATATTTGTCGGATTATTTCACTATCTGGGAGATGAACACATGTCCGTTCGATTCCCATATTCAAATCGAACACGACTATGTTATTGTCTTTGAGTGAAACGGCAAGAAGATTACTGCACTTGGTCGTCTCAAATTGGCTTATTTGAGATGAAAATGGAAGAGCACACTCAAATTTTGATTCAAGCTCTAAAAGAAAAAGAAAAAATTTATTTTTAAAAAATTTTTTTTTGCTCTTACCTTTTGAAACTTTGCCTAAGGGATACAAATATATTTGATTTGAATGGTTCCAGCAGACCGCTATGCTAGTCACATTGTCACTTCCATCGTTGTTGGCAGCCCATATTAGTTTATTTGCAGGGAGAAAAATAAACTCAGCAGTTCTAAAATAAATTTTGATATTAATTGATATCAGAAAATTTTTTTTATTTTAAAAACTAAATCTAATTTAATGGATGTAGCTCCTTCTAAGTTGTTCAACAGTATTTGGTTATGTTTAGTATTTATTAAAGAGTAAACCAATGCTGTCTTATAGGAAAATTTTGTGTTCTCTAAAATAGACAAATTGTTGCACTTATAATTACATCAAAGAGAATTAATTGTACAATTTTTATAATATATCAAAATAATATTTTTCTTCTTTTAGATCTTATATTAAAGTTAAATTGATAAAGGAGTCTGACCGCATATTTAACCTGTTGTTCACCTAATGTGTTGCCAACTTATTATCCACCTGTTATGTGACCAACACTGGTAGCTTAATATGTGATCAGATCAAGTACTGCAATTAAAAGTGTGACAAGAAAAAATTTTTGGGTCCAGTATTTTATGTCACCAGTATTTAAAAAATTGAATCAAATCTTTTAGCTTATTTAATTTATTTTGATTTTTTTTTAACTCATATTATTAACTTTAATTTTATTTTTGATTTTGATTTTATTTTTTTCAATTTATTCTGATGAAGCCCTAGCTCGGTGCAAAAAATAAATAAATAAATAATAATCATAATATTCTAATATTTAATTTTTTAATTGATTATTCTTATGAGATATGAAAATGTGTAATTTCAAGCCCCGTTCACCTTCATAGAGTTGATCCCAAATGCTACTTAAAATTAAGAACCTTTTTACCTTTAAGTTTTTTATTCACTTTATTTCCCATTCTATTTTCCACAGATTTAAAATCATTTGGTTCTTTTAAATTTTTTCAAATTATATTTGTATTTCTTTTACAATTTGTATCTTAGATAATATAAATAATTTTGAGCATGATTCTTTTCTCATTATGTTGTAATTTAATATCTTGAGTTATGCGGTAAGATGCTGAAGAATGAGTATCGTTAAGTTGAAGTATTATTTTTAATCTATAGAAAATCTTCAATTACTAGTTATTTTTGGACCAAAAAGATTAATTTCTGAACAAATTTTGAACAAGTATTTAATCTTTTTTTTTATTTGAATTTCTAAACAAAATTACTAAATAAATACAATTTATGTTTAAATTTGATAAAAAATATTTCTAAAAATATTAAAATGTCAGTTTGGAATTTCTGCACTTTTTGAAAATTAAAAAATTTTTTTTTTAATTTAAATCTTGATGCAAAAAAAATAAAATAATGTTCATATTGAAACACCACTTTTACATTAGCACTCGATCTTGTTCATTAAAAACTTTTTTTAGCATCAAGATTTAAATTTTGTCGCTTAATAAATCAAAAAATATAAATATTAAAAATCAAATTTTCTAAATTATTATGAATTTTTTGAAATATCTCAAAATCCATGCTTCCTGAGCAAGAACTAAATGCATTTTTAGAAAACTCCTGAAATTCTCCACAACAATATAGGAGGTCAATAATTTGAAATTGGGGGTCAGTTGGGAGCCAGGTTTTAAAAATACATAAAGTTTCAATTTTTCTCTTGAATATTGAATTGCGTAAATTTCAGTAAAATTATGGAAATTTTTGTAATTTCGAGTTTATAAAGGCAATTTTAAAATGCTCATGGAAAGAACCAAAAAATGAAACAAATAAACTTAAAGCACTTTAACAAAAATTGGTAAATTTATTTAAATTTTGGTAAATATTAAATTTTTTGTTTTACTGTAAGTATATTAATTAGAAATAAATAAATTCATGATAATTATAATTATTTTTTTAATTTTTGGTATATTTCAGTATTTGTATGGTAAAAAATATTATTGAAACTAGCAAAGAAATCAATTTATCGGTGATCATTTCGCTTTTCCAAGAAAATGGATTGCGGATACATGATGGTATGATTAAGAAAAAATGTAAGCATAAATGATTTGTTTATAACCAAATTGTTTAGACTAAAAAAAATGTTATTTTAATTTAAAGCAAACACTTGTTTTTCAAATCAATAAATAAAGTGCAAAATTTTTAATTTAGCAGTATTTTTTAACTTTGATAAAATTTTTTACTTTTTATTAAAATAATATAATTAAATTTTATATTTTATCTATATTTTGTAATGAATTTAAATAAATGAAGTGTTAATCAGTCCTTTTTAGACAAGGACACTAGCATGTTGATTGACCTTGAAATGTTGTTTTCTGTAAAAAAATTAAAATATTAATCTTAAAAAAAATCTGCAAATGATAATTATGATTCTTTAAAATTAGAATGCAAAATAGGAAAAACATCTTTAATTAATTCCTATTAATTAGGTTTAAATTTTAATTTAAAAATATTTTCATATTTATTTCAATAAAAAAAAATAAACTTACACTCTATTTCCAGGAAAATCATAGCTTTTGTTGCCATTAACTTGATTCATTGATTCTTCAGTCAATTTCAGGTTGAAACATATCTCAGCCAGTTGACTTTTGAGATCGATAAAAGCCTTGGTAAAAACCGTATTCAATCCTGTGCCAATTATATCCTGGCTTTGCTCGGCTTGTTTTAAAACCTGAGTCAAACTTTGCTGATTAGAGCCTTCAGAAACTGTCAATTAATTATTTCTAATTTAAATAAGGCGAAAAATACTCTGAAATCGAAACTGGTTGGCAGGTGGCCTTATTTTACAAACCAAGTTCAGCTTGGCCAAAGGTGCCGGATCATCGCTCGCCTCACTTTCATCCCGTTTTTGCTCAATCAATTCCAGCGATTGGAGCCAAAGCTCTTTAGGGCACTTGTGTATTTCAATTAAACAATCACTTAAATTACTTTTTGCTTATTGTTTAAAAATAAAAAAGTATTAGCTCAAAAATTTTAATCGGAATAATTTTTTTGAAATAAAAACTAAAACAAGTTAATTTATAATGTTTTTATTTAAATTTGCGATAGCTATTTCGACTTTTAGTCTTCTTCAGGCAATGGAGAAAAAAATATTAAATTTTTGATGCTTTTATAGTAAAAAAAAAAAAAAACACGTTTTAAAATTTCGAAATAAAAGGAAAAAAATGAAAAAAAAAAAAAAAAAAATTTTTATGATGAAATTTCAATTACTATATGTAATTTAAAAATGTTAACGTGCTAATTGAGGGAATGACTTCATTAAGAAGCTCAATTCCTAATTTAATAAACATGTGTATTAAAAACGTTTCATTTTTTAGTCTTTCTTCCAAATCCACATTGACTTTGTAAATAAAAAAACGTAAATCTACTGTAAAATCGTGTTCATTCAAGTTAAAATGAATTGAAACATTTGACTTGTGATTTACATATGGAGTATATTTTTGTATACCGTTTAAATGTTCATTAAATCTTCTTTTAAAACAATTTGTTTGTCCAATATAGTAGACTTTGCATTTAATACATAAAATAATGTAGACACAATCAGTTGAGTTACAACTAGACTTAGACTCAATCGGTAGAAAAAATTGTTCTTTTAGATAAATTTTGAAATCTTCATTAGAAAATCTACAGACTAAGCAGTTCAGGTCTTGACATTTCTTGAAAGAAAAATGTTCCACTTTAGGAAAAGGAAAATTATGGATTAAAATTGATCCTAAATTTAATTGCATCTTATTAAGAACTAATAATTGAGCATTTTTTAATACAGGATGATCTTTAAAAGAGTGATTCCAAACATTTTTAATTAAGCTTTTTAAATTTATTATATTCCTATCATATTCAATGCAAAGATAAATATTGTTTTGATTTACAAATTTTTCTTTTTCTTATATGGAATTAAGTCTTTCCTAGGGATATTACTAACCATTCGTGATTGAGAACAAACAATTTTAAAGGAATATCCTCTTTTAACTAACTCAAATGTATAGAGTCTAGCAAATGATAAATAATCTATTAAAGATGAACAAATTCTTCTTACTCTTATAAAAATAGATTTTGGAATATTATCAAATATAAATTCAGGATGATTTGATGAAAAGAGTAAAAAGCAAAAAGTATTTGTTGGTTTTATATATAAACTAAAATTAAGTTTACAAGTGATCATATCAAAATATATATTTAAATCTAGAAAAATCACTGGATTACTTTTAGTAATATTAAGTTTCAAATTACCAAAAGCTGATTCTAGGTTAGAAATTCCATTTACTGATATTATAAAAATATCATCTATGAATCTTGAATAATGAAGTGGTAAATTTATTGCTAACCATTTTGTTTCATAAATAGAAAGAAATAAATTTGCAATTGAAGGGCCACATTTTGAACCCATAGCTATTCCAACAACTTGTTTATAAAAATTGTCCGAACTTTTAAATACGTTGTTATTTAGAACTAAGTTAAGAATTGTAGCAAAAGCTTGAATATTTAAGTGTTTAGATTCTATTTTATCTTTCATAAAATCACATATGATAAATTGTGCATCTCTATGATCAATATTTGTATAAAGAGACTCAAAATCGCATGAATATAACTCACTATTTTCTGGAAATTTAATTGAGTCAAGTTTTTGAATTAAGTTTTGAGAATCTTGGATAAAAGAACTAGTTTTTTTAACAAAAGGTTGAATAATCATATCTAACAAAAATGCCAATTTAGAAGTAGGATGGTTTTTACAATTAATTATAGGTCTAATATTAAATTTATGTTTATGAAGTTTTGGTAGAATTCTAAAGGAGCCTAATTTTGAATCTTTTTCAATTTCTAATAGATCAAAAAGTTTTTTAGAAATAAGTTCCTCTTTAAACAATTTTTCGATTTTTAAATTTATTTCTAAAATTGTAGAATTTAAAGGATCAAAGTTTAATTTTATGTATGAAACATTATTATTTAAATGTTCATTTAATAATTGAGAATAATTTTCATTAGAATAAAATAAAATTTTGAGTCGCATCAGGAAAGCATTCGCTCGTTTTGATTGTTAATTATCTAGATCATTGTATTTAACTTTTGTTCGTCCTCTTTTGGAATTTGCTGTGCTTGTATGGTCTCCAATTCTTAAGTCTGAACATTCCAAATCTGGTGGAAAGAAGAAAAAGAGGTGATCTAATTCAATTATACAAGTTCATGCATGGAATAGAATTGGTTGAAAAAAGCAAAAATTTTAATGTCACCAAAATCCAAGGAAGAAGCCACTTTTTCAAATATCACACAGAAATTTCGAGGCTCTAACATAGAGAGATAACTTTTTTTTCTCAACAGAACCGCTAGCAAATGGAACTCGCTGCCAAATAAATTAGTTGAAGTCTCCAATGTTAACAGTTATAAAGCAGGCAATGATTGCTTGATGAGCAGCAATCAATCACATCGGCTGTCTTAGTGTGCCTTATCAGCACACTCGCTTGCTAGCCAGTTACAGTCAAAACTACCAATACTACTACTATAAAAAAAGGACGAAAAGCCTTGAAAGCATCATTAGAAGATTAATTGGAATTAAAATTAAAAAAATAAAATTAAAAAGTGGTAAATGCTTTGCCATTAATTTTTATTTAACTTTTAATAAATATTTTCTGAGTTTTGAATTGAAATAATTCCTTAGTCATTAATGATTAGGTTTAGAATAATTCCTAAAGTCACTGAGCTCATTCCATACACTTTTGAGTCTATTTCTTCGGTCCTGATGTTCATCACTTCTTTAGGAAAAAAAATAAAAAATTCAAAGCTAAAATAATAACAAAAATAATCATTTACTTATTTTTTAAGAGAATCTTGACACGATCATTAACATGAGCATTTATTGGCAGACAATTGGCCATAATGGGTGCCATCGTATTTAAATATCCGTTCAAATCGGCAACGGATTTTACTGAATGACAAACTAGCCTACCACTTTCAGAAATTGTTCCCTTCACGAATAAATTGTGGCACTTTAGTGAAAAATTAAGCTCTATATTATCCAATTCTATTGTCACTTCATTTTGGTCAAGCTGACACAAGAGTTGGGATTTTTCCATTCCAAATAAAAACAATTTTTTGGTTTCACCAACTGCCATTATCTTTAAATAATTAGAAGCAATCTAATTTAAGTTAAAAAAACTTACCAGATTAGGATCACTATGAATTGGCTTTATAAAGATTAATTTATCATCCTTGCTTGCTAGCCTTGAATATTTTTTTATTTACTATAAAATATCAAAAAAATTAAAATAAAAAAAATTAAACACTTACTGAGGGTTAAACAAATGCCTTAGTTTATTTCCAGAGTTTAAAGTACAATCAATGCTGTACAGATTTCCAACACTTGTCAAACAAACAAGTTCGGATTCAACTTTGAGTAAAGTCGAGTTTTCTATCAAAAATGATGTGCTTGGAGCACTTTTGGGCATGAAATATATTTGTCGGATTATTTCACTATCTGGGAGATGAACACATGTCCGTTCGATTCCCATATTCAAATCGAACACGACTATGTTATTGTCTTTGAGTGAAACGGCAAGAAGATTACTGCACTTGGTCGTCTCAAATTGGCTTATTTGAGATGAAAATGGAAGAGCACACTCAAATTTTGATTCAAGCTCTAAAAGAAAAAGAAAAAATTTATTTTTAAAAAATTTTTTTGCTCTTACCTTTTGAAACTTTGCCTAAGGGATACAAATATATTTGATTTGAATGGTTCCAGCAGACCGCTATGCTAGTCACATTGTCACTTCCATCGTTGTTGGCAGCCCATATTAGTTTATTTGCAGGGAGAAAAATAAACTCAGCAGTTCTAAAATAAATTTTGATATTAATTGATATCAGAAAATTTTTTTTATTTTAAAAACTAAATCTAATTTAATGGATGTAGCTCCTTCTAAGTTGTTCAACAGTATTTGGTTATGTTTAGTATTTATTAAAGAGTAAACCAATGCTGTCTTATAGGAAAATTTTGTGTTCTCTAAAATAGACAAATTGTTGCACTTATAATTACATCAAAGAGAATTAATTGTACAATTTTTATAATATATCAAAATAATATTTTTCTTCTTTTAGATCTTATATTAAAGTTAAATTGATAAAGGAGTCTGACCGCATATTTAACCTGTTGTTCACCTAATGTGTTGCCAACTTATTATCCACCTGTTATGTGACCAACACTGGTAGCTTAATATGTGATCAGATCAAGTACTGCAATTAAAAGTGTGACAAGAAAAAAAATTTTTGGGTCCAGTATTTTATGTCACCAGTATTTAAAAAATTGAATCAAATCTTTTAGCTTATTTAATTTATTTTGATTTTTTTAACTCATATTATTAACTTTAATTTTATTTTTGATTTTGATTTTATTTTTTTCAATTTATTCTGATGAAGCCCTAGCTCGGTGCAAAAAATAAATAAATAAATAATAATCATAATATTCTAATATTTAATTTTTTAATTGATTATTCTTATGAGATATGAAAATGTGTAATTTCAAGCCCCGTTCACCTTCATAGAGTTGATCCCAAATGCTACTTAAAATTAAGAACCTTTTTACCTTTAAGTTTTTTATTCACTTTATTTCCCATTCTATTTTCCACAGATTTAAAATCATTTGGTTCTTTTAAATTTTTTCAAATTATATTTGTATTTCTTTTACAATTTGTATCTTAGATAATATAAATAATTTTGAGCATGATTCTTTTCTCATTATGTTGTAATTTAATATCTTGAGTTATGCGGTAAGATGCTGAAGAATGAGTATCGTTAAGTTGAAGTATTATTTTTAATCTATAGAAAATCTTCAATTACTAGTTATTTTTGGACCAAAAAGATTAATTTCTGAACAAATTTTGAACAAGTATTTAATCTTTTTTTTTATTTGAATTTCTAAACAAAATTACTAAATAAATACAATTTATGTTTAAATTTGATAAAAAATATTTCTAAAAATATTAAAATGTCAGTTTGGAATTTCTGCACTTTTTGAAAATTAAAAAATTTTTTTTTAATTTAAATCTTGATGCAAAAAAAAAATAAAATAATGTTCATATTGAAACACCACTTTTACATTAGCACTCGATCTTGTTCATTAACAACTTTTTTTAGCATCAAGATTTAAATTTGGTCGCTTAATAAATCAAAAAATATAAATATTAAAAATCAAATTTTCTAAATTATTATGAATTTTTTGAAATATCTCAAAATCCATGCTTCCTGAGCAAGAACTAAATGCATTTTTAGAAAACTCCTGAAATTCTCCACAACAATATAGGAGGTCAATAATTTGAAATTGGGGGTCAGTTGGGAGCCAGGTTTTAAAAATACATAAAGTTTCAATTTTTCTCTTGAATATTGAATTGCGTAAATTTCAGTAAAATTATGGAAATTTTTGTAATTTCGAGTTTATAAAGGCAATTTTAAAATGCTCATGGAAAGAACCAAAAAATGAAACAAATAAACTTAAAGCACTTTAACAAAAATTGGTAAATTTATTTAAATTTTGGTAAATATTAAATTTTTTTGTTTTACTGTAAGTATATTAATTAGAAATAAATAAATTCATGATAATTATAATTATTTTTTTAATTTTTGGTATATTTCAGTATTTGTATGGTAAAAAATATTATTGAAACTAGCAAAGAAATCAATTTATCGGTGATCATTTCGCTTTTCCAAGAAAATGGATTGCGGATACATGATGGTATGATTAAGAAAAAATGTAAGCATAAATGATTTGTTTATAACCAAATTGTTTAGACTAAAAAAATGTTATTTTAATTTAAAGCAAACACTTGTTTTTCAAATCAATAAATAAAGTGCAAAATTTTTAATTTAGCAGTATTTTTTAACTTTGATAAAATTTTTTACTTTTTATTAAAATAATATAATTAAATTTTATATTTTATCTATATTTTGTAATGAATTTAAATAAATGAAGTGTTAATCAGTCCTTTTTAGACAAGGACACTAGCATGTTGATTGACCTTGAAATGTTGTTTTCTGTAAAAAAATTAAAATATTAATCTTAAAAAAAATCTGCAAATGATAATTATGATTCTTTAAAATTAGAATACAAAATAGTAAAAACATCTTGCCTATTAACAGCCCAAAATTAATTCCTATTAATTAGGTTTAAATTTTAAATTGAAAATATTTTCATATTTATTTCAATAAAAAAAAATAAACTTACACTCTATTTCCAGGAAAATCATAGCTTTTGTTGCCATTAACTTGATTCATTGATTCTTCAGTCAATTTCAGGTTGAAACATTTCTCAGCCAGTTGACTTTTGAGATCGATAAAAGCCTTGGTAAAAACCGTATTCAATCCTGTGCCAATTATATCCTGGCTTTGCTCGGCTTGTTTTAAAACCTGAGTCAAACTTTGCTGATTAGAGCCTTCAGAAACTGTCAATTAATTATTTCTAATTTAAATAAGGCGAAAAATACTCTGAAATCGAAACTGGTTGGCAGGTGGCCTTATTTTACAAACCAAGTTCAGCTTGGCCAAAGGTGCCGGATCATCGCTCGCCTCACTTTCATCCCGTTTTTGCTCAATCAATTCCAGCGATTGGAGCCAAAGCTCTTTAGGGCACTTGTGTATTTCAATTAAACAATCACTTAAATTACTTTTTGCTTATTGTTTAAAAATAAAAAAGTATTAGCTCAAAAATTTTATTTTATTTTTTTATATTTTTCAAGGGGAAATTTATTTTAATTCAAAACCTTAAATAATAAAGGTATCTAAGTAATTAGCTTCGTAAATTGGCATTGGCAACACACAATAAAAAAAAGAGCGAAAAAAAGAAGAAACCGGTAAATTTTAATGTTTGTAAATTTAAAATGGAAAATTATGACGAACTGGAACAAAAACTCAAATACTACAAGAGTAATCCGCTGAAGAATTTCGCGCCCACACGCGGTCAGCCCATAGTGCCGCACCGGCACCAAATTCAACAGTTGCCCAAGATATTCAATGAACTTCGCTTTACGGAGAGCTGCGAGCTCGACCGGAACCTGCACCGGCAAAAAATCAAAAGCAACCTGAGTCTAAAACTAAGTGAGCCCATGAAGAACCCTCTCGACCAGATGGAAAACTCAAAAAAAACCTACAATGAATTTTCTAGACTAAACTTGACCAGACCGGTTGACATATCCAATGTCAAGTCGGTGCTGAGGGAAAACATTAGTCCGAGAAAGGACGAGGCTTTGGATGCGTACAAAAAGCCCAAACATTTGTCCAAATCAGCCGATTTGCTCATCGACGCCCACAATGTCGACCTGAAGTATGTGGAGAACATGAATAGCGAAATCCGCAAGCACAAACAAAAGCTTGCCAAGCTGGAGTTCAAGTCCTGCAAGCGCTCCAATTCTAAGAAAGCAAAAGATTCCAAAGAACACAAAGGAGCTCTGTACCACTATCGCAAAGCTGTCCAAGAAATAAAATCAATGATCAGGTTCAACTCGGCCGAGACCAAGCCACCATCGGCAGGCGCCACAGTCCGCGGCGAGTCCCATCTAGACAACAAAGATGTAATCAGCAAAGACCACTCGATCATCAAAGAATACGAGTACCTGAACACAGTGATGTTTTCGAACAGCTTGACCAGTAGTGAAAAGTACAGGAAAAGAGTTAAACAAGCTAGAGATAAAATTTTGTATGAACAAACTGAAAAGCACAATCTGAACCGAATGACTATTTTGCAGCCATTCGAAGACACAAAAATTTTGATCAATATAGACCAGGTGCCGCCCGGCTTTTTGAATTCTTTGCTCAATAAGGAAAACCATGCGCCCAGGTACTACATGCCGCCAGTGCGCGCTTTTGGTTACTATAAAAAGGTGGCCAATGACTCGGCTGAATATGAAGTGAGGCCGAGTCAGAATAGCAAAATGAAAGAGAGAAGAAGTTATGTCAACAAGTCTGTGTTGAACGAATTTCAAGCTGAAAAACACAATTTTAATTTGGAATCGTTGAAAAGCTTGAATGAATCGTCGAATTATTTGTTTAATCGCGATCATTCTATTTTCAGCAATTTGAACACGAACAGCTCAAACAATTTTGATCTTAAGGTTGATATTAGTAAAAAAGATGTTTCAGTCAAATGATTTATTTTTCTTATTTAATTAATAAATAATAAATTTTATGTTCAATTTTTTTTGTCACTCTTTTAATTTTTGCAGGTCCAGATTTAATTAAATTTAAATTAGAAAAAAAATCTATTTTCAACTGTTGTGTAAACAGTCAGTTAGAAACTCGTCAATTAAAAACAATTACCTGTGCAACTAAATTTTTATTTATTTTTATTTTATTTACCTGTGCTGCTAAAATATTTAGTTTTTGCTTTAACTAATTAATTTTTATTTAAAAAAAAGGTATCCGATTCGGTTATTAATTTTTTTTAAGGCTTCGCTTTGTCTTAACATTTTTAATTTCTGTTCAAATTTTTAATCTTTTTTCAAAATTTTTAAGCCATTTTTTTATTTTTAAAATTTTTAGTGGTCCAAATCATAAACTGTACTCAGAATTTATTAATTTTGAGTCTAATGACCTCAGTCAGATTAAAAATTAGACAGAAAAAAACTAAAACATAAAGAAAATAATTAATTACACAGTGAAGTGACAAGCATTAGTCAATTTGAAGACTATCATAAGAAATTTTGATAGACCTAATAACTTAGAACAAGACAGTGTAGAATTAGATGTAAAAAAATAAAACACAAGTCCTGATAATCATAGTGAATCGCCTTTTTATTTCACGATTGAACAAACTAAGGGTATACCCAAAATACTTGGTCGTAAAGTTCAGCTCACGGTCTAATCTGCAATGAATTTTTATTTATGGATCATCAACTAATCTACTCATTTTGCTTGAATGGTTTTTTTAATATTCTTTTAAAATTGGTCATTTCCCAGAGAATTTCAATATTTCCATATTAAAACCGATTCCTAAAACTGGATTATCAAAGGATCCTGCGGATTTGAGACCTATCACTGTATCAACCTGTTTAGCAGCCATTTTCGATACACTTATTTTGACCAAGACGAATGTTTTTGGCATAAATAGCAATCAATTTGGATACAAACAAAAAGTTCATTAAAACATAGTTATTTTTTAGAAAAAGATTAAGTCAATCATTATCGCCAAGGAGGATCTCGATTAATTCTAATAAGTCTTGATGCCAGTAAAGCATTTGATAAACTATGGCGTGCTGAACTTTTCTACAAGCTAATTGGAAAAATGAATAGTTATTTGTGGAGAATATTATATAGATATTGTTTTATGAATATTATAAGTGATCATCGAAAATGGCAAAGAAAAAAAGTACCCCGTTTCTAATTACTGAAGGGTTTAAGGAGGAATATTATCTCCATATTTATTCAATTTTTTTATCTATTAGATGTTATCCCTATGAACTGATTTGAAAGTTGGTGTAAAGATTGGTGAGTCAAATTTGTTCATTGTTGCTTAATGTGAAGATTTAGTCTTATTGTCACCCTCTGAAAAACACATCAAAATGTTGCCAAGAACCTACTAAGAATATGCTAAGTACTGGAAAATAGAATCTTTTGCCTCTAGTATAAAATAAAAAGTACAAACTTTAAAAATTATTTTATATTAAATGAATCTTAGATTCCAAAATTACAAAGTTTGATTTATCTTAACCTTCCTATTGAAAACCAAAAGTCAATAAATGATTGTGTGGAAAATAGGATGAACAAAGTGGAAAAATTTACCCTCTAAAAAGTCTCGGAAGCAAACCAAAACTTATACAGATCTTTCAATCAATATTTATGTATCATTTAAGATAATATATCAATCATTAATTTGATATACGGCAAAATTTTTTAATAAAGCAATTTATTGGACTTTTAGATTTATTTTTTAAACTTTAATTTTTTTTGAATAAAATAATTTAAATCCCGAAAAGCTTTGACTCTAGGAAATGTTAACAAATTAAACCAGAATGTATTGTTTTAAAGTTTGTTTTAAAATCAATTAATTGGTTTATTTATATATTTTAGTTAAGTGCATTACGAAGTGAGGACACACAATTTTAAGTTTTTTGAACATGTAAACAGGGCTCATTGAGAAATGAATTGAAAAATATAAGTGTATTTGGTTAATAAAGAGACCGAGATTAAAACACATAAATTAATGAGTTAAATTTTTTTTAATAAATTAGACTCTCATTTCGGCAGATATGAGAAAAAGTGTATAGATACTTAATTTTTTAAAGTAATTAAAAAGTAAACTGTTAGCCATTTTTTTAACAAGTTTTGAACCATATTTAATTGACCAAATATTCAAAATTTTGAAAAAATCTAAATAAAAAATGAAAATTTTATTTGAAAAAAAATTGATTTCAGATATTACTTTTTTTGTTTTATTTAATTTTGTTGATTATTTATCTTGCAAATAAATTAAAATGTTTTCCTAGAAAACAAATTTAAATTGATTTAATTTAAACAAATATTTTTTTTTTTTTTTTAATATTTTCCTAAATTCTATGAGTATATTTATGTTTTGTCAAATTTAGGACAGCATTCATTTGCCAAAACTTTTATCATATTCATAGCCATGCTTACTTTACAATATCTTACAAAAGTATAGAAATTATTCTTTTCTATTTTTAATTACTAAAAAATAAAATTTTTAAAAATTAATAAAAATTTAAAAACATTAATTTTAAATATGCTTTTTCCTCTTTTATTTTTTTATCAGACTAAGCAATCTTTAAAAGCTGCTCAAGAATCTAAATTGAAAAACTTACTGTAAAATTTGAACAAAAGAAAATGGAACTGCAAGTGGCAGAGACCGGTATGGTTTACCCCGAAAACTAACTTTTAATGATCAAAGAAAAGATCCTATCATTAAATAACTAAAAATAGCTGCTGATTTTAAATTTTGTTGTGAGATTAATTAATGAGATTTAATGATATTAAATGAAAAGTTTTTTGTAATACTCATATAAAGCAAATAAAACCATTGCTTACTGTTTTTTCGGAATTGTTAAAACGTTTGAAAAATAAAAATAATAGTTAGAAACAGAAGATAGATATTAATACCATGATGTAATTTGATAGAAAATTTATAATTATTTATATTAAATTTGTCAGCGCCAAGATAGTAAAAATACTAAAATCAAAGAAATATTTAAACCAAGTTCAATTTTTATAATTTGATAATAATTTATTTCAAAACTAATTTTGACCAAAAAAGCTTTCAAGATTAAATATAGAAAAAAATTGTACACACAAATTAGATATTATCATATTTTAACTAAACTACCTAGAGTTCAAACTCGATGTAAAAATTCGTATTTAATTGACAAAGAGTTTCTATCGGAAACTAACATCCTCAAACATCTCAATATACTTGATAAAAGGAAATCTTGTGGAAAGAACGATATGAATCCACATGTATTAAGATGCTGAGCAGCAAACTTTGCCAAGCTTCTGGAACCTATTTCCAAAACAAGTTTCGTGTCTGAAAAATTATCAAATGTGTAGAAAGAGGCAAATATAACACCTATCTACATGAAAGGAAAGAGGACTGAACCGGTAAACTACACACCAGTCCCACTGACATCAGTACCATGCATGATAATGGAAGGAATGACCAAGGAAGCAATGATGGCTCATCTAATCAAATATGGCTTGATTGCGCTTCAGCAACACGGTTTATTTTCTAAATGATCATGCTTAATTAACCTCCTTGAAATAATATACTCAGTAGCAGAAGCATTAAACCGCGGTTTCGTTTCAACAGTTGTATTAATGGATTTTGCCAAAGCATTTGATAAGGAATCGCATAGAGCGTTGATTAAAAAACTTGAAGCTTATGGTTTCAAAGGTTCTCTTCTTAATCGACTCACTGACTTTTTAACATGTAGATAACAAAGAGTAGTCTTAGGTCAAGTGTGACCCGAGTGAAAAGTGGGGAACCCAAGGATCAGTGACCTTTTGAAAAATTTTAATTTTATTTTACCAACAAAAAATAATTAATTCAGTTAAATCTAAATTTAATATTTACAGGACTGGTTCTTAAAACTTATTTTGCTAAAAATTTCGCAAATTGGCTTGGTAATGGCATTAGAAAAAAAAATTGAATATGGGATATTCAAATCAAAATAATTTACTAATTAAATTAGAAAAAAAACTGATTATTATCAGCAATTTTTTTAGAACTAAGCATTTAAATTGTCAACTTACTTTCTATAAAAATAGCCACAAATTCGCAATTTTTTGATATTTCACATTTTTTATATGAAAATTTTCTCTCTGAATCCTTTGAAATAAAACTTGATTAGAGAACTTCTGCATATCTTTTTTTCTCAAAATCTCACAATTTCCTGAGTTAATGATTGAACCATATAAAACTTTTCTCTCATAAAAACATGAGTAAAAAGATGACCTTTTGAAAATTTTAGATTCATTTTAATAACTATTAAAAAACTACCTGAATCTGTGATTGAAATGATCAGATAAACGGATGGTTTCATTTGAGATGAATAAATTTTGACAACATTAGTACTTATGTCAGCGACAACTTTATTCAAATCAAACTTATCAATCGCTGATAATTTTCCCGTATCAATTGCATAGATAAAACCCTTTGAGCCAGCAAATACAAAATCATTGTAATCATCATTGCTTGAAAACATACAATTAATGTCTGGCAAATCCTTAAATACACATAAAGATAACGTGGTAAACCAAAGTTTTTATTTTTTACCAAAGTAGTTGAAACATCAAAAGCTTGTGCTCGATGCTTTTTTTGCTCAATTTTGAGTTCATTTTCATTTTTCTGGATATTGTTCCAAACATCTTCTAATATGCCCTGTACAATTTTATCAATTCGTCTAAGAAAAAATAACTTTGGTAATAACTTATTAAGATTAAGAAAAAAAAACCTATATGGTTGAGGTAAATTGTCTCGGTATAGATCGGGATCTTTCAAAAAATCGCTATTACTTATTTCACGATCGAGAACCGAATAGGTCACGACATTATCTTCACTTTTTGGCTTGAAATTTGGCATCTTGGTCTCAAATAATAATTGAAATTTTCAAATTAAAAATAAGATTAATTGTAAAAGTAAATTGTGTTTCCATGGAAAATATGAGAAAAAGTAAAAAAAATTCTGATAAAAAATAAAAAAATTAATCATTGAATTGTTTATTTTTTGAATTTAGGTTCATCAATAGTTAAAAATATTTAAATCAGCTTTTTAAAATTTTTTTAAACTGAAGCAATTACAAATTTTGATATTTTTTCCTACTAAACAAAAAGACTTGGACATTTTTCTAATTTTATTTAATATCAATTAAAACACTATAATTTCGACATTAAAAAAGTGTCAATCTCTTTTTTTTCTTATAAAAGCCTTACAAACTACCCCGGAGAATTGGTTGTGATGTTTAAGTTGTTTCTTATATTCTTATTTTATTTTAAATTTGTTTTATCAAGCTGGGACCACATTAAATATGATCGAAATGTTTCATTGCGAACTGGAGCATTTTCTAATTAATAAAGAATTTTTGGTGTTTTTTTTCTAGTTGATAGTTTTACCTTGGTGACAAATGTTCAACGAGAGTGACCAAGGTTCTAAAATGGAGATGGATTTTTTTTTTAATTTTAAGCTATTTTATTTCATTTTTTATTTTTAAAAATTAATTTTTTTATTCTATAAACACTCATTAGGCAACATAAATAAAATTTTAAAATAATTCTTTAAATTTTCCTATTTTTAAACTTTAGGAAAAAATTAATTTTCAAATTAGAGGTCCATTATTTTTAAAAAAAAAGTTCATGGGGTAGTTTGTGAGGTTTTACGAAGAAAGATGAACTTAATGCCCTGTCAAAACACTAAAGTTATTGACTCCTCCACAGCATATTAATGAACATGAATAAATTGCATCCAAACAATACAATGCAGATCCACAAAAAAACGATGAAATCAGCTCTGATCCATTGTTCTTTTCGTAGTCAACTAAATGCAGGGACTGAGTTCCGCTTCCACATGCTAGCACGGTGTTTACGGTTGATTTACCTTCATTTTTCAGTTCATTGCTGGAAAAAAATTTACATGCATACAAATATTCATTGACTTTAGTATCGTTTAGCTTCAACTTCTCTCTCAGACTCACATTTCCATCATTTGATTCCGGTGTATTATTCGCTATCGACAATGTGCTAATTTTTTCAAATTTTCTTATATCCCACAACTCTAGTGCATTCTCTCTCACCCAAGAAGCTGTCAACACTAAATTGTCCTGAAAATTTTCTTAATAAATGCTTATGAATATTTTTTTTACTCTTACATTTATATCTATGGCATCACTACCACAAATGAATGGTCCTTGAAGACTGTTTACATACCCTTGGTTTGTGCGCTTGTCCCAAGCTTTTACAGATCGATCCCAACCGCCCGTAAAGAACAGGTCATTGTTGGTATTGCTGAATTTTACGCACTGGAGGCGGCCTGTATGACTCGGAGATGTGGACAAAAGGGACGAGACCGTGTTTGAAATTGAGGAAAAAAAAGACCTATTCTCGGCGTCAGCTCCGTATGTTGTTATAATTTTTTTCAAGTCGGGTGAACCTTTTAGATCCGAATCGTACACTCTTATTACTGAATCCTTCCCAACTGAAGCTAGTACACTGCCATCTAAACTAAAGTCCAAACAGGATATTTCATCATTTTCCTGGACCAATATTTTCTTTTTTGACAGTTCTTTATCAAAAACTCCGATTAGACCATTAACATGGGCGTAGTATAAATAATTGCTACTAAAATTGGAATATGGATGCCATTTCATGCATATTATTGGCATGTTATCAACACTTTTGCTGTCATTTAACGCTTCAGCTGAAAAGATGTCATAAATCTTAAAATAATATTTTTTTTTAATAAAAACTAAGTATTAAAATTAATTTATAAGTTTTAATTAGTATCAATTTTTGAAAGACTAAGATTATTTTTTAATTTTGAATTAAAAAAGCTTAGCTTCGTGGACTCTGATTCATCTTTGGTAAAAAGCTTTTGTATTTCAGTTTTGAAAAATATTAAAAAGTTGAAGCTTTTCCTTTTATATTTTGTAGAGCAAAACTTTTAAAATTTATTCATTATCTTCTGTCAAGTTCTCATTTTCTAAAGAAATTATTTATTTTGTGGAATTAATTTTTTTTTAATAAAAACTAAAGAGATAAAACATTTTTTTTATATTTTCAAAGCATAAAAGTTATTTGATCAAAAAAAAATTTTAAACAAAAATAAAGTAGTCAATACAAGTGGTATTTTATGTGAATTGTGTAGTCAGTTGGGATAAGAGAAATATTGTTTGAAAGAGTGGGGTCTAAAAAAACATGAAAGTCGGGCTCATAAAAAAATTGAAACACTGTGATACTTTTTTTTTCTAAATTATCTAATTAACTCGAATAAACACTTTAATTATCAATAAAGTTCACGTATTAATTGATCAGTTCACGTTTTTTTTTGTCTTTAAATTTTCGTGCACTTAGTTCAACTATCAACTTTAAGTAAGTGCACATAATTTTCAGTTCACATATCAGACATATGCCACTTTTTGTACTTTAAGGTAATTTTTTTTATTTGGCCTTTTATAGGAATTTAATTTAAGATTTTAATTAATTAATAGTTAAATTATTCATTTAAATTTTTGTTATTAGTTTTCTATTCAACAGAATATAGTCGAATCCCTAAACCAGGGCTCCGCTTCGTATCCCGTTTAATTATGAATATAATGATTGAAATAAGTAGTAGTAGTTCTTGCTGCAATACCTAACATGTAGATTGTCTGAGCCCATCACCGCCGATTTGCCGTGTAGAGCTGTATCAGCCGTTTCGGTTTATTCCATTGAATAAACCATTAGGTACAGAAATTATAAAAAGGAGCATGTCAAACGAAATAAATTCCCATTAAGTAAAAAAATAAGAAGGACTTAAAAAAAAAGTACAGAAAGTGTTTTCACTTGTATCAATTTTTTTGATCAAATAACTTTTGTGCTTTGAAAATATAAAAAAATATTTTATCTCTTTAGTTTTTATTGATAATTTAAAAAAAAATTAATTCCACACAATAAATAATTTCTTTAGAAAATGAGAACTTGACAGAAGATAATGAATAAATTTTAAAAGTTTTGCTCTACAAAATATTAATGGAAGTTATTTAGTATTTCTTTTAATTTTAATTATTATTATTAAAAATTTTTTATATTTATTTTATTTGGTATAAAATAAACTCTAGTATAAAAATTTACCATAACCTAGTCAATATCTTTGTTCTTTTAATTCTTAAATTTTCATGGGCACAAAAATTTAACTAATATTTTTTTTTAAAAAAAAAAATTTATTTTATTTTTCCCCGAAAAGAGATTTTTTTTCTTAAAAAACATTTTTTAATAAATGAGCTATGTATCTAATTTAAAAAAACATTCATAATTTCTATTGCCTTCAGTATAAAAAATCAAAACTATTCAAAATTTATTTTAGTTCCATTAATTAATTTCTCTAAAATACTTTCTTCAAATGAATAATAAATTACCTGAAGATTGCCATCAGAGTCACCAGTGGCTATTAAATTTTGACTTTGATTGAAATGAAGACTTAGAATTTCGACTTTATCATTTTCATCCGATCCTGCATTGCTACCACTTTCCTCGGAAAAGTTACTTCTCCCAGATTCCAGACCACTATTTCCTCCGTAATCAATTTTTTTATTCAAACAATTAACTCTATACAATAGACTTAAATTTTCAGGCTTGGAATCAATAAAATTTAGGCCTTTTAAAATTAAAATTTAGCACATTCTTCAAAATAATCAATATCTACCTAATTGATACAGTTTTCCGGCATTGAGCGCCTTTTCCAATCTTTTATTCGGCATGCTAGTTAAATTATTGTTTCATATATTTTTCACGCATAACATTCTATTAAATCTGGCAATACAAATTACCTAAAGCTCAAAAACGAAAAAAAAATTCTTCTTAAATTTTATTATAATTTTTAATTCAATTAAAATATTAAATTATTTTTTTATTTTGTGTTGTCTTGGTAATATTTTTCATGGACTAGAATCATCAGCTTTGTCCGGTACACAACAAAAAAAAAAAATTAAAAATTAATCATAACTTTTTGCTGTTGTAAAATCTTTAAAAAAAATTAAAAACTGTCGAAGCCATTTGGATTTTTCGACTGCCAATTCCAGGTGTCGCGACACATATCCTGTAAAGTTTTGGTCGCTTTCCATCCAAGTTCTTTTTCTGCCAAATCAGATACGGCAAAGATACTGGCCACATCACCAGGCCGTCTAGCGACAAATCTCTTTGGAATATTCAAACCTGTCACTTTTTCAAAAGTGGTAATCATTTCAAGAACCGAGTATCCTTTGCCAGTGCCAAGATTATAAATTTTTAGTCCAGGATTTTGTTCTAATTTAGCCATAGCCAGGCTATGACCACGCGCCAAATCAAATATGTGTATGTAGTCTCTCACTCCAGTTCCATCTTTAGTGTCATAATCGCTTCCAAAAATGTTCACCTCTGATCGCCTTCCCACAGCTACTTGGCTTATGAATGGCATTAAATTGGTTGGTTCATCTCTTGGATCCTCCCCAATCAAACCAGATTCATGTGCTCCTACTGGATTAAAATAGCGCAAAATTACTATGTTCCATGATTTGTCCGAGGAATACAAATCTTTGAGAATATTTTCTACTACAAATTTGCTTCTTCCATATGGATTTGTTATATGTTCGTTGTTACTTGGATGTTTTTCATCTAATGGAAGATATTTTGGCTTTCCATAGACCGTACAACTGCTTGAAAAGACAAAATTTTTTACACAATGCTTTTTCATTGCTTCCAGCACATTTAAACTGCCGTAAACATTGTTCATAAAGTACTCAATTGGCTTTCGGCATGACTCGCCTACAGCCTTGAATGCGGCCAAGTGTAGAACCGCGAAGAAATTGTAGTTCTCAAAGATTTTTTCAATTTGCTGTTTGTCGCATATGTCGCCAGTGATGGCAGTAATTTTTTTACCAACTATCTGTTCAAGTCGTGGAATGCATTCTTTATAGATAGAAATATTTCCAAAAATTTCTGATTTTAATTTATTACCTTTAGAAGAATTGATCCAATTGTCTATTATAACAACTTCGAATCCGTCTTTTATGAGCTCTATTACGCAATGTGATCCTATAAATCCAGCACCTCCTGTTACCAGAACTGATCTGGACATTTTCAGCAATGTATTTTTTTTTAATTCTGAAAAATTTACTGCGTTAAATTTTAATAAAAAAATAAAAAATTATGAGAAATTTTTATTTAAGATTATTTAGCTTATGAAAATAATTCCAATATGCAAAAAAAAGCCTTTGAAATATTATCAGGTCGATCGAAAATTTGTTTAAAATGAAAAAGTTCAGTTTTTGTTTAGGAAAATCTGGCTCGATGTGAGTTTATGTTATTTTTTGTCTTAGCAGGACATTGATTGAAGAGTCCAGTTTATAATCTTCTTTTTAGAGTTTACCAGATATTGGCATATTTAATTTAATTTTTTCAAAATTGTTTAATTTTAGAGTCAAATCGATTTTATTTTTAGAATGAACAAAAAATAAATTATACACATTTCGAAAAAAATATTTTAATTAAAATAAAATCAGAATCCAAAAAAAAAAAAGCAAATTTCTTTAATTTGTTAACACTAAAAATTTTTTTTAAATAATTCAAATGACTTTGGAAAAAAATAGTTCAAATTTTTTTTTTAGTTTAAAATAAGTTCAGTAGTTGTTAACTTTTTTCCAGATTGAAGCTGTTCTACACGAAAAATAACTCTGATCTCAATTTGATTAATAAACAAAAGTCATGTCCTTTTTCATTATCTGTCGCAACTATTTTTTGTTAAAATTTTCTTTTATTAAAATATTTTCATAATGAATTTGATAACATTTTACTATGTTAAACAGAACTCAGATTTTAAAAGTGTATGACTAAACTTAAAATAATTTTTATTTAATTTTGGTGAACAAAATGGTTACTTTTAAAAAACCCTGTCAGATTTAGAGAATACAGTTACCTTTGGCAGAGAGTTAAACTTAACCAAACAATTTTTGTAAATAGTAATCAGTCTTGTTAAAATTTTAATTTTTTTTTCAAAAATTGATCAATCGTTATATTTTTGATCGAATAAATTAAAGGCAAAATATAAAGCCATCATATCATATAAAAAAATTGATACTCATATAGAAATTAAACGGGGTCCGGGGCAGAGCCCTAGTTTAGGGATTCAGGTATTTTGTGGATTAGAAAACTATTAGTTAAAATTAAAATTAATAATTAAAAATTTAGTAAATTAAAATCTGTAATTTAATTATCCAAATGACAATTTTTAATCACCTTATTAAAACTTTCTATTTTCAATATAATTTATAACATTTTCACCATTAAATTAATATTTTTAAATGAATTAACTTAGTCTGTTAAAAAAATTATAAAATTTTTCTGAATCAATTGGAAAAAATAGTTACTCAGAGTCATTGGTAAACTTAGACCTGTTTACTTAATATGAAACTTTCAAAATAAAATTTAAATTATAAAGATAGTTTAAATATTCATTTATAATCTTTTGTATCTAGGTTTTTATATTTTAGATAATGGACAATTTTTGAAAATTTTAGGTCTAAAAAAATTTCGATTTTGAAATTAAAGTTATGCTTTGGATTTTAGACAAAATTAGTTAAAAAATTTTTAGAGTTTTTTTAAAGAAAGGAAATTGTGAAGGGAGTATTAGTTTTTTTCTATAAAATATTTTTCGTTGGTTATTTTTGATATTTTAAACTTTATTTAAATTGAAATTATTTTTTAGATATTTTACTTTTTCGATAACTGAGATATTATTTAAAAAAAGTTGAGGTTGTTCAAAATTTGGGCGAACAAAAATCGTTTTTATTATTTGTTTAATAAAATTTACTAATGCTTGGTATTTTTTTGTTTTCTTTACTTAAATGCCAGCTGAGAGTGGTAGTAAATTACAATTTTTATTTTATCTGTTTTTCTGAAACAAATCGATATATTTTAGAAAATTTATCTTTTTTCAAATCAACTCAAGATTTTCATGAAGATATCTGTTATAATTTTTAAATTAAGTTGTTCAGCTTTTGAGTAATGCTTAACAAAAACCATAATACTTTTGAATGCCAAAATGAATCCCAATTTGTAATTCAAAGAGAAAATTAGCATTGTTATATTTTAAATTCAAGGGTCAAGATAGAACCAAGAGTTTTTACTAAATATAAAAAAAATATTTTACATAAATAAATTTCTGATCTAATAGTTAACATATTTAATATACATAAGAAAATTAATCTCTAATGAATTACAATTCATAAATACAAATTAAAAATCAAAAAAGTTTCTGACAAAGGTTGATAAAAAATCTTAAATCAAACAACATTTTTGCCATGGAAAGAGCCTGGTTTAGATTCATTGATTCAAAAAAAATAAACGAAAATTATTTTATTTTATTTAGATTGATTACTAAAAAAATAACTTGAAATAAAAACTGTTCTAATTTTTTTACAAATCTAGTTCAATAGGTCTATAAGGTTAGCGTGAATATTTCTAGATTTAGAAAATTCATAAATATTTAAACAAAAAAAATTATCTAAAAAAATTAAATTTTTAAATTTCTAATTGAAAAAAAATTGCTTCAAAAAGTATCTGAGATTTGAAACCTAGAAAAATTGTAAAGTTAATAATATAAAGTAAAATTATACATCCAATTCTGAACTAAAATGATCGAAATTTTGCATTTTAAAAAACTATTCTCTATTCTGAGTTAATGACGCGATCGCCGAATTAACACCAATTTTACCTTCATAATTAGATTCAAATACCATGCTACAGAAATCAAAAAAAAAGGAGCCATCAGCGTCCAGCTCACTCACCGCTGGACTCTTTCAGACTCCATTTTATCCGCTCTCCTACATCAAAGTCCTCATACAAGTAAAACAAATCCTCTCTTTGTAAACAAACAAAATTTAATTTCTGTGCAGATTGGCCACGAACCATTACCACCGTTCAAATCTCTAAGTATTTTTGGACGCGAGCAATTTTTTTACCCGAACAATTTTTCATACAGTAAACAAAAATCTTTGGTTTTTATCTGAATCCTAAAAAAAAATAAATTCTAAAGTGAGGTATGTGTACTCCGTTGAAGGAATAGCCGGTTTATACCGAGGTCTCGGCATGAAAGTTATATCCCAATCAGTAGCCACCTATGTTTACGACTCAGTCAACGTAGTACGTAGTGTCTAGAACCAATTTTTTTAACTTTGCCTTTATCCTCAATGTAATTTAGATGCTGGACGAATTTGAGCCTGTGGACCAAGAACAATCAGTGGAGAGAAAAGACAAAAGCGAAGACAAAATAGCAGTGTTTATTAAACAAGTAAAGTCCAATTAATTTTATTAAATTAATAGAAATTAAATAATGAAAAAAAAATTAAAAATAAAGACTTCCAAAGAATTGACAGCAAGATGCTGGGGTGTAATTTTCAGCCATCCATTTCATGTAATGGGCTTACGCTGCATGGCTCAATTCGTCGGAGGCGAAACTGCCTACAGCTCGTGGAACATATTTCACAATATATCTGAAATATATCGAGGCGAGGGTATTCAAGGATTCTTCAGGTATTTTTTTCAAGCTAAACAAAAAGACATCAAATTAGTTTTTTTGACTTTAAGTGGTCTAATACCTCGAATTTTGTTCGAGGCCTCTACCATTGCGTTGACAAGTTCACTGGCTTATTTGATCAGAAATTATGTGTATGAGGACAAAGAAATCGATGCTTTGATTGATCTTTTTTCATCAGTATTCAAATATGCTTGTCCTAGGGGAAAAAATTAAATTTTTTTTAAAGCTTATTGCCAACTCGGTAACCTACCCGCTTTCATTAGTGAGCTCAATTAGTTGCATCAGCGGCAGTTCCATAATGGCTGCCAGGCCACCTAGGATGGCTCTGTACGCCTCTTGGATAGACGTTTTCAAGCATCTTTATGACACTGTAAATTTTTTTTTATTTTTCTGGATTTAAAGGAAAAAAATTAAATTTAAGAATCAATTGAAACGCGGATCGTCCAGTTTCTTTAGATTGTATCAACCGGTTGAAAGTCAAATGGCCGGCTTCAGTTTGGGTCTGGGAACAGTTCGAAGATCTAACTAAATAGTTAATAGTACAACAAAAAATCAATTTAGCTGTTTATTAAATTTTAAAATTTTTTAAATAAAGTATATGAATTAGATTTTGATGGGATTTGGGTGGGATTTTGATTAAAAGACTTTATTTTAAATTAAAATATTTTTGATGAATAGTTTTGAATGATTAGAACCGGGCGGAAACAGATAATTCTAAAAATCAAATAAATTCTTGTTGCCTAAATCTTAAACGCTTGTTAATCTCAAGAAAAATTTCTGAAAGATTAAGATTAGATAACTCTGTTCGGTATATATTTTCGACTTTTTCGAATATTTAGCTTGGGCTTTTTGACGCCAAATAAAGTCAGATTGTAACATTTTTTAGGGTTAATTGCACTCTTGAGGCTTAAAAAAAAAGAGAAAAAAAAAGTTTAAAAAATCAATTTCGATAATTGCTCTTAATGAGAATTTTTTCTTCATTTGCTTCTAAAAGTGCGTTCAAATTTCAAATTCCCACTCTTGACTGGTCTGCTATTTGAGCTGGTTATCAGATAACACCAGCTATCGGCATTCAAATTGATCTTTCATCGCCAGATTATCGACCACTTGTTGGCAAAAAACTTTTAAACTACAGATAGAGTGCAACTAATCACGAATGAACTGAACCACGACAAAAAGTCTAATTAAAAATCAAGAAAAATTTCAATTAATCAAGTTTTGATTGACACAAAAATATTTTGAACCCGGATCGGCCAAATCAAGCATTTGTTCCGGGTCGAATATTCACACTACCCCGGGCCATCCAAGGCAAAAGCTGCTTATTTTTAAGAGATAATTGTATTAGTGATCGTATCTTTATTTAAAAGCAAATTCATTTAATGACTTAAAGGCTTCGATTCCCCGAGCAATCGATTATATGTCAGTAATAGAATGTAATAGAGCTAATAAGTTTTTTTTTCTCTTTTTTCTCAAAAATTCAGTTTTCTGAAAAACAGCAAATTTAGTTGAAAAATTTTAAAAGTTTTTTTTTTTTTTAAATGATCGCTGTAGATAGCTTGGGTGAATAGAAAAGGGTCTTGTGAATGGAATAACAATTTTGAAGAAAAATACTTTATTTTCATAAGAATTGTTGTTGATTTAAAATTTTTAGCTAATGTTTGTTTTAGAATGTGCATCTAGCTCAAGGCTAAATCACAAGGTATGTGCTCGATCGAGTTTTGAATAACATTTTCTTTTATTTTTCTTATTTTTTTTTGAATAAAATTATTTATCTCCAAGATACTCATTTTGGGCAAGCTATTTTAATCTCACGTTCTATTTGTATTCAAGATATTTCTTCCTAGCCAAAATATTTTGTTTGTAAATCATAAAAAGATTGTGTATCTAAAAGGTGTTGACGAATTTTCCAAGCTAAATTGAATTACAATTAAAATAGCATTAGAAAATTTACTAAGCTAAACGAGATTAGGGATAAGAAGACTTAGGCACCCAAGGCTCTTAATCAATGATATTAATCTCAAAGTCTTTTGATGATAAGGGACTCATTCAGCAGCTATTATGCAATTAGATGGTTTGTATCTGACAATTTGGTCTACGCTACACAAATTGTAGAAAATTGTAGAATTGTAGAGAGTGCTTTTTTGCTGAAAACCGGCAAGGTAAGCATCTAAAATAAGTAATTTAAGCTCATAAAAAACGATTGTTTTGTAATACCCCCTGCCTGCGGATACCTGTATCACTAGAAAAGGAATTATTCGCTTTTAATTAAGAGCTTTAGCATTGTTGCTAGTAGAAGAGAGGTGCTTGTAGAAATTTTCAAGAGTTTTATTAAGTATTATTCAACGATGAATAAAGCTCGATCAAGAGATAATTACGAAGCTTATTTCAGATTTTTCGGAAACCATATGGGTTCTCGAGATTTTGTGTTGTTGTTTTTTTTTTTTGTCAGAATAAATTTTAGTGTAAATAAATATTTAAAAAGTTTAATTAGATTTTTTTGAATATTTTTTGTTGTTTACGCTTATTATAAGCTGCTAGATTGGCGCTTATCTCATTACTCGATGCTTATTACACCAGATTACCGCTTGGTCTTATCAAGGCTTCTTACTTTAAAGCTCAATTCTTTTTTTTTGCTTCAATCGAGGCTGAAAAATTTTTCTACCTAGCCTAATGTAGCTAAATGCTCAGGGTCAATTTATTATTTTTTTCAAAAATAAATTTTAACCTGAGCTGTTAAAAACACTAAATTTTTTATTTACCTTAAAGGCCAATTTTTTTTCAGAACCGTACTAAATACGAAAACAAATTCAACCTGTTCAAGTCTGCTTTTTTGCTTAGTAATAAAAATAAATATAAAAGTAAATTTGTGTAAATAAAGATTAGGATTATAGAGAGAGAGAGAGAGTCAATTTTTGCTAAAAAAATAAATTGTTGTATAGTTTAATTGAATTAGCATGTTGAAGATAAATTTTAGCTTTTAATTGAACATCTCAGGATTCTGGGAAGCGTCGGGGGAATAATTATCAATTTTTGGTTGAATTACGTAATAAATAATTATAAACTAGGCAAATATCCAAAGGTACTAGCGATTCAAATTAAGCCTTTAAAAAATAAAAATCGACTAGGACAATGAGCCCAATCTAGTAGGCTAAAAATTTCTCAAGATTTAAAATTCAAAATTTTATTGTTGTCAAAAAAGTAGTTAAAATTTATGGAAAAAAAAAAAAAAAAAATTTACTTTTTTTCCATCTTTTTAAATTTAGTTTGAAACAAATATTTGAAAAAAAAATAAATTCAAAGGTATCCTCTACAATCTAATAAACGAACATTTTCAATGTAATAGGGATTATATTTAATGAGTCTCGTGTTTGAAAAAAAGGTAATCATTTAAATCTAAATTTCAATTTAATTGTCCAAAATAAAAGCCTTAAACCGAAGTTTTTAAAATTGCATTAAGACTTTTTAGATATTTAAATTAATAGGTTTTATATGAGACTTTAATAAAATGGAAGAGTTTAACTCGATCAAGAATAGACCGAAAATTTTGAGCACAAATCAAATGAAAAGCCGACTCTTTTTCAACTCAATGATAACGTCCACCCCGAGTCACCAGGCCGAGCCGACTGATTTTCAGCAAAAGCTCAGAAAGTCCTACAACTTCAACACACTAAGCAACAGCAAACCTATAAAAACATTCCATTTGACTAGCAGCAAGTCGGTAGCCAGCGACATGGACTCGTTCATCTATTCGTCGTCCATGTCTCCCGAATCTACCATATCCTCCATATCCTCAGTGTCCACTTTGTCCAACGAAAACCCCAACATCAACAAGATACTCATTGAAAACCCGGACACAGAAGCGTACAAGAGCAGAATTTACATACCAGGGGAGTCGAACATAAGCCGCATCGAGATCGGCACGTCAAGTGTGCTGCTCAGGCGGCACCAGAACCCCAAACAGTGTGATAGCGACACGCGGATCAAAAGAGCCATGTCAACTTGTCTCAACGTGAACACTCTGAACAAGTTCATTGAGCCCAAAGTCAACATTGATGCATCTACATTCAAACAACCTCTTTTGCCCATTACTTCCAACAATTTGCCATTGAGCTCACTCAGAAATTCACTCTGTATGTTTGTTTTTTTGGTTTTTTTTTTTTTTAATTTCAAAAGTGCTTTGTTTTTTTGAAAAATCATTTGAAGAAAGCTGAAATAAAATACTCAGTTTTAAGTTTTTTAAAAGCAAAATTTTAGACGGAATAAAGCTAAATATCCCACTTGGAATATAATTTAGCTGCATGAGGATTTAGAAAAAAATTTTTTTTTTTTAAGTGATCGAACAACCAGCATTAAATACCGGTTGTGCTGAAAAGAGTGACAAAGACATGAGCAAGAGTGACATCTATCAATTGTCCAAGAATACAAAAAGGTGGCGCTCCATGTACGCATTGAGAGACTCCATTCGCAATCTAACTTCTTGTGTGTCTAGCAAAGCTAGTTTTATAAATTACAAGTAAACTAAAAGGTTTAATAAACAAATTTATTTTAAAAAAAAATTTTTTTTGCTCAGAAAAACTGCACCTATTATAAAAATAAACTCTGATTTTGCTAGAAATTCCGAGGAAAGCCTGAAAGAGTGCGAGTATTTTGAAGAGATGAGTGTGGATACGGACATAGACGCGTACAGCTATTGTGGCATGTCAATGCTTTCGGTGCGCGACAGCAACACATGCATAGGCAACTCGGGCTCGTACCTGAAGTGCAGGACCTGCGACAACTTGTACGAGTCAGATAGAAAACTCGACGAAAACTTTATAGGCAACGCGTCAAATCTGCTTGCTAACAACGCTGTTTTCAAGTCATGTTATTTGACTCCCAGACCCACTGAGCAAAATATGGTAATTATTTTTTGGCATAATTTTCTCACTTAGTATTTTTTTTCATTAAGAAAAAAAAAAGTTGGAAAAAAAATATTGTCAAGGCCTTTTCTATTTAGCATAGATTTTGAAATTATAAAATATTAAAAATATTTGTTACAGAGAACTATTAATTTTTAAAATTAGCATAATAGAGTTGTTCAATAGATCGAAAACGCTTCTGCGTAGATATTTTGCTAAATTTGTCGAGCCTCAAGCAGGGACAGGATTAATTTAAGTTTGGGCTCTTAATTAAAATGTTAGACTTGCGTGAATTTGGGCTCTAGTCTACTCTAGCCCCAAAACTAGGTTTCATTTGAGATTTTATTTAAAATATTTGATTTACTAAGTTTTTATTATTTTTTTTTTTTTTCGAAAATTTTCTATGTTTGACTCGGCAAAATTTAATTACTCGTAAGAAAAAAATCAATTTTAATTACAAATATATTCAATTACACTTTATTTTTGAGAATAAATTTTAAAATTTTTTTCTTTTATTAAAATCAAGTCTCTTTTAAGTAATTTTAGAACACTTTGTTTCTAGTCAGCTCTAGACCAAACTAAATGCCAGCTTGTCTGAAATTAACATCAACAATGTGAGTTTTTAATGGATTTTGCATTCATTTTTAAATATTAAATGTGACAGATTAAATTATGTTGCTCAAGAATATTAAATGTTATTTTTTGTTTAGCCCGGAAAGAATTTTACTCTTTGAAAGCTGAAAAAATTCAGTTTGAAGTGTCATCAGTTGACTTTTGTGTCACAAGAGAAAATTAGTATATAGTTAAATATTAAATAAATCCAACATGTTCTCTTTCTAATTCAAGAATCGAACATATTCAAAAGTAAGCTGTGGATTTTGGTCCACAAATATTTACTTTTCGTTCATAAATTCTAGATATAAAGCATTTGATTTAATTTCAGAGAGTAGTCTATATGAAAGTAAAAAAAAACATTTTTTTATCTAATCAAGAAAATTAATTAATTTAAAATTAATTCAGAATCGATTAGTCAATTTTGCGTTTCTTGGTATTCTTTCAATTCCAGAGACAACATTGAACTAAAGGAGCTTTAGCTTAAACGCCCGATTTTTGTCGTCTGTCGTTTCCTCTTTTTGAACAAAAGTGCAGCATTTTTTCATATAAATTTTCGCATTCGAGAGAAAAAAATGGAAATACATTTTCAAATAAGATTGTTTATTTCCAAGTCTGGAATGATTGAAGTTTAAATTGATGCTATTGAATAAAAGATTTTCTAGAGAGGGAAACAATTTCTCTCAAATAAATAAATGTCATTTATTTTTATTTTTCGAGATTTTAAAATTCTAAATTATACATAATTGCTAAGTAAAATTTGTACGAATTCAAAATTATTGATTTTTAGAAAAAACCAAGGCTTTAGACAATAGGGCTTCATTGAGTACCTGAGAATTTTGGTTCCCACTAGAAATGTCGCCCTGGGTGTCCTTAGGCAAAAAATGACTGCTACTCATGGTCAACATTGGTTCTAAATGTCACCCAAAGACAAGTTAATTGAGACATCCAAATGACAAAACTTAATAAAATTTGTAATAGGATTAAGTGCGCGCAAGTGTCTAGCCGTGGTTTACAAAAGATCACTTTGGCTATTCTGTGCACTCAAATGCCACCACGTTTGGCAATTGCGTAATTCAAGAAAATTTCCATTTCCTCTTTCAACTAGTTGCTAAATTATACTATCAAAATACATTAAGAAATTTTGGCTAAAAAAATCTAATATTTGCTTTAAAAATAAACTTTTTCGGATAATCGAACTATTTGCCAAAATGAAATTATTATTCTAATATAACAAAATTCAAAACAAGAAATATGGAGAAAGAGAGAGTGAGTGAAAGCAGCAGAGAAAGAGAGAGAGAAAAAAATTAGAGAAAACTTTGTTTAAATCCATTATTATGTAAAATATGCAGGTTTTTTTTGTTCAAGGCCCAAAATGGCGACACAGAGCCCAACACGCGTCATCTCTAGAGCCAACATGTTAGGCCCCTGTTCAGAGGATTAAATGAATGTGATATTTAAGCTTTACTGGGTTAATTGTTCACTATTAATCGCCAATTTCAAGGTAGCCTTACAAATAAAGGTTAAACATAGAAATTTAAGATTTTAAAGGATTCAATAGATCATTTAGATCGTGATTTTATCAAGTTTTTTCTTTTTCAAAGTCGAAATTTAATTTAATTCTAAGTGTGTCTTGAATTAGTGGCATTGTGTGAGACAAAATTTTCATATGACTTTTTCTGGTTGTCAACGTGATTATCTTATCTTTTACTTTTTTCATTTTTTTCCAATTTTAGAGTGCAGATTTGCATTGTGATGAAATACGGCCGATAGCCAACTCGAATACGAGCGTGAACACAATCAAAAAGATTAAGATAAAGAAGAAAAAAAGTGCCCAAAAGCAGAAAGAACGCGCTTACTTGGCCAAAGACGATGATTTGTATGATATGATTGAAAAAATTCAAGGTGACAGATTAGATAATCAACGTTGTGATTGCAGTGTAAGTAGAAATTTTGCTGAAAAATCAACATTTTAAAATTGGCCCACAAAATTGCTTAATACCGCGGTAATAGGCTTTAAAAATTACGTAAGCAAACACTTACTAATTCATCCCAAAGTTTACTTGATCCAATCTTGCCAAGCATTTTTCTAGGTTTTGGCAATTTTTTATTGATTTTCGGCATCAGAAATAATCTCCTCGAATGTTGGAAAAAATATTTTTTACTTGTCTCTTTTTTGCCCAAATATGTTTGATGGGAATTTTAAATTGGTAATTTGGCATTGGGTTTTTCTGTTGCCAAGTGTCAAAATATTTCGCATCGAACCATAAAAAAGCCAGATGACTTTAAAATTTAGTCTTCTTATTTACTGTTTATTTTTGATTGTTTGTTGTGAAAATATTTTAAGCTTATATTTTGCATCCGGTTAGGAAAGCATTTCATTTCAAGGACCAAAAATGTTTGCACTTAATTTCCAAGCTTAGACAAAAAATTCGAACAAATAATTAGAATTTTTAATTTTATTAAAATAGAGCTTTTCTCTAGAGAAATATTGATGGATGAATCTAAGAAGAGATAAGACTGGTATTAGTTTCTTGGGTTAATTGGCAGTTTTACTAGCATGAAAATGATCACGTTTTTCCTAGTCAAATTTTAAATGAATACTGAATTTCTAGTTATCGTTTTAAGCTAATAAAATAGTGAAATCAATATTTTGTGTTTTTGAAGATTTTGGCGTGATTTAATTGAGCCAGTTCCAGCTTGGTGCCTAGAATTGCTTGATTTCGTCTCGTTTCAGCATGAAGACTGGAATCAATTTTTTCTTCAAAAGTAACTAATTAATAAAGAATTCAAAATGGTAATTATTTAAACAAAGTTTTTGGTCTGTCAAGAAGATTAAATTTGAGTTTTAAAGTCTAAGCGCTTTAAATCATCTACTAAAGCTTCGTTTTAATCTGATATGTTAAAAGAGAAAAAAGTAGCATTTTTCCAAGTTTTAAATTTAAATTTAGACGAAGATCCTTAAAATTATTAAATTGATTTTTAGAATTTATTAAATTTTTTTTTTGAACCTAAGTTTTATCAAGTTTATTTCAAAATATCGTGCTTCGTTTTTAAAAATTTTTAAATTTCGAAACATCAATTTAATTTTTTTTCTATTTTGGTGTAAAATTTAGCCATCAATTTTCCATTTTTTTAAAATAAAATTTTCAAGCTTCAGAATTTTTGATTAGATATCTATTAATTTCGAATTTAAAAAAACAAGTGTATAATAATATTATATTCACGGTACAATATGAAATTTTTACACCAAATAAAAACAAGCTTTAAAATATTTCAAAATATCAAGAAATTTTTTGTTTATCAATGTGAATTTATAATTAAAATTTGAATTCATTAGATCGTGTCAATTTAATTAATAATATTATATCAAAGATTAAAATTAATTTCATGGTTTTTAACAACAAAAAAAACAGGGTGTTATTGAGCCTCATCATCAAGGAAATAATTAGCGAATTTTTACTTTTGAAAACAAGTCGGTGGGAACTAAAGCCCAAGTATAATTCTCACAATTTAATAAGCTTATTAAGTATAAGAGTATTAAAATCGCGTATTAAAGTGTTCAAATTTATGTAAATAAAATATTAAAACTGCTTTTTTTAAAGTTTATTCAATTAGAAAAAATCCAGATTTAAAATTCTGATTTTTTATTTTAAGGAAAAAAATTCGTAAGTATTCATAGGTAGAAACCAGTGTTTGGAAAGTTAATTAATTTCAATATTTTGGTAGCTTCAAACAAGCTAAGGGAGTTAAAGGTTTCCGAAGCTCGGTTAGCTTCAAACCTGGTTGATGATGGATCGTTTTTTCTCAAGTTTCAATAGATAATGTAGCTCGGTTTGGATTTCATTGAAAAAAAAAAAGATAAAATTTTTTTATTTACAATTAAAATTTGTAACCAAAGCGTACAATAATTGGTGTCTTATTTAGACAAGAATTAGTAAGTTTCTTCTTGGTACGGTGATCGGTTTTATTTCGGGTTTTGAATTTTAAAATGTCATTTAGTTCAAACGAGAGACACAATTACTAAAATTAATTGGAGTCTTTTTTTTCTTTTGGTTTTTTTTGCTTGGAAAAAAATAATTAAATTTGGTGAGTCTAGAAAAACTCGGCCTCTTTGACCATTATCTAATTTTGAATGTAAATTTGATTTCTATTTTTGAATTTTGATTAAAATTTTAATTAAAATTTATCTAAACATTTTTTGTTGATAAATTTGGCCAAATTTAGTCTCCTAGGTCCCCCATGAGATAATAAAAATATGCAAAATAGCTCTTTTCTACATTACATAACCATTTTTTATTGTTTTTATTTTTTAAAGGTAACAAAATTTTTTGATGATAAATATTCACTTTTAAATGAAACAAAGATGATTAATCGAGTGTCGAACACACTGACCAAGTCGAGTGCAGCGCGGCTTGAGAGCATACTCTCGAGGCCGGGTCTTTGTCCGATGGTGAGCCTTCCAGAAAGCGAGCACTACTGGTCCGAAGGATGGAAGTACGAGGACGAGGCCAATTTTGTCAACGATCTGGTAATCTCTTCCTCTTCTCTTTCATCACCCTCATCCAGCTCCTCATCGTCACCATCGCCGTCTACCGAGTCGTCCAGATTCGGTGTTAAATTAACATGTTCCAATTTTGACAATGGCACTGATAACTTGCGGGAGGCGTACATGGGAAGTGAGAATTTAGTTTTTTACGGCCGTAATCAACACGACCAACCATTTGTTCTGTCCTATACAAACCAGACGTCCGAGCTGAGAGCCATACTGCGCCTCAAGGACACAAATTATTTGATGGCTGTGCCATGGTCAGGTGTCGAAGAGCCAATACAACCAGACAAGATCGTTCAACTGATACAGCCAGAGATTAAAATTAAAGTGATGTACCCGCTGGTTAATTTAAATGGTTTTAAGCAAATTAAAGAGTTTGATAATCATTCAATAAGTAAGCATTTTAAATTTGGGGTGATTTATATGAAGAAAGGCCAAACAACTGAAGAGGAGTTGTTTTCTAACCAAGAGCACAGTGAAGAGTTTGACCATTTTTTGAGCATTTTGGGCGAGAGGGTCAGCCTAAAAGACTTTGAGGGTTTTCGAGGAGGCCTTGATACTTCACATGGACAAACCGGTGAATACTCTGTGTACGAGCAGTTCCAGGACAAGGAAATAATGTTTCATGTGTCCACCCTGCTTCCGTACAACAAAAACGACAGTCAACAATTAGAAAGAAAGAGACACATTGGCAACGATATAGTTGCTGTTGTTTTCCAAGAGGACAATACACCTTTTGCACCGGACATGATCGCATCAAATTTTTTGCACGCATTCATTGTTGTACAGAAGTTCCAGGACCAATCTAGCTCCAAAACAAAATACAGGGTATTTTTGTTCTTATTTTTATTTTTTATTTAATTTAATTCTTTCGCCTCGAAAAAGAGTTTTTAAGGATTTTTATTCAAATTTTGAATAAATTTGTTTTTTAATTTTTTTAATGACAAAAAAATTTGCATTAAATTTATTCAAGTTTGTGAATTTTAAATTTAAATGGGACGTACACCTAATTATTGTAAAAAACATTTTATCACACTTAAATCGCATTTTAGCGGACTCTTTAAAAAATTAAAATGATCAGTTTATAAGAAGCTTTTATTAAAATAGAAAAAAAAAACATAAAAAGTAAATTAAGAAAAATCGGAAAATTTGTTTTATTGCTTTGTTTCTAGGTTATCCATTTTTTTAAATGTTCTAAAAAGCTTATTTCAATTTTCGTCTTTAGCATTCTCGAAATAATGGCACCATATTTTTCTTTCAAGTTGAAAATTACTTTAATAATTCACCTCCTTCTCAATACTTACTATGTCTGGCGGCAAAAAATAATATTCTAGGCGGATATTATTAATTTAAATTTAGAAATAATTAAAGTCTCTCGGATTATGTCCGTAATTCAAAATAAAATTAGAAAGTAAAAAAAGTCTGAAAAAAAAATATAATTTATTTTTTCATAATTTTAAAAGCAAATTTTTTTTGAAAAAATTTTATTTTAAGGGAAGTCCTAGTACATTTTGCAAATTTCTGATTAAGAAATTTTCAAAGCATTTTCAAAAGCTTCCAAATCTCAGATAAATAAAAAAAAACTTTTTGATTTTGATGTGATTCTTAACTTAATTAAAAACTCTATCGTGAAGTGTCAAAATATCCAAAAAAATAATTTACCAAAAATTATCTAAGATTCATTTGAAAAAATTTCAATTATTTATTTTTTTTATCAATGTCAATTCCATGCATAAGTTGTAATTTCGCATTTAAGATATTTTAAATATGAATAGAAAAGTGAATTTAAATATTTGATTTATTCAAAAAAATAAAAATCAATTTAATCAAAAATCTAAATTTAAATTTCATAATTTTACTGCCTACATAGCTTTAAATTGAATAAATTTAATTTCTTTTCGAGTTTATTGATGAAATGTAAATATAATAAATTTTTATTTAATTTTGCTAAAAAGTTATATTTTCAGGAATGAATTATACTAAAATATAATGTAAAAAGGTATGATGCAAATTAAAACATAAATATACATAATTTTTACGATTATTTTTTAATTCTAAATAACTATTTACTTATTCAAATTTTTAGTCAATTTTACAGTAAATAAAAAAAATTAATAAGCAAACACTTTTGACATACTTTAATTCAGTAAAACCTTGATAACTTTAAAAATGAAAAAGGCTTAATTTTTTTTTAATTCTTCATTGTTAATCGATTTTGCAGTACCCCAAATCATTTCTCTTTAAAAATCTTGCAAAGGTAATTTAATTTAAAAACTTTCCTCAACTCTAAATTTGTCGGACTAAAAAAGTTCAAAATTCAATAATTATTATTTAATCTTAGTTTTTAGTCACAGATGGTTTCAAGATGTTTAAATTGTTGATTTTATTTGGGAAAAATCTTTAGTATTTTTAATATATTCGAAATCTTCCTGTATGATGAAATACGGCACAAAATAGTCATCATTTTTATTATTTTATATGATGGCTTTTAAATCTTTTATTGTATTTATTTATTTATTTTGTAAATATTTCAGCTTCAAAATAGTTAATTCGAATAAACAAAAATGTAGATTTATTTAAAAGAGTCTTGTTTGACTTATTTAAATAAAATAGGTAAACATTACAAAATGATAATAAAATTGAAAGCAAAAGTAACATATTTAAGAATTCAAAATAAAAGCAGAAATTTATGTAACGCAATTTGGATCTTAAAAATCACAAAACTTAAATTAGAAAATATTTTGAGATATCTTCGTAAATTTGTGTTGATGAATATAGATTTAATGCGGTATTTTTTATATAATTGACAAATTTTTTTTGACTAAATAAAAATATATAATCACTTAATAAATAAATCCCTTTTATTTATAAAACCGGGTTTTTTTTCTTATCTTTGAAGCTATTTATATTCAATTTCTAATTTAAGTTTTAATTTAGCAATTTTTAGAAATACGAAATTAAAAATTTTTCGTCTTTCTTTAATCCAAAATATTTCTAAAAGTTATAGCGTGATTACAGTGTGATAACTTTTTTTTAAAGAAAAGACAGAGTCTACTAAATTAAAAAAATTATCTTTTTAAAAAATATTTTCAAAAAATTTTAAGATTTTAAATTTTTTAAAACATAAAAAAAAGATAAAATAAACTAAAAAATGAGTTAAAAAACTAAAAACTTTAAATTGTCTAATTTAATGACAGCTGCATTTATTGAATCATTATTTTTATGAATTTTATAGAGAATAAATGTTTCCTCACAAACCAAACAATTTATAATATATTTCACTGCAATAATTTTTTGTGCCGAATACAAAATAAAATTATTCTAATATATTTAACCAAACAACTGGTTAATACAAATAAAAAAAAAAATAAATTAATTTGTTATGCGAATGTTTATGTCAATTCTTTTTTACTGGAAATTCTACAACTATGAGATACTTGAGAAGCTGTTTTCAAATCTGGCTTGAAATACCATTGCAAGATTTTTCAATTTAAAATTGTAATAAAAGAAAAATTAAATTATTAAATATTTTTTTTGTTTAATATCTTAAAGAAATTAATAATTAATTTAAAAGATTTTAAAAAATATAATTTGAACTTTGACAATTAACATTCAAATTTCTAGTAAAACTAGAATAAAAAAAGTTTTATTATTTGCCAAGTCGTTTTTATATTCTGCCGTTGCCATTCTATAAATTTAAAATCTATTTATTTAAATTTTTTAGGGAGATCCATTTTATAATTATTTTGCTTTTTTTAATTTTTTTAATTTTTTACTATAAAAAAGTGAGAATTTAAGAAAATTTTCGTCATTTTTTTTTAAATAATTTTTTTAGGACTTTTTTTGTCCTTTTTGCAATTTATGAAAAAAACAAGTAATTTTACTAAATTTTACGCAAAAGTATGACCGACCATCTAGTCAAATCAATCCTGTTTTATGTTTAATTATTTATTTCATTTTTCCAAAAATTTTAAATTTTGGACAGAATAATAAAAGTTTAAAATTAAAAAAAAATAAAATAATTTTTTAAAAATTTCTCGTCAAGATATCAGTCACAGCGAGAAAAGATGTTCCAAATTTTGGTCCGCCAATATCGAACGATTGCATTTTTGAAAACGATTCCACATTCAAAGAATGGCTGCTAAACAAGCTCATAAATGCGGAATACTCGTGCTACAGAGCGGAAAAATTCAAAAAACTCAAAGAACGCACTCGTTATTCCTTACTAGACAAATTGTACAATGATCTAAATCTACAAAACCAATCTATTCTAGGTAGCTTATTTCCAAGCTTGGCTGAAACAGGGGCTTCGGACAGCGCCAGCATGCGGCTGCCAAGTGAAACTAGCTCGTCCTCAGCCTCTGGTTCTCCGCTTATTTCATCAGCCAACTCAACTAGCACTCATAATTTGTCCAACTCGACTAGTTTTAAATTTAGTCTGATTAACACGGTGCGCAAAGCATTCAAAAAAGATTCCAAGGAAAAAGATTTGCACAGTAGCAGGACGAGTTTGTCGAAACCGCGCTCGGGCACGGTCTCCACAGTGCCCTTGTCATCACCATCAAATTCTCCAGCCACTACTCCATCTAGCGAAAATTATCCAACTCTCAGCTCAAAGATAAGAAGCATGACTTTCGACTCCGGCACTGAGAATACCACATACGGCCAAGCACCCACTAAAACCCAGCTAAAGAATCAAATTAGTGCGCCCGAAGAGATTAGTAAAAAATTGAGGTTTAAATACCCAAATCATCATGAACATAACTTGTCCAAAATAGGGTCAATAGATAGTTTAAATCAAGTCGAGAAAGAAGATATCCTTAAGAAAAGATTATTTTCTCTTATACCGCCTAAAAATGCAAATGGCAGCATGACTGATTTGACAAATAAATCGTATGCTTCATCGTCCGGTTCGTCTTTGCCAGAAGACGAAATTGATGAGCAACATGATAATCCAAAGCATGTTCAAGTGAAAAGCTAGACTTTAAATTGAATTTTTAATTTATTTTTTTTAAATCAGATGTTTTATAAGATCATTTTCCATTTTTTTTGTATCCGAATTGTTTCCACTTTTTATTTTGTTCATATGATTCAAAAAATTGTTAATTTTTTATTTGTATCAACAGTGTAACTTTTGAAAAAATTAATATAATTAAATCTAATGTGCTTTTAAATTTATTTCTTGAATAAATAAACTTTAAATCATTTTTAATCAAAAAGTTTGGCAATTTTATTTTTGAATTTTATCAAATTAAGTCAAGATTTGAATCAGAGCTTCGATAGTGTAGTGGTTATCACGTCTGCTTCACACGCAGAAGGTCGCGAGTTCGAACCTCGCTCGAAGCTTTTTATTTTTTATTTTGCTAAAATTTAAATTATTAGAATTTTAAACTTTGTCTTACCAAAGAATGAGCAATAATTTTGTTTTTTTCCTTTAAATTAAAGTTATTTTTTCTAATTCACCTTTTAACTGAAAATAAAATCTTCTGCTGGGTACATAAAAGTACAAGCTTCGATAGTGTAGTGGTTATCACGTCTGCTTCACACGCAGAAGGTCGCGAGTTCGAACCTCGCTCGAAGCTTTTTATTTTTAATTCCGACTATTTAAAGACTAAAGATTTTAAAATCTAAAATTTAGATATAATTCAAAAAAAATTGAATATTATTTTAATAAAGATCAAAAAAAATTTGGAATAGAAATAATTAACAAAATTTGAAATTTTATTTACTTCTAGCATCTCATCCTTCACAGAGAATAGTGAATGAAAGTTAAATTATATAAAAAATTTACATTTAATTAATCCTTCATAAATCTTAATTTAAAAATTTTAAAGACAAATTAAAACTAAGCATAAACATTTAAAGTTTAAAAAAATCGAAATTTGAATTCGTTTAAAAACGGATAAAGTTAAATTTATATTTAATGTTTTAATTTTTATTTAAAAATAGATTTTTTTGAATTTTATTCTAGTTAAACAATTGACATTTTTTTAGATTTTATTCTTAATGCATTGACTTAATGGTTCTGAATTTGTTCCTATGCATTTGCCAGCATTTGACAGTATCTCAGGCCAGTTTACCCCTAAGATCCTCCGCACTACCTACCAGAGTGGTAGGTGTTGAGGATTTACCTTTCAGATTCATAAATCCCCCAACATTCGCTATTGTACATCAGTGTTGCTTATACTACAGTGTTGTAAAGTTTAAGTTTTGTTTCTTAGCTGAAGCTTGTTGATTTCCATGCTGACCGGAGTCTTGCAAAGGTACTCATTATTTTAGCAAGTCTATTCTTAATGTCTCTGGGTGTTCCCATCGCTGAACTGATAGTGTTTCCTAATTACGTGAATTCGCTCACACGCTCAATTTGTGTATTATCAATGGGGATCGGGTTATCCATTTTGGTGCACATAACTTTCGTTTCTTTCTTCATGAAATTGTTAATCAATATTAGGAATAGTGTCCGAGAACGCATCCTTGCCTGACTCCCGTACAACTTTGAAGCTCCCAGATAGTCATTTTAGAGAATACCACACGTTCTTAATATGGCCCATAAGGTTTATGTGTGCATGTTATCAAAAGGTTTCTTTAAGTCAATGAGGTTAATAAAAAGGGACTATTTCATAGCTGACTTAGTTCTATGTTGTTGAGCTGACTTCTTCTGCTTCACTTGTACACTGGTTTATATGGTTTCTCTTATCACGCTTTGCTCCCTCCTTCCTTGTTTCACAAGTTTGTTCTCTATTTCAAATGATGCTTCTAATTTCTCGCGAATTCGATTCGATTTTGCTTGAAGTATTTTCGCTTTGATTTCCCAGTTATCAGTGCCTATGCCTCATCGGATATCCATCTCTTCCTTTTGTGTTATACCAAAACCAAAAATCTTTCTGCTGTTTTGCAATAGGCTTCCCGGATTTCTAACCATCTTTTCTGTATATCCGACTCTTCTCGGTGTCCAAGCTTTTGGATTCTCTTCCTAAGCTTTATGACGTAATCTGCTTTGGAATTAGCTAGGCCTCCAACATCGTATATCTATGTTGCATTTCACTGATAGGCTTTACTTAGTTTCAACTTTATACATGCCTACCAGATAGTGATCACTTTAAATGTAGGCACCTCTAAAGACTTTGGTTTCGATTAAGGAATACCAATCTGTTATATGATCATTATATGATCAATTTGGTTAAAGGTTTTTTAATTTGGTGATCGTCATGTCAGTTTGTATATATTTTTGTACTCAATCACAGCTGTCTAGGAAAACACTTTTAGAACGTATCGTCTACTTAAGATTATATAGTTATTTAGAACAAAACTCATCACTAATTCAAGAGCAATCATGTTTTAGAAAAAATCTACGAACCGCTGATAATCTTTTCTTCCTTATTCAAAAAATTGTAGAATCATTTAATAGAAAGAAGAAAGTTTGTTCCCTATTTTTTGATATCTCCAAAGCGTTCGATAGGGTTTGATATGATGGTCTTATTTATAAACTTTTAAACTAAGAATCTTCCCTCTTACCTAATACACTGGATTAATTCATTTTTAGACTCATAAGTGATGAATACCATATTACTGCAGGTGTTCCTCGAGGCTCGGTAATTAGTGCATTACTTTTTAGTATTTTTATCAATGATATTTCTTAAAGAAATAAAACAAATAGTGCATACTCTCTTCATTTTGCTGATGGTTTGGTCACGTTTTGTTTTTTTAAGAAAAAAGGAAATCTAGAAAATAAGATAAACAAATACTAAGACGAACTAGAAAAATGGCTCTTCAAGTGGAAGATGAAAATATCTGTTGAAAAGTCTTGCTTCATTGTCTTCACTAAATATAATTAGGAAAATATTGATTTAAAATTAAAAATATATGAAATTAAAATTGAGAGTCAAAAGGAAATCAAGTTTTTAGGTATAAAATTTGATTCAAAATTAACCTTTACCCCAATGGTTGACGAAATAAAACAGCGTTGTAGTTCACGGTTGAACTTATTATTATTATTATTTATTAGTTTAAAGCCCCATAGGCAAAATAACAAAAAATTACATTTAATAAAAATATTGTCAAACAAAAAATGGGGTCTTAATTATCACACACTAGGAAACCTATATAAATCTTTAATCGGATCTATAATTGATTACTCTTCTCCGTGTCTGAATTCATTTTCGGATACAAACACTAAAAAATTCAAGTCTTACAAAACTCAGCAGTTCGTTTTATACTTAAACTGAAATATGATAATCCTTCCAATATTTTGCATCATGACACCTTTAATAAACTTAAATCTTGACTGTCTCGAATCGACTTTTTGAAGTGAGCGAAAGATTTGTAGCGGGAGGACTGCGTCATTCTGTTCCATTGGTTGTCAAGCTGGTTGATGAATATAAGGCGGGTTTTGAATCAAGGTATGTTGAATACCCAACTCCATTGTGTAATTGCTATCTTACTTTTTCTTATTTTTTTCCTGAACTGTTCAATACTTAAATAGTTTGCACATGTCACCTCTTACAATTTATCAATTTTAATTGTCTTTTTATTATATTCTAACTTATTTTAATTTTTCTTAAAATTTTTTCTTTACATTTTTATTTTATTTTGTCTTAATTTTATTTTTATTTTATTTTTTTTTAATCTGAAGGAGCTTTAGCTCGGCACTGATAGAAAAAATAAAATAAATAATAATTAAATAAATAATAATTCAACCTATTCAGTGTTTGTTGGTGATATACAGATCTATCAGTCTTTCACCATTGTTATTTCTTTCTCCACAATCGTTGGTGCTCATGCATTTCTCAAAGTCATCACTCCCAGCTTTTGGGTTCATGTCGCCCATGAAGTCATAACAAGAAACTTTATCTTTTGTTTTATATAACAATTTAAGGTAAATAAATTTTGTTATTCACTATTCTAAAAAATTGATTTTAAATTCATAATCTAAAGCTTAAATTCTACATTTGATTTTAAAAATCAAAAAGCTTCGAGCGAGGTTCGAACTCGCGACCTTCTGCGTGTGAAGCAGACGTGATAACCACTACACTATCGAAGCTTATTAGCTAGTAGAAAAATTAAAAATAGTGCTAGTTGTATATTTATTAAAAAATTATCAAACAATTTCAAATATGTAAAAAAGATGGTTAATTAAATTAAACTCAGTTCTTCATCCTACTCCATCAATAAGTGATTTCTTGGAAAAACAATAGCAAATGGTTCAAAATAATTAAGATTTTAAAAAAAATTATTGTTGCAAATTTATTTAAAAAAATAAACTTTGAATGAACATGATTATTTTATCATCTTTTAGTGAGCTTTAAAAAATAACACATTTTTCTCACATTTAACTGTTTCTTTTTAGTGTTTGTTAAATTTTGTCGAATAAATTTTGATTAATTGAATCAATTAAATGATATTTTTTTCAAGAAGAAAAGGAAAAAAATAATTTCTAAATATTTATTTTTTGTTAATTCAACATTAAAAAACTTGAAAAACAAATTTTTTGATATCAAAAACAATAAAAGATGATTTACAGTTACTTACATTTTAAAAATAAAAAGCTTCGAGCGAGGTTCGAACTCGCGACCTTCTGCGTGTGAAGCAGACGTGATAACCACTACACTATCGAAGCTTGTACTTTTATGTACCCAGCAGAAGATTTTATTTTCAGTTAAAAGGTGAATTAGAAAAAATAACTTTAATTTAAAGGAAAAAAAACAAAATTATTGCTCATTCTTTGGTAAGACAAAGTTTAAAATTCTAATAATTTAAATTTTAGCAAAATAAAAAATAAAAAGCTTCGAGCGAGGTTCGAACTCGCGACCTTCTGCGTGTGAAGCAGACGTGATAACCACTACACTATCGAAGCTTATTAATATTATTCTGACATCATTTTTCTTAGATAGAAAAATACTTACAAATTTTAGGAAATTTTTTAATAGGAAAAATATATCACGAAATTAAATTGTTCTCTTAAAATCAGTTGGAATTAAATAAAAAATTAAAATAAAGAAAAAAAAAGCAACATGGTGTTAGTGTTTAAAATGACTAAACATCTATAGCGTATAAATTTATTATTGATTTTGTTCATTTTTAATTTTTTTGAAATTTTATTCAAATTTTTCAAAAAATAATTTGTACTAAATTTCTCATCGTCTAATAATTTAAAATATAAAAGTACATGAAAATAATTAAGTTCATTCTGATCCTTTTTTTCTTTATACTTTTTTCAACAAAAAAAATCGACAATTTTTTTAATTTAAGTTTAAAAATATGAGAAATTATCTCAGCAGACATATTTTTGCAAATATTAAGCATCAAAAATTGTGTAATATTAAAGAATATTTTTATGCCGAATTCAATCAAATTTTAAATTTATAGAAGAAACCCCATAAATATTTTGTTAACAAATTTATTTTTGATCATAAAATTCTAAACTTAATTCGTAAAAAAAATTATTCTAGTAATTTACGATGTAAAATTATATTTTTATGATAAATTTATGATTTTGTGTATTTTTTATTCAAGATATGTTTGAAAATAAGGTTAATTAATAGAACAAAACATGTTAATCGGATTCATAGTTAAATATTTCGAATCTAAATTTAAAAAAATATGACATAAATTTAGTGAAATAAAATTTTTGTTTTAAATTTTTTGAATTTTGTAGTTGATAGCTTGTTTATTTTGATAAAATTTTCAGAATAACATTTTGGTTCAAAATATTAAAAAATTCGAATGATTTTTAGTTGTTTTTTAAAGAATTTTTCAATTTTTAAATTTATAACAGTGGAAAAAAATGGTATCATGTGACGCATTTAATTTTTAATTTTTAAAATAGCTTCAAGATAAATTTTATTAGCTATATCAAAATAAAAAATTGTAAATCAGAGTAAATTGATAATTTTTTTAAGTTCATAAAATTTATATCCAAATCAAGGATGGTAAATGAAATTACAATTGAGTCACAAAACTTTAAGAATGTTTTTTTTCTGGTAACAAAATTTTGTTTTCAGACCAAATTAAAAGATAGTTTTTTATCAAATTTTATTTTTGAAAAATTTTTGCTAACACTAAATTAAATGCTAAATACATGTTATGTTTTAAATACAGATACTTGATATTTTTTATCTTTGTAGTGGATTGATTAAAATACATGTGCCCAGCACATGTAAAACCAAAGTGAACCATGGATTAATCTCTCCAAAATTGTATTCGTATCTTAAATTATTATTTATAATTTTATAAATTGCAAAAGGCTTAGCTTGAGCATATATTTAGATAATTCGTTATTAAAATAATAATTTAAAGAATACTACGATGAATGCCTTTGAGATGGAATCAAATTTACACAATATTTTTCGCAAGTCAATAAACTCTAGAAACTCTTAACAAGAACTACTGAGCTTATTTAATTATTCAAAAATACTTCATGTTTAGTTTAATCAAAACAAGAAAGATTTAAGACAATAAGTTGAATTTAAAAAAAAATAAAAACGCAATTAAGCGCACTAAAATCTAGAAGAAATTAAAATTGTGTTTTTTCAATTCCGAATTTAGTTTTAGATAAGAGGTATGATTAACAGCAAGCTTCGATAGTGTAGTGGTTATCACGTCTGCTTCACACGCAGAAGGTCGCGAGTTCGAACCTCGCTCGAAGCTTTTTTTTGCCCATCACACTTTTCTAATAAGTAGATTTTTGATCAGCATGTTAAAAATTTGCTTACAATAAAAAATTTAATTAGTTTAACTGATACTAAAATATGGATTTTGAACTTTGTTTTTTTTTATTTTTTTATTATATAACTCAAAAACTCTATTTAGATTCAGCATGTGTTTAAAATAGAATGATTTCACATTGCGTGTACTAAATATTTTTTAAAGTCTATAAAAAATTGTTTATTTCATTAAAGTAAAATAGAAATAGTTAATTAGGTAAATTAATTTTTACTCTTAAAATTTTCTGCATTCTTTTTAATTTAAATAATAAAAAAATCATTTTTTAAAAAAAATTTATTCGAGTATGTTATTATTGTTGTTGATTTTTTTTTTGCTGCTGTTGATTCCAAAAACATATAAAATTAAACAAGATATAATAAAAACGATTTTATACATTTTCAATGTTGTTTATCTTTTATTTCATTAAATTAAACTAGTAATAGTTAATCTAGTAAAAAATAATTATTTTTTTAATTTATTATATACAAGAATATCTAATTTTGTCAAAGGTTTACTACTTGTTATTTTCTAATGCTCATTTTTCATAGTAAAAAGTTGATAAAATTTAAGCAGATATAATTTTTAATGATTTTTTATAGCTTTTAGTTGTTAAATTATTTACTTATTTAAATTAAACTAGCAATAGTTAAATAGGTAAACTAACTTTTATTTTTCAAAATTTTTTGGTTTATCTTTAATTTTAAAAAAGAACAATTTTTTAAAGAAATTGCACGGAATTATGTCGCATTATTGCTGCTGAGTTTGATTTTTCCCTTAGAGTTCAATTATTTCAGTAAACTTAGTTCGATGAATACATTTTGCTTTTTTTTATATTAATAGACGAAAAATTATACAGCAAATTTAAGTTTTTTCAAAAGGAAAAATATTTTTAAATTTTAAAAAATTAAATTTTTTTCAAAAAATCCTAAATGCAAAAATTCAAGTGCAAATTAAAAAGTTCAAGACAAATCGAGAAGCAATGTCTATTTTTAAAGACCGTAAAAAATCGCCTTTTTTATTTAGGTTAACGTAGATTTTGCTTTTAATTTTTACAAATATCAATCCAAGTATTGGAACTTTTTTTTTAATTCAAAAATTCAAGCTAACAATTATTTTTTTTGATTTAAACATTTTTTTTTGTCAAATTTTTTAGTGAGAAAGCAATAAGTGGGATCCTTTCCAAGCCAAATTTAAATTGAATAAAAAAAACTTAATTTGTTTATTCCCATTAATTTTCTAAAATTAAAGACAAATTTAAAGAAACACGACGCATCCTTTTCCATTTACATAATATTTTTCTCCATAAAAAAATTTTTGAAAGTATTTTTCTCTAAATTTTAATTTTAAAATTTTTCAATTTAACTGATGATCGATCAAATGACTCACCTTTTAAATAACACGTAATCGTGTAAAACTCTATAAGTAAGTCTTAAAAAAAGTCTTTCTTAATTTTAGATAAATTATTTCAAATGGCACTGAGTAGATCTCAGTTAGTTGTCCGAGTGGCAACAAAATATTTAGTAATCTATCCATTTTTGGGTCTAGTTGGCTTAGTTGATTTCCTAGTTGGTCTGATCCTTCCCTACAAATATGACGACCCGCAGTTGCCGGACAAGGATGCGGTTCTGAGTCAGCGAGTGGACCAAACCGACCCAAAGTCGGGCTTTAGGTCCACTCTTTTCCCAGATTTGATCCGGGTTCAGGACAAGTCAGCCAGCATTTTCGATGAATTGACCAATTGTGTCCAACAATACCAAGATACGCAAACTTTGGGAGTGAGAGAGCTTTTGTCCATTGACGATGAGGTGCAGCCAAATGGAAAAGTTTTCAAAAAGTATTCTCTAGGAGACTATCAGTACATGAGCCTGAGAGATGTCTATGCTCGGGTTGTGAACTTCAGCAACGGCTTGCTCAACATTGGTCTCAAATCGGGCGAGAAAATTGTTCTCTTCGCCGAAACAAGGCCCGAGTGGTTGATGAGCGCATTTTCCTGCTTCAGAATCAAAGTTCCTGTGGTCACTCTGTACTCTACGCTTGGCGTGGATGCTCTTGCTTATGGCATCAATCAAACAGAGGCCGCTTTCATTTTCACCAGTGGCGAACAGTTGTCCAAACTGGAAAAAATCCTCGACAAAATTCCCACTGTTGCTCACATTGTTGTTTTTTCGGACAAATTTCACCAAAAACAAGTGGATTCGTTCAAGGCAAAATTTTCAAACAAGGTGACAGTGCACACCATGGAAGAGCTGGTGCAAATGGGAGAAAAAAGTGGAGAAAAAGAGTTCAGCAAAGCGCAGCAAGACGATCTAGCCATTATAATGTACACCAGTGGTTCAACTGGCAATCCAAAGGGTGTCATGATCAGCCACGGAAATATTCTGACAGCAGCCAAGGGTTTGATAACCCGTTTGGGCACAATAAACCACAAGAAAGACAAGTACATTGCCTATTTGCCACTGGCCCACGTTCTAGAGCTCGTGTGCGAGATAGTGTGTCTGACCAACGGAGTGCCTCTGGCCTATTCGACCCCTCAGACAATAGCCGACAATTCGACAGCTATCAAAAAAGGCCAAAAAGGAGATCTAAGAGTGCTCAAGCCGACCATAATGGCTTCGGTGCCAGTTGTCCTGGAACGCTTGTCTAAAACAGTCAACGAAAAACTGGCCCAGACTAGTTGGTTCAAGCAAATGCTGTTCAAGCTGGCCTATAGGCAAAAATTGAAGTACTTTCGCCACGGAAAGTCTACGCGATTGCTTGACAGAATTTTGTTCAAGAGGATTAGCAGTGCTGTTTTGGGCGGCAAGTGCCGACTGATGTTGTGTGGCGGCGCTCTCTTGAGCAAAGAAGTCCATGAATTTGTGCAAGTGTGTTTGTGTCCAGTGCTGCAGGCCTACGGATTGACAGAGACTGCTGCGGCCGCGACCACCCAGCTGCCCAATCAGACAAACACCGAAGAGGTTGGAAGTGTGGTGCCGAGCTGCGAGATCAAGCTAGTTGACTGGCCCGAGGGCGGCTACAGGAACACAGACACCCCTAACCCTAGAGGCGAGATTTACATCGGCGGAGACAGTGTCACCCTCGGATACTACAACATGCCCGACAAGACTGCCGAGGATTACTCATATTCTAAAGATGGACTGAGATACTTTGCCACCGGGGACATTGGAGAAATGCTGCCCAATGGGTCACTGAAAATTATCGACCGCAAAAAAGACCTGGTCAAGCTTCAAACTGGCGAATATGTGTCGCTGAACAAAGTAGAGTCGGTAGTGAAACTATTGCCCTTTGTGGACAATTGCTGTGTCATTGCCAATGGCTTTAAATCCTACTGCATTTGTTTGATTTGTCCCAATACCAAGAATTTAAAGGAGCAGATAGTCGAGTTCAGGAAGGAGAGGGGCGAAGACTTGAACGCCGAGTTGAGCAGGCCTGAAGATGTGCTGGATTATTTGAAAAAGAATGCGGATGTTATGAAAAAATTGACCCAGGATTTGTTCGAGCATAGCAAAAGCCAGGGCTTGGACAGATTCGAAATACCGAGCAAGATTTCGTTTGTCAAAGAGAGCTGGGGGCCTGATTCGGGACTTGTCACTGATTCATTGAAGCTCAAACGCAAGGAGATTGAAAAGTTTTACAAAAAAGAAATTGATAGTTTATACAAATAGATTTTATTGATTTAAAATTATATATATATTTACAATTTAAAAGCAAAATAAACAAAAAAAAACACAAAAAACATGTAGTAATTTTTTACTTTGAAAAAGCTGTTTTAAATAAAAATAATTTTAAAAATTTTCTTTTTTTTTGATTTCGATTAATTTTGCCATCATTGAATAGTTTTGTCGGAAAAACTTAAGTTATGAAAAATTTCCTTTTAAAGCAGGTAAATTTGCTTTAAATTTCAAAATTACTTTATTATGAAAAATTTGGTTAAATTCTTTGATCAAGCATTTCTATTAATTGTCGATTACTGTTGATACTAAATAGTTGAATCTATCTCAAAAAATTTTTAACAATTTTAAACACTAGATTAGAACTTTAAAAATCACATACAAAATAAGTAATAAAATTATTTTTATCATTTAATTTATGTTTATATTGTTTTCAAAGAATAAAAGTTCAAAAATCTAATTTAAGACATTTGCTGATATTATTACGGTGAGTTGAAGGCCTGGGCAGTCCCCAGAAGCGTTTACGCTAGGACTGGGGGAGGTCTTAGCTCGAACACTCATCGTCCCACACTCCTTCTCGCCAACAATAAAATGTTTTTTATCTTGAAATGATATAAACTATATTGAATAAATATTTAAATGATATTTTCAAATAAAATTCCAAGTTGTTTTTTTGATTTTTTTTTTTGTGTCAAAAATCTAATCTAAAGGTAATAAACACTAGTTTATTTTAGGCTCAGAATTTAAAATAATTTAGACAATTATTTGAATGTTTTCTTTACATGTCTCATTATAAAATTTTTCATTCAATTTTAAAAAAATAATGATTAAAGTTTCAAATTTATTTGAGAAAAAAAAATTGGAGTTTCTTTTGTGTTATGCCTAAAACGCGGAAAACGGAAATGTTTTGCGGAATTCCCCAACTATTTTTTAATATTTTTTTAAAAGTTTTTCCGCAAAATCAGTCTAAAAAAACTTGCCGAAATTTGAATAAATTTAAATCTATGACTTACTATTGCCAGTTGGGTGAAAAATACTTACTTTAGCACAAGAGAAGTGATACCAAGAGTTACATTTGTCACATTCAATTGTTTTTTCTAAGCGAAGTTTACAACATTTTTTTTTTATTACATAATTTTTCTGCATTTTTCCAATTTTTTTTGTTTAGGCTAGAATTGGCCATTTATTAATAAAGTTATTATTATTTGATTTCTTTTCAATTAATTGTGTTATAACCGCGAGCCACCAGATCCTAACAGATCCGGACAAACACGTCCAATTATATAAGGTTCATAACACTTGGAAAAATGCAGAAAATTTATGTAAAAAAAAATGTTGAAAACTTCGTTTAAAAAAATCAATTGAATGTGACAAATGTCAATCTTGGTATCATTTCTCTTGAGCTAAAGTAAGTATTTTTCACCCAACTGGCATTAGTAAGTCATAGATTTGTAGCAAATATGAATTTGAGTGCATTCCTGGTGGATAATATTAAATTTTAACTGGATTTAAACTTGATTCCATTATTCGCATTCTATTTTTCCTATTCAAATTTCGGCAAGTTTTTTTAGACTGATTTTGCGGAAAAACTTTTTAAAAAATATTAAAAAATAGTTGGGGAATCCGCAAAACATTTCCGTTTTCCGCGTTTTAGGCATAACACAAAAGAAACTCCAATTTTTTTTTCTCAAATAAATTTGAAACTTTAATCATGATTTTTTAAAATTGAATGAAAAATTTTACTAAAAACTATTAAACATAGAATATTTATATTTCATTGTTTTAAAACAAAAATCTTTAACTATTAAATATTTTTTTTTACAACTTAAAAAAATTAAGATCTAATTTTTTTCTTATTTATTAATCTTCTTAATTTATTACAGTAAAAAAACTATTATAGATAACTCTTTCATTTTAATAATATCATTTTAAAACAAATTTTTGATTAGTTTTTGTTTTAAGACTACAAAAACTAAATATTCTATGTTTGATTCAATCCATTTGATTTTAATAAAATTAGTTATTAGATTGGAAAAGTAGGTAGTAGTAGATTTTTTTAAAATTTTTTAAAATAAATAAAATTTAATAATAATCAACATTAAAAATTAAAATGAATACTTTCGGCAAAAATAATCAAAAGCTTATGACCGAAGAACTAACGTGGCTAAAAGGGAGAATTAATATTCATTCCAAACAGTCAAGGGATTTTGTCCCAAATTATTTTTTTTAAAAATAAATTTAAAAAATACAACAAAATTCTGTTAAATCTCTTTTTATTAGGAGACTTGATCACTCTTTAAATGGCGCAATCAAGGAGAACGTAAAGCATTGCCTTTAGATGCTAGTATTGTAAGGCAAATGGCTGAGTTCGTGTGAGACTTTTGTTGCTCTATGCTGGACTTTCTCTAGAGTTTCAATGACTGAATTGGTGTAAGGTGACCAGGCTGAGATGGCGAATTCAATGTATGAAGTGTAAAGTTTATTCCATAACTTAGCGTCACAGTAGACCAAAGTTCTTTTTAATATTTAATTCAATCCATTTTATTTAAAAGTAATAAAACGGCAAAAATCAAAAATTTAAAAAAAAACTCTTTTTTTTTAATGAAAATATTTAAAAGACTGCGAAAAATAGAAAAAATGCACCATTTTTAAAACTCAATAATTTCAAAAACACAATTTAAACATAATTTAAGAAGATTTAATTTTGTTGTTTTTATTTAGAAAAAGAAAAAAAAAAAGCTATTTAATTCTAAATGCAACGAATTTTCTTTAATTTACCATCTTTTCGCATAGTTGTTGGCCTGCATTTGTTGTTGCTGTTGATAAATTTGATTATATTGATGATATTGACTGAATTGAAGCGGAATTTTGGCATTATAGCTGTGTGCTCTAAAATTTTGACTGTTTGTTGGAGATTGAACAGCCTCGATGCTCCAGTTTCCCAAATAAAGCAAAGAAGATTCTCGAATGTTGTAGTCTTTTAGTTTCAAATTATTGTCCAAGCTTGTACCAAGATAATTTAGGACATTTAAATTTTCCTCGGACTGGCTTATTCCTAGTTCTTTGCTCACTTTTGAATTCAATGTACTGACCAAGTCATTCGGGTCGCATTCAATTTTCAACAATCGACCACTGTCAGACACTTGGACGTAGACGAACATTGCTTTAGTGAGAACTTGTTTTTAAAATGAAATGTTTGGACACTTGGCTTTTACTAGTTCCTTTGCATATTTATAGGCATTTTATGGACTTATGAGTTTGAGCTAAAAAAAGAAAAGAAAATTTATGGCTTTAAACCATTTTTAGTCCAAACAAATAGACAAAAACAAAAAGATTGGCTTGTATTTTGGTCGACCCAAGTGAAATTTTCGATGCCTAGAATGTATTTTTATCATTAAAATTTTTTTAAATATCACAATTTCTGTCTAGAGTTTATAGTTTTACAATTAAAATATCATTTAATTGTTTCGCCTTAATTGTTATGTTACTCTGGCAGCCAAGCTTTCAATATATCCATCAATGGTTTCGCTTCGACGAAATTTTTTTTTTTTTTCTAAATTTTCACCTATTAATTTAATAAATTATAATTATATTTTTCTTATTTTTATTTAAATTAAAAAAAGTTTAAAATGTTGATCTTAATTTGTTAATGTCTAATCACGTCAAAAATCTGCCCTAAAAATTTTATAAAAAAAAATAATTTTTTCCTAATTTTTGAAAATTTTTCTAAAATTAAGAACTTCAATTTTTTTTTTTAAATAAAAATCATTCAACAAAAATAAAATGCTTTAACTTTTAGAAATGAATTATAGTATTTTTACATAGTAAGCAGTGATGGCCGAGTGGTTAAGGCGTCTGACTAGAATTCAATTTCTAATCCATTTCAAAAATGGAGCACAGTGATCAGATGGGATTTTCCCGCGCAGGTTCAAATCCTGCTCACTGCGAATTTTTTTATAAAAAGATGAGTTTTACTAAAACATAAGAATTTAATAGGGTCCAACTAAAACACTGCCCACCCAAATTTTTTAAATTTCCTGATCCCCACTTTATAAAGAAAAAATATTTTGAAAGTTTTAACATGTCATTAGAGTTGGAGTTTTCTGTACTTTTTGAAAATTAAATTGATTTTTTCCAAGATTTGAAAATTTGTTTTGAAAATTGAATTTTTTTATATTTTTCAAAACCTGACCCCATACTGACCCCCCAACTTACCTCAAAAATTTTTTAAGAAAATTATTTTTTCAAATGCTTCATTAAAAAAATGTAAAATCTTTTTATTTTTTATTAAAAATAAAATTTTAAAAATTTTGAACCGATATAATTCTGAAATATTGCTTCAACCGAATTCTAAACGATGTTAATAAAATCAGCGAAAACGAAATGAATAGAATACCTAGATAAAAAAAAACATTTTAGTAAAATAAACATTTAATATAATTTTACCAAAAAATAGCTGATAGTAGTCAATCCATAAAAATTCATTCTCTGAATTTGAATTAGCAACAATTATCGCTATCAAATTGATAATAATTAGTCCGAAGGCTACCAGAATAGTAAATAAATGGAATATTATTGCCATAATGAATAAAATACAGCTTCGTTTATAAACTAAATAAGATAAAATAAAATTTATTTATAGTTTAAAAAATTTACATAAAATAAGTGACAATGTTTCGGTAAAAATGGCAAACACAGCGAACCAAACTCTTTAATAAAAAAAAAATATCTGCTAATATTTTAATTTAAAAAAAATACCCGAATGCTAAATAGAAAAAAGAAGTTTGTTTAATGATAGAATAAATTTGTATCGAGAAAGATCCAAGAGCGATAATTACATTCAAAATTGACACTGCTAAAACTGTTCTGGCTGGAAAGCGTTCTACCAACATTTTATCAATTGTTTGAACTCGTTGCATTTTGATTAACCATTTCTCATCTTGGCGATTCATGTTTTTCATAGATTGAAAGTCTTCCGTAAATTTATTTTTCAAATTTTCTATTTAGTTAATTTTAGTCTAGATTTTAGGAGATTTATTAGAAATCTTGACTTAAAAAATATATTTGTTTTTTGTGTTCCATCAAGCGATATTTAAACTAAGCTTTTATTAAAATTGTGTTTTAAAAACAAATTATTAATTTCAAATATTTGTTTAGAATCGATTTTTGAAAATAGTTGTCGAATTGTTTATCTGAAATGCTGATTTTCATTGAAAAAATAATAATAAGTAGCCATAATCAGTTGATTAGAATCCAGTCTAGAAATAAAATTGCAGGAAAGACCTCATTTAGTACCTTATTTGCACCGCATTCTTAATTAATAAATTTAATTCTAAATCAATATAAATTGGAAATTTATAATTAGGACAAAAATTAATTTTTCTAATTTTTGTTTAATTCAAATGAATGTATTTAGGCTAAGATATCTGAAGAATTAAAGATTCCTTGCTTTTTTGTATAAGTTCAATGATTATAGTGAAAAAAAGTTAAAATTATATATTTGCTCTTTAAATTTTTACATCCTTAACTACAGTACTGCTACGATAAACTGTTTTAACGAAATTTTACGTAATTTTACGTGAAAGTAAAAAAAGTAAATTTCTGAAAAATTACATAAAATTACGTAATTTTACGAAAATTTTAGTAAATTTTAGTAAATATAAATAGGGCCAAGATAAACTGAAAAAATGGCGATTTTTAGGAATTTTTCTTTTTTTTTTAGAAAATTAAAATGAAAATTGAAAAAAAAATACGAAATTTTACGTAATTTTACGCAAATTTTTATTATGTTAAATGGGAAAAATGGTAAATTTTAGTAAATTGTAGTAAAAAAAAGAGAAAAAAAAATTATTAAAAAAAACACAACTACAATGCAATTACTAATGGTACGACCAGTCACCAGTTTCGTAACTGGAGATGTGTAATGTCTTTGTAAAAAGTGAATTCATTTGTTTTGCCTTATGGCTAGTTTATTAAAAATAAAGTTTAAAAAAAAACATGCTTAGAAATAAACAAAACGTGGATTTTTTAAAATGCTTTGAAAAGCCAAGTTTTAATTCTAGGCCAAAGATAAATTTATTGAATTACGATAGAAAAAAGATTTTCTAAAAATCTAAGTTTTCTTCTTCTGAACATAAAGCAGACTTAACTCTTAAATCGTATAAGTGGTACTTAATCGAATACGTAATATTCAAGTAAAAATATTAATACAACTAATAACAAAAATAACTGAGCAAATAAAGAAGAACTGAAGCTTTAGTGATCCTTGCGATATCATAAAACGAAAAGCTGATCTACTCAGAAAACCAGGTCAAAAACAAAAACGTTTGTTCACAAAAATTGGTTTGTTTGAGCCACGTTTTGGAAACAAAGAACTAAAGGAACGCGAAAAGTGATTCTTTTACATGAAAACGCTAGGCCCCATGTTGCGAAAACGACTCTGAACACGATAAAGAATATAGGCTCGGAAATCTCATCTCACCCGGCTTATTCACTAGAGTTGGCTCCTCCGGATTACCATCTGTTCCGATAGCACGATCTCAGTGAAAAAATATAGCGATTTTTAAAAATAAGCAAGCTCAGACTTAAAGGAAACCGAAAAAGACATCAGTAACTATTTCAACTCAAGAGCGGTCAGCTTCTCCTAGTGAAGGATCAACATGCTGCCAGAATGATGGAGGATGTGTATTTCTAGCGAAGGAAATTATTTTGGTGACTAATTATATTCTATTTTAATTTCCATGAATAAATGGATTCTTGAAAAAAAACGAAAAACTTATTTAACAATCCTATAATTTCAAGAAAATAATTTTTAAATACTGTTAAATTAACTTGATATTTTTTTTTAATAAATGGGCTCAATAATCATTTACCTTTTTGATTAAGATGAAATAAAAAATAATTACTTAAAGAAAAATATTGATCTACTACCAGAAGCATTATAAAAGAGAAAGATCTCGCAGTTGCTCTCAATATTATACTAAATAATTAAATAATATTTAGTATATTTAGTATATTACATTAAACTAAATAATATTTAGTAAAATGTAAATACATTGAATTTAATTTAATTTGAATATAATAAATGTCAAAATTTACGAGAAGAATTTTTTTCTTTTTTATAAATAAAAGAATTGATCCATAAATTAGCAGGAAAATTAAATCTTTAGCTCTAAACTTTTTAATTTAAAGTTTGAATTGTATAAATTAAAAAAAAAATAATTCAAAATTAAAACTAATGAAAAATGACTTTAGCATTTGACAGGAAAAGCCTAATTTAACCGATAAATACCTTTCAAGTTTTTTCTTTTAAAATCGTGAAATTTTAAACAATATTAAAAATCTATCGATTTATTAATAATTTATATAATTAAAAGTAGTAGTTGTAGTAAAATTAACTGCAACTTGGAGATTCTCCAAGCGAAGCTTTAGTAAGCCATAGCAGTCGTTGCATTATGCTTCGCCAACCACCTATCAAACTTTACCTTGAAACAGTTAAGACACTTTGGATTTATTATTTCTTCTGGCAATTTGTTCCACTCATTCACAACTCTATTAGTAAAAAAGTTAATTCTTTGAAGACAGTTTTTTACACATTCGCTTATCAAGTCGTATCTTCTGGTATCAAGTATTTTGTTTTGGCTAAAATTCATATCGTTTTCAAAGTTAACTCTTTCCATATTGTTTACAATCTTAAACATTTAAATAAGATCACCTCGTAGTCGTCTCATTCTAAGATCAGTTAAACCGAGTTTCAATAAACGCTTTGAATATTCAAGATCTTGCAAACTAGGGATTAACCTAGTCGCTCTCCGTTGAACTTTTTCAAGTTCATTCAAATCTTTTTCATAAAATGGACACCATGATGCAATGGCATACTCCAATTGAGGCCTGACAAACGAACAATTAAGTAATTTAATAATTTCCGTCGTAGGGTATTTGAATGACTTTCTTATCACTCCAAGAATACGATTTGCTTTAGCAGTTGAGCTTCTGACCTGTGTGTCCCATTTTAAGTCGCTCTGGATAAAAATGTCTTAATCTCTTTCGCAATTTGATTTGTTTGGCCACTGAGTCTCAAACATAGTGCACTCAAATTTTGTGTGGTTTCGGCCGCAGTTTAACACTTTACCATATTGAGATTTTTATGGCACTTTGATACTGCGAAATTAAGTTAATCAACTCTCCAGAACCAAATTACTGTCAAAAAAAGAGGGAATTTATGGCTACACTGTAAAATGACAACCTTTTGATTAATCCGAAAGATTTTTAACAAAGAGATGTGTGAAAAAGAAAAATGACAACGGGATTAATTTAAAATTAAAATTTATTATTACTAATTTGATTTGATAAAAAAAATAACCAATTAGAAAAAATTATAATTAATAAAATTGTAAGTTTCCAAAAGAAAATTTAACATGGTTTAGATGGAAGGCATTTGTTGGAGAAATATAAAAAAAAAAAGAGTTAGGCATAATCGGAGTAAAATGTTGGTTTTGTAAAGCCAGATAAATTGGATAAGTTGAATATTTAGGAACATCTGAACATTGGGCCCATGGTTCATTTGAATAGCAACATATTGGTCTAACAAACAAACAGCTTAAAGCGAGCATATTTAATTCGTTGCCAAAAACATTTATTGTAGCTGAATTTTCGATCATTTTTTCATAACTTGCTTCGTAACCAGAACGTTGAAAAACATTTCTGAAATACTTTATTTATTTATTTGTTTTCTGTACCGAGCTAGAGCTCCTTCAGAATAAGTTAAAAATTAAAAAAATAAAATAAAAATGAAATAAAATAAAAATTAAATTAAAGTTAATCAAATAAGATAAAAAAAAAAAAAAAAAAAAAAAAAAAAGAATTAAAAAAAAGTAAATAAGCTAAATAAATGAAAATTAAGAATATATAAAATTGGAAAAGATTGTTACATGTGGCTCATGTTTAAATAGTTCAATACTTTTCATATTCAAAATAAATAAAAATCAATTCAATAAAGATAATTAGAGTAATTATTGGGAATTTGTGATATTAAGTCTTAATCCGAGTATTAATTAGGAATAATTTATAATATTTAGTTAAATAATTAGACACATTTTATTATAATTTATTTTAAGTAACCGGGAAATGACAATTTTTTAACACTTAGTTATAATAAAAAAAAAAAACTCCTCCTTTTTTTTTCGGTAAGTTAAAATACAATTTTTTAACACATTTGTCATTTTCCTCTCGAGGTGTGAAAATGTTGTCATTTTACAGTGATCCCGAATTTATTTCATTTTATGGGAATTTAGACAAGTTATAGGATGGATCAATTACTAAATTTTTATCCATTATCAATTAATCAATTAGATTCATTATTCTTTTTTATGGCACAGTCTATCTTTCAAATTATCCAATAATACTCGCATGACTAAACATTGCAGTAGTAAATTAATTTTTTGAAATGTCAGTGAAATACATGATTTCGACTCAATAAGCACTTCCAACATTTAGCTGCATTGACCGATCCCTTGACCATTTTTTTGTGTGAAACTTTATCAAAGGCCTTAGCAAAATCCGTATAGATCACATCGACTCCGTATCCTTTCGAAGCTCCTTGAGTAATAAAACACAGGGTTTCAAGTAGATTTGTTGTGAACGATTTCTTAGGAAAAAAGCCGTGTTGAGAAGCTGAGATCAGATTGTTCCTTAATAAATGTTCAATCATTTTCATCCTTAAAAAAGTTTCCATAATCTTGCAAAGAACACAGGTCAATGAAACAGGTCTATAGTTTTTTGCAAGCAATTTTGTGCCTCCTTTATGAAGAGGAGTAACAAATGCTTGCTTCCAGTTCTGCGGAAGTTCTGCCAGTTCATAAGATTTTTTGAGCAAAATAGACAATGGCGAAACAGAGTTGTGAAAAAATCATAAAGTCAAACGACTTGGCTAATTTTTTTTTGAAATTTAAAAAGTTTTGAAAAATGGTTCATAATAAAAAATTTAAAAAAATAAAAATAAATAAAATTATTCTTATTCACAAATATTATAAAAAAATTTTAATCATTTGATTCAATTTAAAATTGTATTTTTTTCTTTTGCACAAGTGTGATAATAATATTTAAAAAAATTGCTTTTTATTTTTTAAATATTATAACAAAAAATATTTTACTGAATAATGTTTTAATTTGTTTTCGCAACTAACTAAAACATTATGACATTGGTCTTTTCTGATAATCGTTTTCAGTCTATTCTAAAAAATTCTTTAAAATTCATTGCTCATGAAATTGGCCCGAATATTAATTAGAACGCAAAATTTCAGATAAAATTGGACAAAATTTTATTAATAGAATAATTTTTTGAATAATTGCCAGATAGCTAAAAATTCTTCTCTCAGAGCAAAAGCAAATATTTTTGATTTTCCATTTCGAGATAACTGTCTAGTTTGATAAAGGGAAAACTTTGGATCATTTAGATAATAACCATTTATGGCAACATAATTTGTTTTAGTTTGATGAGCTAACATACCCATATAGACGTCCTCTAGTTTGAAAAGTTTTGTATATTTTGAAATATTGTACAAAACGGGTGCAAATTTCCCACTAATTAAGTAAGCCGGTCCTTGGTGATAAGACGGATAACAACTGCTCGAATATTCAGAGGGAAAAATAGCCCATTTGGATTGTTCATCGCGATTAACTGCAGCTCCAATTTGGTAACTACCGATATAATAATTATCCAAATATTTAAGTTTATTCAAATAAGAGATCAAAAATGGAATATTGACCAGCACATCATCATCTATTTTGAGGACATACTTTGCATCTGGACAATACTGCGAAATCCATTGTAGGCCCATTATGCTTTTTAGTGTCAAATTTGAATAGGTATCTACAAAGTCTTGCTGAACTATATCCAAGTAGACTTTATTTTCTTCCTCAACCAGTTTATTCACAGATTTGTTAAGTGAAGAACCGAGCAAGAATACAGTTTTAATTGAGTCATAGTTAGCCCAAGTTTGGCGGATTATTTTTCTTTGTTCAAAGTTGTCCACCGATATGCACACAATAGCGATTAGAAATTCATTTTTTCTGCAAATTTTAGAATTTATAACAAATTTATACTCATTTAAATTGATTATTTTGTCAGAGCGAAAGCTTGAAATGTCAAATTTACACCGAAAAAAAAGATGCCAAATAGAAAATATTACTGGAAATAAAATAAAAAATAGAGACTGCTTTTTGAATTTCATTTATTTATTTTAAAATTATCTACTTATTAAAATTTGATTACATTAAAAAAAAACACTAGAATAATATTATATCTGTTTTAATTTTAATTTGAAAAAAAATCATTTATACAAATTATCTAATACTGATAAAAAATTTCTTTATTGAAATTTTTCCAAAAATTACTGTGTTGATATATTTTCACGGTAACTTAGCCATAAATGGTAAGACAATTAGACTTAATATTTGAATTTCTAATTTTTTTTGCCAAGTTTGCCAAATTTTTTTAAGAAAAATAAGTTCTGTGATCAATTCAAACCACTAGACCAAAAATATGAAATTAATATTTTTATGTAGAATAAAGAAGGAATGATGTTAGAAATTATAGAAAAAATAATAATCCTCAATGTACGAAATATGTGAGCAAATTTTATTTTAAGGCTTTATTAACTTATTTAAAAATAAAAAAAATCGATCAAAATAATATAAAAACATAGACCTTTATTTGGTAAAAATTCAAGAAAATCTGTTCGATAATTCTCATTTAATTTGTTCCCGAGATTTAGACAAAAATTTAGAAATGTATTAAAGTTATTTCAATTAGTAAAATAAATAACCGAAAAAATAATCAACTGATTTAAATTTATTTAAAGAGATGTCTTGAAATTTGTTTTGCTGGATTTTTTATTAATGAAACTCATTTTTTTTTACTTTTAGGTTTTTTAAAAAAATTAAACAGAAAAAATTACTTGCCACACACAAAATACTAAAACTGGTGTTTAGATTTTATTTAATATCAATACCTTTTTAACTTCTCAACATGGAAAAAAATAAATTTAATCATCATATTTATTTTTATGAATAAAATTAATTAAAATTTTTTAAAAAATAAATAAAAAAATCAAATTCCTTTTCTAAACTAAAATTTTAAATAAACCAATATATCAATAAAAATAGATTTTTTGATTTAATTTGTATAAGTCTTTTAAAATATCCTTTTAAAGTATATGAGCTTAAAATCTTAGCATAAAAACAGGAAAAGAAATTGAAGATGAAATTATAAAAAACAAGTCAATTAATAATACCTAAATAACTACTTTAGCAAATATTTTTTATAAATAAACTAAACTTTACTTATGCAAATATTAAATCATAAAGTAATAAAATTTTAATACTTTGAAAATTGTAAGTCATTTGATTAATTTTATTAAATAGTAACTAAAAAAAGTGTAAAAATTTTTTTTAAATATTTCTAAAATTTTTAAGCTAACTGAATATTTTTGAAATTTACTACTGATAAATTTTGAAATTTACTACTGATAAATTTTGAATCTTTAAATTAAATTTTTATTTACCTTTTGAATATTTAAAAAAATTAATTAAAAAATTTTTCTTTGATAAATGATTCAAAGGGATTTTAAAATTAATCTTAAGCAAAATGGTTCTAAAGCTAATTTTTATTTAATTCCCTGGAATAAAATTTTTATCTAAAACTTTGATATTAATCATTTAATATTTTCAAATTTTTAATCCTCTCTATCTTTCCGAAATCAAAAAACACGATTTTGGAACTCATTTTTAAATTTAAAGAAAAAATTATGTATTTCGCATTTTTGTTTTCTTGATCAAAAATTAAAAAAAAATCTATTTAATTCCTTTTTAATTAAAAAAAATTCTTTAATTTTAGATTAAATTTAAAAAAGTGATATTTAGCAACATTTTTTACAATCTAAAAAATTAAGAGATTAAAAAGAAAATCGAAAATCATTGAGTATCTAAAATTTTGTGTGTAAAGAAATTTTTGAAATTTTCAACTATTTTAATTATTATCAAAAGACAAAATTAAATTTGTTTAAAGTATTAAAATTATTGAGCTAAAATGTAATGTTGTATTTGTTATAGACATAATTTTTAATCAATGTAGAGAAAAAAAAATTAAAATTAAATAATAAATTTTAAAAAATAAACTAAAAACTAAAAAATGAGTGATTCGAATAAATTGAACGAAAAATCCTCATCTACATCAAACATACTGTCCTTTTCATCAGCTCCTAGTTCAATAAATGATCCCAATGACGAAATTTGGATTGAATTTTTGAACAGTCTGAATCAACAAACCCCTAGTGGAAATTCGGCTGAGAAAAATTCAGAACCAAATTCAAATTCTGACGAAAAACCCAATGAAGATGGACAAGCAGTTGACAATGATGATGCTGCCGATGATCCTGACTTCACAGTCTGTCTCGAAAACTGCGATCTAGAAGATCCGTATTATCCAGATGCGTGTTTTCAAGTTCCAAAAAAAGAGGCTGTTGAATTGGTAAAGGACGCGATTGAAATATGTGACGGAGCACCTATTGTCTATGATGACAAACGTCATTCCAAGATCAAATCAGCAATTACAATCAAAAAATTGACCCCAGAAAACAGGACAAAAATTTTGATCAATCGAGTCTCTAAGCTTGGTGGAACAGTAGAATCGAAAACAAGCCGAGTACCCAAAATTACAATTCCTTCTTCGACAAAAGAATTTGTTCCTGAATTCACTCAACTTCAAAGAAAACAACTTGATGAACAATTAAGAAATGTGTTTTTATTTTAATTTACTTTATTTATTTTTTTATTTTATTCTATCCTTAGCATGTTCAATTATTGACCCAATCTTGTTTGGTAACATTTTACTCGAAAGAGTTCCGGGATGTTTTTGACGAAGCCCATAAACTTTTGGTAAAAAAAAATTGAAAAAAGCTTGAAAAAAAATTTGCTTTTTTTTAGAATATTTTAAAAGATTTGAATAAAAATGAGCTGGATAAGAATGACAAAAAAGAAGAGGAGGAGAATACGAACAGTTCTGAGCAAAAGATGGTGAAATTATCAAATTTTGAAATTCTCAATTTGGACGAAGCATTGGAAATAATTTCAAATATTCAAAATATTCCTGAGGAAGAGCTCAGCATGGACTTAAAGCAAGGAGTTCCGTCGAAATTCTTGGAAATCATTCTAAAAAGCCCAGTTTTCTACAACACTAGTTTAATTCCCAATTTGTCTAAATTTAGATATTATAGTCAGTTTAAAAAAGCTCAATTCACAGAAACCGAGAAAATGTATTTAAATTTAAAAAATTTTTTTTTCCAAAATTCTAATTTTGTTTCTCCAAAGTTTATTAATTATGGGCTTTAACAAATTCAAGCAATTGCCAAAATCAGAATGCTGTGAGTGCATAAAAGAGCATTTGCTTCCGATACGAAGCTGCGATGATATCCGCAAACAATTGAACAATTTCTCAAGCTCTGAGCAAAGGCAAAAACAGCTTAAAGAGTTAATAAAGCGCCAGCGCCAAATTAAGACAAAATGGATGCACAATTACAATTTCATCAAAGAAGTTCACTACAGATGTCCCTTCGACCAAGCCGACCATGTCCAATTGCCATCTCAGTACACAGTAATTGAGATCAATAGGCTTTTTCTAAACAATTTTTTAACTAAAAAATTTTAGATTATTTTGGAAAGAATAAAGCTTGCCAATGTTCTGAGGGACTCGAAAAAATCACTAAAGGACAGAACTGACAACGACAAAGAAAATGAACAGCGAACTCGCTCTCAGTCAATTTTAAGTGAGCACATTAAAAATTTAGAAGCTATTCAAATTGAAGAGCCAAGTCCAGAGTCAGATATTGAAATTGAAGAGCTAAGTCCCAAAGCAGACAAATTGGCGGAAAATCTGAGATTAAGCCAATTTCAAAAAATAAGACCCAAAATAACCAAAATAGCAAGCAAACGTGAACGAAGCCGCAGTCCCAAAAAAAGTGGTCAAGATTCAGACAAGTCAGATATCATCATTTTAGATGATGAAAGTGAAAATAAAAACTCATCGTCCATTGTTATCACTCTAGGCTCATCATCTCAAGATGGACAAAATAATTCAGGTTCTGGACAAACACCGATTGTGATAAATCCGCAAAAAAATAGCACCCCATTAGTTAATAATACTTTGCAGCCTTCTTTTATTTTTCCTGCTTCTAATTTAGCAGACATGTTCTCGAGACCGGTGAGCATGATCAATCCGACATTTATTAGACCAATGGGTCACCATATACCCGTAATTCAGCAACTTCCAATCATGCACCAAAATCCGCCGGTCATTTTACCGGCTAATTTCAGCGGCACTGTTCTAATACAGCCCACTATTCATATTCACTCGAATCCAAAAAAAGTCAACTTGGATAAATTTTGCAAAATAAAACCCAAAGAGAAAAATGCGGATATTTCTCCGGCTAAAAAAAAGAAAAATTAATCTATTGCATCTCACTTGTAAATTTGACATGGCTGTATATAAAAGGAATCAATTCAAAAAATTTTAATTTGTATTTTTTTTGTTATTTTTATTGTTAAATAAAATATTGAAATAAATTTTAAAATGCTTAATTTTTTTAAAGCTTAACTCGAAGATTTATTGATTTTAGGATTGGAAAATTAATAAATAATTGTAGTTTTTGTATTATTTTATACTTTTTTTTAAGGAAAATTTATCTTTTAAATATTGATGTTTGAATATCTTAAAATTCATTACAATGGCCTTTCGATCTGGATGGTTTTTTTACAAATTATTTTCAACACTGCTTCTAAAAAAATCGGATTTAAATCAAAATCAATTAAATTATTATCTTAAATTTATTTGAATAGAATTAATTTATATATACATATTTATAAATACAGCTTTTTTTTTTTGTTAATTACTTAAGCCGATTCAATAATTTGTATAGTACACTTAAGCAATTACTGCTTAAATTAATTCTCTTAATAAATTTTCCCTATTTTTTTCTATCATCAAGACCTTAGATCAACTATTTTTTACTATTCATCCAGATATTGATTTGCAATTTTGTTCAAGATCGAGAAAAATATTTTATCAAAATAAAACAAACTAGATATAATTTATTTATTTAAAAAGAGTCCCCTAATCAAGGTTTTTAAGAATGAGAGTATCAATAAAGGAGTATATGAAATTAAATATAATTCTTTAGACATTTAATGAATCATAAAATTAAAATAATTTTTTTTGCTTAAAAAATTTACTTCAAAAGTTCGATATTAAAGTCAAAAAAAATAAAATCTTCGTAATACAAGTATAATTTAACATTTTTAATATTAAAATATCCTTTAAAAATGTTAGAGTAAAAAAGTACATGAACTCTAATTTAGAAAATTTATTTATATGGAATATATTATTTTTTAATTTATAGTAAAAAAAAATTTTTAAATTAATTCTTATTTAAAAAATAATAATATATGTTACAGATAATAATAAAATAAAAAGAGTTTTCATTTTTTCTTTTTCTTAGTGTTATTAAAATAAAAATGCTCTTTAATTTTTCTTTTAATTTTGATTTTTTTAGACTAATTCAAATTTTGCTTTTTGATTGTATTTTGATTAAAAAGTTAATTTAGGAAGACCTTGGGATTTTAGCGAACATCTTTTAAACTTTATTTCAGTCGCATTGCTCTAAACAAATTACCGTATAAATGCTATAATGGTAAAAATTTTAAAAATCGTAAAATAATTAAGGATAAAAGAAAGTTTAAATTAAATAAAAAGAAAATCTGTTTGTTAAACTTTTTTAAAATCTCTTCTTTTTAAAAGGTCAATTTAATCAAATAAATAAATAAAAAAATTTAAAAAAACTTTTTTAATTAATGTTATCTAGTTATATTTAACTTTTTTTGTTCCAAGTTTCTTTTTTTCATACCAAATAAACCATTTAAAAAAAAATTAGTCTCTTTTAAATAAAAACACATTTAATTATAGATTAGAAATGTTATGCCTTGCCCTGAAATGCTGAAATCAATGCTAAAATTCATTTGGAATACTTGGACATTTTCTTTATTTTTAGTCAGATTCTTGATTGAAATTCAATTTAATCCAAACTTTTAATATTAGGTAACCATAACTCGAATTTCTTTTTTTTTCATCAAGAAAGAGGTAGTCGTGATTTTTAGCAAAATATGTTATGATCGAATTTTTTAATTGTGAGTTCATGATACTTTTTGAAATTCTAAAACTTCTACTTAGAAGAAAAATTCATTTAGAAATAAACGAAAAGTTTAATTAAGTTTTATTGACATTTAGAAAAATCAAAGTAAAAGAAAATCTAGCTCTTTTTTTAGATCGCATTCAAAAACCAAGAGTTTTATCTGTAAAAATTAAAGTGAAGAAAAAAGTTTTTTTTTTCATTTTTGTTTTCATTTTTCTCACCTTAAGTTGGTCAAAATACACGAATAAAATATTAAAATATTCTAAAGTTTAATTAATTCAATTTGAAAAAATGGGCATTGTTAGCCCAGAGGGTCAACAAAAATATTTTTATTTTATCGAGATAAAGCAAATTCAGATAGAAACTTCGATTCTTTTCGATGAATAAATCGATTGCCATTATGACCACAGAGCCTAGTTATTCTAAAATTCGGCAAGAAAATTTTATTTGGGACAACGCAAAATTTAATTCAAAAATATTACGAAATTTAAGTCGAAAAAATTAAGTTTTTTTGTTGTCTAGAATTCTCAATCCTCAGGGCTAGAATTAAAATCGTAGGATTAATTTTAGGTAATCCCAAATGACAAAAAAGCCTTATTTTCTATTTAGCATTACAATTAGCCCGTTAAATTCAAAAAATACAAAAAGTTGATTTTAATTTTTAAATTCATGTCAAGATAAAATAATTTTACGACAAAATATAAAAAAGTACAAACAATTGAGTAGTTACTTTGGCAACAAAGAGGATTAAAAGTCTTGTTTTACATGTTTTTCAAATTTAAAAAATGGTCAACTTTTACAATTTAGAAATTTCATCTTTAGATAAGTCAAAGTGGACTAGATGCGCCTCGACATAAAGTCAAACAATTGTCACCTAGACAAAGTCATTTTTTCTCTATTGGCTTTGGCCACAAAGCCGTTCATATTGACTTTTGAGGAAACTAATTTCGGCCTTTTGTTTACCAAGGATAGACAGGTGGCTAATTATTTTGTAGCATTCCTCGAATGACATTTTGATGTTTGATCTAAATTTGTGAAAAAAAGTAGCCCAGAGATATTTGCTTTGCCTTGTTCAAATCTTCTTGTTTACTCGACCAATTTATTATAATAGAGCTCTTAACCTTTTTTGAAAATATTTAGAATTTTTTTGTTGTTGGCAAAAATCGATCTTATAAAAATTAATTGATTAGAAAATATTTCTACTAGGAGATAAAATTCATTTTGATTTTTCTATTTCCGTGAGTTTAATAAACGTGTTCAAATGGCTTTAGACAGCGAACAATCAGTGTTTAGAACGGGCCGGATTTTAGATTCATTCTGAAGCTAAAAATCTCAATTTTTATCCTAATGCAATTAAGAAATTTTAAATAAGTACAAGCTGATTAAACAATATTGTAAAAAAATGCAAAATTTGATAATTTAAACCCTTAATTCTGGAGCATAAGTGTTCAAAGTCCTGAGGGTTGCACAAAAATATTTTCTTTTGCCGAACAGAATTAATGTAATTAGAAAATTAGTTTGATAAAAAGAAAAATTCAGCATCAAATGCTTTAGGTCACTTGGATGGCTAGTGGAAACTGTTGCGCTAAAGGGCCTAGTGTGGATATGAAAATTAATTTTTTTTAAAGAAAAAAATATATTAATTTCCGATATACAAGATAGGAAATCGATAATTAAAAATTCCTAAGCAAATAAGATAAATAGATGGTCCTATGATGCAATTGTGAAATCTCGAGCTCTTGGGCCTACTTGAAAATTAATAAATTTGGCGAAAAGAAACGCTTATCCGCAGACTAATATATTTTTATTTTTTATTTTTTGATTAGATTATCATTCGACTCTGATCGAAACCTTTTCGTTTTATTTGTATTTTGAAATTTTATTTTTTAATTATTTTAGTTATACAATTTGTTATTTAGATTACTGACAACCTTTGTTTGGGTATTTGCAAAGGCTAGCGTTTCTCACTGGATATTTATTCCCTTCCAAATAAATCTAAGAATAAATATTTTAAACAGTAAGCTTTGTTTTAAGTTTATTTTTATTTTTATAAAAATTATTTTTTTTCAGATATTTTGCTTCTATTGATTCTCGGTTTTGGCAAATAAACAAAAAAGTAATTTAATGAAGCATTTTTATGTGAGTTCTTTTGATTCTTGTTTCACTTTATTGCCTTAAGGAGTAGAAAAATAAACAAGACAAAAATGTCTTTTGTATCATCAATTTACAGGGCATTACCGCCAAATTGTGATACTTTTAAGTCAAATATTATTTTAGCAAAAGTCAAAATTTAGCATGTCTAAATAAATGTTCAAACAATTTTTTCAATTTATTTAAAAAATGTTATAGAAATTTTAATTTTCATATTGAAACAAAATATTTCCATAGAAATTAGGATTCGTGAAGATTGTAATTAGTTCCGAAATTCTAAGATTGCATTGAAGCCCTTGAAGAGTGCTCGCATAAACAACCATAACACTTCCTCGATATTCCGCTATTTCATTAATCACTGTTTATTCCAAAATTGAATTGTTTGTATAGATTTTTTCGAATTCTTTTTTTAATCAATAGTCTTATTTTTTTATTTAGATAAATTATAAATTCAAAATGAGTAAACATCAACTATGCATATTTTTGTATGTTTGAACTTTTCGATTAATGATATTTAAATTAAAAATAATACCCATATCTCTAATGTCTTTAGTACTACTGTTCAAAATTACAAATTTTGTTTTATATTAATTTTTTTGTTACAAACTTTTAATAGGTTTTTTTTACTTAAATTAATTAAAAAATAAAAAGGAAAATATTTATTAGTTTTTAAAATATATGAAAGCTTTTAATTTTTATTTGCATTTTTTTTGTAGTTTTTTTCTCAAAAAGGTTCTATCATCAGAAGTCATTGTAAAATTTACTAAGAAATAAACTTTTTTAAAGACTAAATATCACTTAGATGTGTAATTTGGCAGGTTTAATTTTAAAAGAAAAAATCTTAATGAAAAAAAAAGTTTCCATGAGATGTACATGTTTAACTAATGATTCAAATTTTTTTTTGGTTCCTTAATTCCTTTAGATAAATCTGAAAAACTATTAAAATGGTGAATCTCGAGTTTTTTCAGATTTAGATTCATGGCTCACAGGAAAATTTTTTTCCAAAGAAACATAATATTTTTTTATGGACTTTGAGTATAAAAATTAAAAAATAAAATCAAATACTTTTTCCTTCTTTTCTAAATTTATCCCAACAGGATATTTTATCTGATTTGTATTTGTTATTGATATCAATAAAACTAATTCCATTCTAAAAATAAAAAAAAAATTCATTTGAAAGCAACGTTATTTCTATATTGATTGATTAAATTATTTTATTTGAAAAAAAACTCTTATCAGGTCAGGCCGTAGCTGAATTCGATTGAATACTCATTTTTGTTTAGCTTAATTTGGCAATTTTTTTCCAAATATTATATTCATATTTTGGTCTTATTAATTTTTTTATGATTTGTCTCTTAAATTATATGTTAGACTATGATATGCTTAGAAAATATTTATCTAAAAAATTAATAATATATTATCTAATTTTTTTTTAAACTTAAAAATTTATGATCAAAAACAGTAAGTCATAAAACAACCATTGTTTTTGGTCTTCAATTTAGTTTGAGTACTCGTGTTATGAAAATGCTCCTAATTGTAATCACTTAATTTAAATAGTGATAAAAAATATAAAGCTTATTTTCAAGCAATAAACATCGGCAGACTTTATCTAATGTTTTAGTTGACACTTTTTATCATGAAATAAAAAATGCGATATTTGGACCTTTTTGAGCGTTGCGACTTTCAGTATTAAATCATCACAACGCTAGGATTGATTTTATTTTTTCCATAGAACAAGTTAAACAAATTCTGATGATGCTTTTCTGAATTATTAACAAAATTACACCATAAATTTAATTTTAAATTAAATATTTGTTTTTTTTTTAATTCAAAACTAGCTTTAAAGCAAAAAGTAGAAATGGGTTCTTGGATTTCAAATTTTGATTAAATTTTTTCAAGATTTATAAATTGGGAGTCAAAATTTAATTTTTTTTCTAATTTCGTTCTTAAATCTTTTATATTTTGAAGGGTTTTGTTTAAAAGAATCAATTTTTCGATCATAAAGTTAAATATTCGAAAAATTTCAAATCATATTGTCATATTCGAGTTCAGAATCGGCAATTAAAAAAATTAATAAAGCGCATATTTTTTCTTAAGACACTCTTAAATCAAAAAAATAAGAAAAATTCAGTTTTTATATTTCGAATAATCAGATTTAAAATCTGATAAAATTTAAATTTTACACTGCTAATTTTCAAGGCCATTTTTCTCCATTTCTAAATTCAAAAATTTATAATTAATGATTTTTAAAATACACAATTAATTAAAAATCAAAACATTCAAGAATGGGTCTTGCAGTTTGGTCTATTTTTTTTAATTCATAAACCGATGGAACAATATTATTTAATAAAAGAATAGAAATTGAGCCAACAAATAAAGAAGTAATTTATCACCGATTTGGGTCTAGACAGTTCTGGTCAGTATTATTTAAGTATTATGTGTTAGACCAACGCAACTAGCATACAAAAAAGAAATTAATTTTCTCTTAAATAAATAAGCTGAATAGCGAGAATAAATTAGTACATAAAAATGATTTATAGGTAGAAGCACCAAGTACAATTCATTTTTGTGAGAGTATATAATTTACTAATCAACTGAGGGATTTGTATCTGATTATATAGCTATCTTAATTTGTTTAGTATCCGATCTTGTATTCGACACAGATTTAGACACGTAGATAAACACTCGATGATAGCGCTTCGGTCAGCTAATTAATTCCAACCTAGAGTCAAGTTTCAAAAAATTTATCTAATTCTATGTCAAAATTTTTATTTTTTATTTTTTGACCCAAATAAAGGTAACAATCTCCTATGATTTATGCGTCTTGATCAATTTAAAATTTTGAAAAAAATTGATCTGAATTAATCAGTACTTTTCTAGTCTCGCTTCGTAAAGGATTCTAAGTAAAAAAGTTATCCGATTAAAATCAGATTTTAAAATACTGAATCCTTTCTAAATGTCTGCCGAGTTAAACTGGAGCAATGGTCGTCTAATAAGATTAATATTAATATAAAGTCAAAATATGAGAATATCGGCTTTAGCAACCACATTTAATTCATTACCCTAAGCATTCGAGGGTAAAGAAATAAAAAAATTACTCTATTTTACGCGATAATACAATAAGGTCACCAACTGAGTACAAAAATTTCATAAATCTAAAAGACTAGTAGTAGCAGTAGTAGTATCTACAGTAAATATATTTCTATCTACGCTCAAAAGCGTTTAGCCTTATAGACTAAAGCTTTGGCAAACTTTGCTTTTCACCATTCCAAAAACTTCATAGTCCATGACTGCTTTGAAGCTATTTATTGTTTGAGCACTAACAGCCTTAACTGATAAGCTGTCCCACAATTTTATTTAGTATCTTAAAGAGCCTCTGCGATTTATTTCTCGGACCAATCTATTGTCATGTGGTCTTCTTAGGATTTTTACACCACAAGCAAAATTGATACCATTTGTTAACATTTTCAAAACCTTTTAGAATTTTGTTTATTCTAATTAAGTCTGCCCTTAAACGACGATTTTCAAGTTTCATAGAGAAGTCTTATTGTTTCTAGGCTAAGGTTGTTAAAAGAATTTCTTATTTGACCCAGTATTCGGTTAGCTTTCATAGCTGCTACAGTACATTGTTTATTCCATTTCAAATCATTTGTAATAAAAACACCCAAATCCTTTTCTTCTGTTCTCCTCTAGAAAATGAGATATATTTTGGTAAGACAGAAACTGTTGAAGCTCTCAAGGAGATCATTGATATAAATTTTAAATAGTATTGGGCCAAGTACGGATCAGCTTGTAATGTGGTACTCCGCTTGTTACTGCCTCCCAATTGGAAGCATCATTACCTAAAACAACTCTTTGTACCCGCCAAATCAAAAACGACTCAATCCAGCTTAGAAGTTAACCATTTACACCATATGATTCAAGTTTTATTATCAATTTTCCATGCGGAACTTTATCAAAAGCCTTTGAGAAGTCAGTATACACAATGTCAACATTTTTGTCTTTTTTATATTCATAAGTTGCTTTATCAATGAACTCTAATAGGTTTGTTGCACATGATCTGCAAGGAAGAAACCCATGCTGTTTTTTTGAGATTAATTTGTATTCTAGTAAATAGTTCATTATCTCATCCCTGAGCATTCTTTCTATTACCTTTTCGACTAGTGAAGTTAGTGAAGCTGGTCTATAATTTTTAATGTCCATTTTTGATCCATCTTTATGTATAGGAGATACATTTGCTTTCTTCCACAATTTGGGTAGTTACCCTTCATTAAACGATTTTGTAAATATTAATGAAAGCGCGCATGAGATTTCTTTATAGCAATTTGCAAAAGATGCATTCTATGCGGTCCAGTATATTTTTCAGGCTTTAAGGAGAACATATATCCCTCAATTTTGTCTGGCTTAAAGATGACGTCTGGGTTCAATCTCAGCAATCTGATTGTTCGTTTAGGAAAGTGAATATCGCTCTCTAGTCTTAATTTGTGATAAAAAATATTTAAATAAATAATTTAAGAATTAATTTCAAAATTTTGTAAAATTAATTTTTTTACAGCTTTTTTGTGCGTATAAATTTGAGAAATTAAAAAATATAAAAAAATTTCTTTAAAGAAATTTAATTTGTTACAAATTATATTTTTTCTTAAATTTTTAATTCTTCTGAATTTTGAAATTTCATTGAGAGTGAAAAAATGATAAAAACAGATCACAATTTTGCCAAAAAAAATTTTTTTTTCATTATCAAATTTTAGATGTTTTGCAATTAAAAAATGTCAACAAGCCCGACAGAGACAGCTTTACCGAGCTCTTTTGGAATAAAACGCAGCCAAACTTACTCAAACAAATTTAGCAGTTTGAATAGCAGAAGTATTCGGACATCGTTTTTGGATCTGGAAACAACTCTAAACAGCATTGGCTCATCATCAAGCATTTCACCAATGTCCAATATTGGTCGACGTTCAATGTCATTTCGTCAATCAGTCAACGAAAACACCTTAAAAAACATTATTAATCAACAAAAACCCGTACCTCCCAGTCGGACAAGTTCGCTCAGCTACAGGCCTCAACTGGTGTATGGCAAAAAAGCACCAAGCGAAGATCGACAATCAATTTACTCAACATCTAGTCTTCGTTCACAAAATCCACTGCTTAATTCTCTAAATTTTGAGCAAACAATTTCCGAAAGTTTACTCTCAAAGCCAGAAACAGACAAGATAGAAAGCTGCTATAAATCAATTGGCTCGCGAGTCTACTCTTCCAAGTGCCAAGCTGGTCTTTACATAACCAATTTTCAGAGCTTGATTAGTTTGTCCGATTGGAAGTTGGAAGTGTGTGCAGTGCCCGTATGGGTGTTCAACACTGGACTGAACCCAAAAAGACCCAAAGGTCTCTGCTTGTGCATGGCTGACAAAAAGACCGGATTTAGTCTTTGGAAATCTGGTTCGATTACTTATTTGAATGACTTTAAATGGACAAGGCCTGGTGTTATCACTTTTAGAATTATCCAAGAGCCTAGCAAAAAAGAAAAGAGCAAAACGGGTCCCAGGACCAGTTTTTTTGCTGCCATTCGCTTCGACGATGAACTAGAGTGTTCTAGGTTTTATGACTTTTATCGCAGTTTGTTTGTCGACGCGGCAAACGACGACCTATTTAATCCACGCTTTAAGCCTCAGAAAAAATCCTTTGCCAATACCATTTACAAAAAGATAAGCAAAAATTCAATATCAAGTCCTGTTGCCTTTAATCATGTGAATAGCTTGTCAGTTGTTTTGGAAGAGTCGCTTTACAATCTAAACAGCTCATCAACGAATTCGTCGTCGACATCCACGAGCGATACACAAAGTATTGTGTCGGATTATGCACTCATGTCACAAAATATAAATATTAAAAAGTGATCTTTTAGTTTTTTCGTGTCAAAAATTTTGCAGATAAAATCAAATAATTTAATTAAGTGTTTTATTTTATTTTTTTTCAAATTAAATAAACCAAAAATCTGAATGTTAAAATGTTTATCTAACAATCTTTATCTGAAGAAATTACTAGTCAATTTTGAATCAAAATTTTTAATTATTATAAACTTAAAATTACAAATTTTAAATTGATTTTAATTTGAACCACAATTTTAGAAAAAGGCTTATTAAAGTTACTTTTTGGCAAAACCAGTGCATTGTGGCTCACCCCAAATTTTTCTCAATTTTAACAAAAAAATTTTAACTGAATGGATCTGAAAATTTTAACCTAACCCTTTTCGCTTCAAAAAATTAAAAAACATACAATTCACAGTATTTGTAGAAGCTGAGTTTAGGGGCATTGTGAATTTTGAAGCAAAAAACTAAAACAATAATCTTAAAATGAAATAACTTTTTTACTAAAAGTCTAAAAATAGTTCTGCAAAATGTATCAGCTGGTACAAACTTTGTACCACCCAAATTTAGTCTCTGCAAAAACTCTGCAATTTAATTTTAATGATTTTCTAATACTTTTAGTGCTTTGCAAACTTGCAGAGTTTTTGCAGAGACTAAATTTGGGTGGTACAAAGTTTGTACCAGCTGATACATTTTGCAGAACTATTTTTAGACTTTTAGTAAAAAAGTTATTTCATTTTAAGATTATTGTTTTTGTTTTTTGCTTCAAAATTCACAATGCCGAGTTTAGGTAATACATTGAGTTTATAAGCTGATGTGGTGTAGTTGAATTCATTATTCAAACTGTAATGTTTGATGTTTGAAAAGGACGCTAAGCCTGTTGAAGCTCAAACACAGTCTTCTTCATGATTTTCACTCAGCAACTAAAGCCTCAGCTGCATATAAAAATTACAAAAAAAAAGAAAAGTTTTGTTTGAACAGTGATTTTACAGCTGATAAAATCAAATGATCTAATTTTGGGCTTTAAAAAGAAAATCCATTAAATTTTTCTATTTTTGGTCTGGTCTTATGTCCATATTTTTTATTGTACCTAAAACAAGGATTATAATTACTACTAAATAATGGAACAAAGAATAACCTAAAAGTTAAAACTGGCATTTTCTCTCATTTCTTCTCTAAATAAAATGCACTCTTATCAAAATATTAATTTGCTCTAAAAAAATAATTTTAAATATCTTACCGGTGTCAAATTGACATCACGGGAAGTAAACGACATTTAAAAAATTCTAAAAAAGATTATTTTTCTTTTTATCTGCATATCATTTTGAAGATAAGAATCTGTGCTTTCTTAATATATGGATATTATATTTTAAATAATTAAGATGAAAAGATACCAGAAATATAGACTCATAAGTAGCATATACTGAAAAAGGTAGTTGTTTTTTTTTCAAAAATCCAAAAAAGGTTCTAAAGTGAAAGGTGACGAGTTGGTAACATATTATTTAACCAATGCCCTTCACCTAATATATGTAACCAGAAATTGATCACCTATTTTTTCTTTGGTCACATAATTTATTAAACATTAAACATATTTTAAAGTCATTTTAAAAAAAAATTTAAATTCTATCTTGAAAAAAAATGGATAAAACAAACAAGGAAATGTTAGAAGCAAAATTGAACAGCTATAAATATAAGAGTTTGTTTACTGTATGAAAAGCAGGTACTTTAAAAACCAAAATGCACAGATGAACTAAAGAAGAGGCATAGAAAACTTTAAGTATTAAGGGAAGCCTATTATAGTGTCCTGCATGCGATAATTACTTTATTGAAAAGGGTTAAAAAAACATATAGCTAAAAAAAATTAAAACTTAAAACTAAATAATTACACTTCTGGTCACATTCGAAAATTAGGTGACCAGTCTTGAACACATATTTTAAGAGGGACACTGGTCACATAATTTATCTCTTCTAACAAAAAATTCATTTAAATTTAGCTTAATTGGAAGGACTTGTTGACTTGTTTGACTTTTGCGCCATTTTTATACTTTGGGTACAATTTTGCTTATTTTTTCATTTTTACAAAATTTTACAAGAAATTTGGTATTATTTCATTTAATATTTGTTTTATTAAAAAAAAATTTAAATAATTAAAAAACTCTTGAAAAAGCCAATTATCGAATTCCTTACCGACAATAAGTTACTTTCTATAAGACAACATGGGTTCTTGACTAATAAATCATGCATCACCAACTTACTTGAATTGATGGAACTGACTACCGAATCGCTTAACAAACGTATCCCAATGTGCATAGTTTATCTCGACTTCGCAAAACCATTTGACACTGTACCACATAAAAGACTCTTACTTAGATTAGAAAACTATGGTCTTGATAATGAAATAGTCAACTAGAAAAAGCATATCTTACAAATTGTAAACAGAGAGTAGTCCAAGGGAACACAGTTTCGGCTTGAAATCAAATCGCAAGTGGTGTTCCACAAGGATCAGTCCTAGTACCAATACTTTTTATCATATATATAAACGACTTAACTGACAAAGTAAGTAGTTTATATGAATTTTATTTATTACTTTTAAAAAGAAATTTTAATTTGACAATGTTTGACGACAATTAGCGTAAATTTCTGTAAACTCGTAAATTTTTTTTATTTTGAATTTTAGGGTAATTTAACTGTTATTTATTTATTATTTGTCATGAATAATCGTAAAATTTTGCCAAATTACAGAAATTAACGTAAAAATTTTTCAAGTAAATTTTGAAAAATTTAAACAATTTTTTTATCGCTAATTTTCGTAATTTTCTCTTACAAATCATTTAAAACAAAAAATGATTTGAAATTTATAGTGCAAGTTATTATGAGTTTTATTCTAAAACATCAGATAAAAAAAAATTTAAAGAAACTTAAAGTTTTCCATGATGATTTAAACTTAAAAGGATTGTTTATTTTTTTTTATAAAATTAAATCGATTTTTTTAATTGAAACATTTTAATTAAAATTAAATAAAAATTTCAGTTTTTTTAATTATCTTAGTTCGCTTATTTCGTTAGATAACTGTTTAAACCTTAGTAAAAAGGAACTCTAAAATAAAAAATAAGTCTATGTAGTTGAGTAAATTTAAATTTTAATCTTGCATAATTTTAGCACTACGAAAAACTTAGAGTAAATATATTTTAAGTAAATTTCTAAAATTGGTAGACGGAGGAGCGGGTTTGCCACCAGTGTAAAAGAGTTTAGATTTTTTAAATTTTAATTTGCCCTCTTTATAGTCAAATTAAATTTTATTTTATTCATTTTATATTTTTAACTTCATTAAATATCTGTTCTGAAAATACCTTTGCAGATTGGAATTTGGCTATGTCTGTTTTAATTATTCAACATCCGCGTTTCGCTCACCTGCTGTCTCCAACTCTAAATTTCATAATTCCATGTAAAAGTTATTTCATTTAATAATTTATTTGATTGACTTTTTTATTGAAATAAAAAAAAATTTAATGAAACTATTTGATTAAAAAATTATTTATTTTTGTTTTATTTGTGATTAGATATATCCTTAAAAGCATTTTTATCAAATGATTTTAACAAAAATCATCGAATTTTAATTTCTAGCAAAATTCTCTAATAGTTTACGAGAAAAAGAAAACAGAAATGATAAAATATAAAGATAAACACAAACGCAATGGATTTAGATTTAATTTTCAAGGGTGTAAAATTTAATAATTTAATAATTAAGATTATTTTTAGCATTTGAACTAGTCGACTGAAAATCAATTTTTTTTCATAGACTTTAAAATAATTGAATATGTCAAAATTTATGGTTACCAAGTAATAAAATGCTCTGCTAAACTAAACATAAATCATTTACGTAATCATTCAAATAATTAAGAATGCAATTTAGATTTTTATTTTACCAATGGAAAAGTTAATGATACATAAAATTTCAATTTTCGACTGAAAAATGCTCCAAATTATTTTAAATTATTATTACCTTTTTTGCGTTTTGTTAATTTTCGAAATAACCGGCCTAGACATATCCCTGTACAAGAGTCTGATATGTTATCAAAATGTGACACAAATCGAAAATCTCCAGCCCAATGTTATCAGAGAGCTTTTATTCACAGCATTAATCCTAATAGATGTACTGGCTTTGATTCTCTATTCGCTCGAGCTAATCAAACGCAAAAACTTCATCACCATTGAACTGTCTGTCCTAATCTCCTACATGACTTTGAGATTCATTCTGGTTCCACAATATGCTCCAGAATTTTACAAGATGGAAAATTACATTTCACTTATAAGAACTTATTTGACCATTATATTTTTGTTGGTTTCTTTTCTCACTAGTTATACTTTGAAAAAATTTTCCAACAAACCGAGCACTATTATAAATTTATAAAACAAGTTAAATAATAAAATTTTATTTAAATACTTTATTTTGTTTGCTAATAATTTTATTTAAAATAGTCACAATTGAAAAATTTTCTTTACAAAATTTTGTAAATTGGAAAAAACTTTGTCGTAAGAGTTTGAAATTGGTGAGACCAAATTCATTTGGGGAATTATTTGCGCTGCCGCATCAGCAAGTAAGTCTCTGTGCATGCGCATAGGCTCGTTGAATAGGTTGATGCCAATTAGCTTGTCGGTGATGTGTGTTCTGAGCAAATCGCGGCAAACTTCGTCCTCGGAAGTCTCTGCATAGACCAATCGGTCCCCTTCGAATCCAACAGAAAGCAGACTCTGGAAGTACTGAACAAATATGTGCTTGTTTTTGGGCATGTGAGAACCGCACAAGAGGACATAAATTTTGTTCCAGTTGACAAAATTGTATTTTTGCAGCCAATTTCTCATCAGTCCATTAAGATCCATTAATTGGCTCAGGGCTGCCTGATATACATTTTCGTCTAAAATAGGCTTTGACACTGCTACATAAGACTCCAAGTCGGCACAATCAAATTTTTGCTTTTCAAGCATATTTTCAACTATTTTTATGGACTCCTTTACGAATTTGATTTGATCAAGTCTAAGATGATCGGGAATCAATGGGTCTGATAGTACGCCGGCAAACATTGTGTACATTTTTGTCTTGAGCAGCTCAAAATCTGAAATTTGGTCATCGCTTAGCTCGTGGTTGCATCTGTTGCCAAATTGGGAGATAATTGAAAGTGACAAGTGTGATATTTCTTTAAGAGCTTCATAGGTGGTGTCCTTGGTCATGTTAAATTGGCAATCAACTAAGGTTCCATTTATGTATAAGCTCGGACTGTCTCCATTGATCATCAAATAAGTTATATTGTTAAAGTCGAGCTGCTTTGACTTGGCATAAAGATTAAGATTAATTTGGTTTATATCCTCGAATAAAGCTTGCTCTGAATAATTGAGGACAAATAAAAAAAGTATTAGATTTATTTTTAATTTCATTTTTCAGAAGGCTTTCAACCCAAAACGTAAAGTATTTAAAGTAATTTTTTTAGAAGAAATTTAAATCCAGATTTTTGGTATTTTTAACCTGTTCTATTTGATTAACATTTTGATTAATTAAATGTAAGCTATCCAATATTTAAATGGTTTTAAAACGAGCATTGACTCCGACCTTCAAATTAAATAAAACCCAAAAGTAATTTACGCTAATTAAACAATTTTTTTTGGAATTTATTTTTGGAAAACCATTTTAAAAAAATTTTTAAATTTTATCTAATAAGGTTTTTGTTCATTAAATGTTATTTAATGATATTTGGTTATAGTCATTTTTAAAATACACAAGAGTGAACTTTACTACCTAGAAAATATTATCTCAACATTAGTTTTTTTGACTGGGTTTTTTAAAATAATTAAAAAAACCTTGATTTGTTCTTTGTTTCACAGAAAATAATTTGGCAAAAAATTAAAAATTTTGAATTTTGAGTAAAAATATAATATGAATTTTTGAAATTTCAAAAAGATTATCAATTAATGAACTGACAAAAAAATTAAATTTTACCGACAAAAAAACTACATATGATGACAAATAAATTAATTGACTGATAAAATAATTATTTGAGTGACAAAAATACTTTTTTGACTAATTAATTATTTTTACAACAAATTAATGATTTTGAGGTCACAATAAAAACCAAAATCTTGAACTATAGCACCAAAATCAGAAGGAAGCTGCAGACGATTATGACAAACCGTTTTGTCCAAATCTCATCATCAAGCTAGAGTCAACTATAAGAAAACGTAACAACTTAAGTTCATTCCTTAAAATCTAAGAGAATTAAATTGCTAAATAGCTTTTCTTTATTTTTCCTTATTCACTCCTTGTGAAGCATAGGGTCATTACTTTTGATTTCCACTCAAGTCGAACTAAATAGCTTAATTAGAACTAAAATAAAATAAAATGAAAATGAATAAAATTTTGTCAGTGCAAAATTATTAAGTAGTCATCTCAATATATATATCTGTCAGTCGTTTTGTTTTTTTGTCAGAATAATTAGTTTTTTATTGTCAGCTAAAATAGATTAAATTAGTCACCATTTTTAGTTATTTTTGTCATATTAAAAAAATTAAATTTGTCACCCCCAAAAAATTTAAGCCTTATCATATTAGCTTGATTAAAAATATATGGTGAAAAAAAACTTGTGGAATCTATAGGCTTCATATTTTATGCTCAAAAATTTTTATGTTTCGCTTATTCTTATTTTCAGGGAATCAATCGTTTCAAGACAACTGTCATAAGCAATATTAAAAAAAGAAAATATAAATCAGAATCGGATGATTGCTTCTAATATTTCATGTAAACCAATTCCTTTAAATTTTAATTTATTTATTTGAAAAATAATTTTGGAGTAACACCCCGGAGGAGTTGTGAGCGGAAAAAGGTAATTCTTTTAGAATTATGTTATCTTTTTACTGTAGAAAAATAAAAGTAATTATTTTGGTAAAATTTCTTCATTTTTAAGGTTTATCTAATGATTTTTGAGGAATGTTATTTCTCTAATCTTAATCTTATGAAGAAGATATCCAGACAAAATTTTCAAAGTGATTTTTTAATCAATGAGTTAAGATATACTTTTTTAAAGGTAAGTCATTTGACCTGAATTTATTAAAAATGCTTTCTAAAATATAATAAAATTTAATTTAAAAAAAAAAAAGCCTAATAATAATTCTATTTTAACATTTTAGATTAAAAAATCAATCAATATTTTCAAGCTTATTCGAATTAGCACTAAAATTCTAGGCTATTCGAGTACATTAGCACCTGTAAAACATCTTTTTTCGAGATCAGGATACATCAACAGGGCATATAGATCAAGACCAACAGTAAACAATCTTGAGACAAAAACATTATTAAGCAGCAATTTTTAATTGTTAGATATTTAGTTATTATATTTAATAAAAAAAAAACACATCCATTTTAAAAAACTATTTATTATCTATTAACTACTATTTTACTTTATATTTAATTTTTAATTTTTTTTTTTTAATTCGAAATTTTGTAAACTAAATGATAAATGATATTATATTATGATATTAATGATATTATGTCAATTAATATATATATATGTCAATTAAAACTAGATAATTCGTCAGTTATACTAGTCAATCTGAAAAAATAAATGTCATTTAAATAAATGTTTTGTCAATTAGTTTTTATATTTGTCAATTAAAAAAATTTTTGTCAATATAATATAAACAAATTTATCAATGAAAAAAATTTTTTTCTGTGAAATATAAAATTATTTGTCAAGTAAAAAAAAATAAAATGAAAGAAAATATAACAAAAATCGTCCAACACTCGCAACTTGACCAAGTCCTATTGTCCAGGATTCTTTGGAAATTCTGTAAATAATCTATCTCGAAAGGCAATTCTTAATATGTGCTTGCACATGTAATATTTAAACCACGATGGACAAGTACATGTGCTCAAACGCCAATTGCCTGCATTTAGACGAATAATGCGTAATTCTTAGAAAGTATCGAAGAAATGTTGAAAGCTGTTGCACTCGCATTGATTTAGCATCTGAATATAATTCTTTATCTATTGGCTTGAATGAATCTACTTAATTTCTACTTCCTTAACATTTTTTTTGGAGGTCGTAATGAGACATCTACTTATAGGACTCAAAATTAACAGATATAATTGACAATTATTAAATAGTTTATTATTTATTTATTTAATTGTTAACTGTACCGAGCTAAAGCTCCTTCAGAATAAAAATAAAAAATAAAAAATTAAGTTAAGTAAAATTAAAAATTAATAAAAGTTAAGTAAAATAAAATCAAAAAATAAGGAAAAAAAAAAAAAATAAAAATAAAGTTTGTAAGAGTTAATAGATATAAAAAAGATATATTTATTGATAAAGAGAGTTTTAGGTCATTCAGGTTTACATGGTTCAAGTTTCAGGAAAAAAAGAAGAAATAGTAAGGTAGCAATTACACAATGGAGTTGGGTATTCAATATATATTGATTCGAAACCTTCTTTGTATTCTTTCACCAGTCTTTAAACCAATGAAATAGAGTGACTCAGTCCTGTCCCAACATATTTCTCGCTCAACTCAAAAAGACGATTCGAGACTGTTAGTAATTTTAGTTTATTAAAAGCTTCATGTTGCAGGATGTTGGAGGGAGTATCATATTTTAATCTGAGGATAGATCTGACTGCTGTATTCTGAATTGCTTGTAGTTTTTTGATATTATTTTCTGAAAATGAATTCAAGCAAGGAAACGAATAGTCTAAAATCGATCCGACTAAAGATTTATAAAGATTTCCCAACGTTTTTTGATTAAGACCCCATTTTTTGTTTGACAATATCTTAATAATATTTAGCCTTTTGTTGCAGCGTTCTTTAATTCCGTCTACCAGTATATTAAAGTTTAACTTAGAATCAAATTTAATACCTAGATACTTTATTTTTTTTTGGCTTTTTATTCTATTTCCATAAATTTTTAAGTTAAGATTATCACTTTCTTTCTTGTACTTAGAGAATACTACTGAACACGACTTTTCAACTGACATCTTCATTTTCCACTTAATTAGCCATTGTTCTAGCTCGTTGGTGTATTTATTAATCTTATTTTCTAGGTTCCCTTTCTTGTTATAAATGAAGAATGTAACTAGATCATCTGCAAAAAGAAGAGAGTATTCATTATTTGTTTTGTTTCTTTTAAAAAAATTGATTCAAAAAATTGTTGAGTTATTTAATAGAAAGAAAAGAGTTTGTCCCTTTTCTTTGATATTTCCAAAGCCTTTGATAGGGTTTGGCACGGAGGTTTAATTTATACTTTAATAAAAATAAATCCACCACAATACTTCAAAAATCTACAAAAATCAGTAACTTTGTCTATTAATGAAGAAGAAACTAAAAAAAGGTCAAGAATTTCAAAGTAATTCCTATTGAAAATATTATATGTAGGACATTTTTCGTTAATCACTGAAAAATCTAATTCATTGATTATTTTTTCTAATAATGAGCCGTTTTCATTTTCTCCTAAACAGCTTATTTGCTTCGTCCTGGCGTTAAGGTCCCCACACAAAATGTAGTTTCTACAGCTTCTTTTTATTATTTTAAATAGCTCAAAATTAAGTAATTTGTTGGGTGGATTGTATAGACTAAACACAGATATTTCATTACTCTTTCCTAGATTAAGTTTAATACAAAGCAGTTCACAATTAAAGTGCTCAAAAGAAAAGTCTTGTAAAAAATCAATTCCTTCTTTAATCAAAATAGCTAGTCCTCCTCCATATCTATTGCGTGGTTTAGTTAATGAGTGATAGTTTTTAAAGTCTAAATAAATATTTGAATCACTCAAATCAATTTTTATTTTATTGAGCAAAACAATGTCGGGACAGTTCTGGACCAAAAAATTTTCCAAAAGTTTTTTTTCATTTATTCTATTTTAATTGACAAATATTTTTTATAATTGACATATTCCTTGTTAACAGCTTTAATTTTCAATAAATTAATTTAATTGACAATTATTTATTTTAAGTGACAAAAATTTAATGTAATTGACAAGTTAGTATCGACGAAAATATAATTGACAGAAAAAATAATTGACATTTCTCTAAATTAATTGACGGTTTCTCTCCCTGCCTTATTTTTAATGCTGAAAGGAGAGTGCTCATTCTTCAAATAGTAGACCCCAAGTCACATTTTAATCTAAATAAATAAATAAAAACAAAACAATGACAAATAAACTTTTTAAATTGATTAAAATGAATCCACCTCATTACTTGACTAACTGAATTAGATCCTTCTTAGTCTCAAGGACATTTAGGGTGAATGTGAATGATAACTTGAGCGAGGAATATCAAATAACTGCAGGTGTTCCTCAAAGCTCAGTTATTAGTCCTCTTTTATTTAGCATTTATATTAATGATATCCCTAAAAGAAACAAAACAAATAATGAATACTCTCTTCTTTTTGCAGATGATCTAGTTACATTCTTCATTTATAACAAGAAAGGGAACCTAGAAAATAAGATTAATAAATACACCAACGAGCTAGAACAATGGCTAATTAAGTGGAAAATGAAGATGTCAGTTGAAAAGTCGTGTTCAGTAGTATTCTCTAAGTACAAGAAAGAAAGTGATAATCTTAACTTAAAAATTTATGGAAATAGAATAAAAAGCCAAAAAAAAATAAAGTATCTAGGTATTAAATTTGATTCTAAGTTAAACTTTAATATACTGGTAGACGGAATTAAAGAACGCTGCAACAAAAGGCTAAATATTATTAAGATATTGTCAAACAAAAAATGGGGTCTTAATCAAAAAACGTTGGGAAATCTTTATAAATCTTTAGTCGGATCGATTTTAGACTATTCGTTTCCTTGCTTGAATTCATTTTCAGAAAATAATATCAAAAAACTACAAGCAATTCAGAATACAGCAGTCAGATCTATCCTCAGATTAAAATATGATACTCCCTCCAACATCCTGCAACATGAAGCTTTTAATAAACTAAAATTACTAACAGTCTCGAATCGTCTTTTTGAGTTGAGCGAGAAATATGTTGGGACAGGACTGAGTCACTCTATTTCATTGGTTTAAAGACTGGTGAAAGAATACAAAGAAGGTTTCGAATCAATATATATTGAATACCCAACTCCATTGTGTAATTGCTACCTTACTATTTCTTCTTTTTTTCCTGAAACTTGAACTATTTAAACATGTGCCACATGAAACAATCTTTTCCAATTTTGTCTTTTCAACTTTAATTTTTTTTAGCTTATTTACTTTATTTAGATTCTTTTTTTTTATTTTTTTATCTAATTTTATTAACTTTAATTTTATTTTTATTTTATTTTTCTATTTTATTTTTAATTTATTCTGAAGGAGCTTTAGCTCGGTACAGAAAACAAATAAATAAATAAATAATAAATTAACTGATTATTAAGAATTTTTTTGATTTAAATTTTTTATTTTAAAGAAAGTATTATTTTTTTTATAGCAAATAAAAGAGAGGAAGTAAAAAATAAAAATAATAATTAAAAAATAAAAAATAGACAATTAAGAAAATATTATAATAAATTTGTGTTAATACGTTAATAATTAGATTTAATTCTCAAATCAATAAAACGTTTGAAACTCAATACGTAATTTTACGTAAAAACTCAAATGGCAAGTCCCTCTTGTAGGGGATACTCACCACTATACTATCACGGATTCTTATCAAATCGCATTAAAAATTGAATATCATTTTTAAATTTAATCAATTTTTTTTTCAATCTAATTTTTCTAATTTCCAAATTTTAATAAATTTATCTCTTAATTAAGAAAAATCAATGTTACTAAAATAATAAAAAAATGGAAAGTGGTTTCCATCACATAAAATTTTGATCAAAATTCAAATAAAATAAGAATTGTTTTTTAGATAAAAAAAAACTCGATTATTTATTAAAATTATGTTAAAAAACGTTACAGACTGAAAAAAAATGATTTTATCGTTTTTTTTAAAAATTCAAATCTAGATTTAGGTAAAAACCTTGCCTTCTATTCAAGTAATAAATTTTTTTCCATAACATATCCCAATTAGACACAATTTATTTTTGCGGAAAGTGGAGATGGATCAGACGCTAAGCGCTTTCTAAAAGCAACTGGAATAATAAGAGTTAGACTGTACACTTTTTTGACCACATTGGTTTGAGAGGAAAATTTGGACGTCAAACACCTCTTACATAAAGTAAACCTCTGAAATATAGTATGTCTTCTTTTATAAATTAAAGTTTTTGATCTGCTACTTTTGCACGAAAATTTGTTCAGTTCAATTTAAAATTTATCATCAACAAGTCAAAAATTACAAGAAATGTAGAAAGTTTGTTCTAATTTATCAGACGATTATTATTATTATTATTATTATTTATTAGTTTAAAGCCCCATAGGCAAAATTACAAAATTTTACATTAAATTCGAGATAAATTAAAAAAAAGAAAGAAAATTGCACCAGTGTTACTAAGTAAAAAAGTTTAATCTCAAAAGATCATTTAAAATTTTATAAAAATAAAAGTAATCCAATTTTAGTTCCATTTTGATTTTTATTTGCCAGCACACAAACTTAACCGAGTCAACCAAGCCACGATTTTTATCTAAAAATATATGATCAATTATGACTATTGAAGTTTTTGTGCTATATCCCATCGGATCAAAGTGTTTCTTTTCTCTAGGTTCTTGAGCTGTTTGCAATTTGAGGTATTTTTTTGTTCAAAAGTCGAATAATCCGAATGTAAAAATAGGAGTAACTCCCAACAGATTTACTATTTTTAAGCTGATTCATAAAAAATATCTTGTGTTTCATATAAAGTTGTTCTACCGTTTCAAGACGTAGAGCCTCTAACATCGGTCTGAACCTGGCATATTTCTTTATGGCAAACATTCTCTTAATTAGTAAATTTTGCCTGATATCAAGTTCACCAAGTTTAGTTTCACCTACAAATACCAGGTCTAAGTGGTATCGAAAAATCGATTGACAAAATTGCGTGTATAGAAAACCAACTAATCCCGGTGGTGCAGCTTTTGGTTTACAGCCGAGGCCATAAAGTGAGTAGAAGCTCTTTTCTACTTTCTTCCATTTCTCTTCGACAAAATTCCAAACAAATTCACTATTGCCTATTGGAAGGCCTAAATATTCTACATTCTCTTTTTGAGGTATTTCATTACCATTTAAGGTGAAATTTCTCATCATTATAGCTTTATATTTTTGAAAGACTAAAGCCGCTGATTTCAAAGGATTAAAGTCAATTTCCACCGCTGAGCATACTTGGAGCATTTGTCAAGTAAAGTTTGACAATGACTAAAGGAGGGTGCTTGGATCACAAGATCATCACAGCGATTAGCTTATCTTGTTGGTCAACTATTCTCTTTTTCTAAAAATCTCTTCGTCATCTTTCAATCTTACTTGTGTCGTTCAATTTTTTGAAGAATGCTTATTCAGTTTTTTCATTATTTTTTCATTATTTAGTTGAAACATTATCATCATCAAAGACTAGTGTTGAACATCACCCGCATTTCTAAGACATTCAAGCTCTTGGAACTGAGATTTTTGTCTTAATTTTTATTTAATTATTTTATTTATTTGTAAATCTGCGCCGAGCTAATGCTCCTTCAGAATAAAATATAAAACTTTTATATTTTTATTATATTTTATAAGCTTTTATTTCTTTTATGATAAAATAAAAATATTTGCGACGCTCTTTGTTAAAGTGTCTAGTTCTTCCAATATCCAACGGCTCGGTTTGAAAAAAGTTGTGCTTCACTCTACAATTATAGATGTCACTTGAAGGTTTCCCGAAAAACTCTTATATTTCCTGCTGCGCTGTCTAGACCGTCTGAGGCTATTTTTAGATCCCCACTAATGAATTGCACCTGACCATGGCCATGCTGAATTTTGTGTAGCTAGATGAGATTACTACGTCTTTGCAGCTCTTCAAGTGTGCTCTAACCAAGAGCCTCTCTTATCTCAAAGTTTAAATTATAGTTTTTCAAAATAAAATTTTTATTTCATTTTTTTTCGTATCATTTTAAATACACATTGTACATATGATTACAAATAGTGCAATTATTAAAATATAAAATAAACACTGATCCTTGTTTTGACAAAAAAAGTAAAGAAAGGTAAAAATAAAGAATAAAAATGTTAATTATATTATTCAATTAATCAAGCTGCTAATAAATAAGCAAAGCCATTAATATGTAAATTAATTGTTAAAGTGTCACATGAAGAAACAACTCTTTTGATTTTTTCGTTTTTCCCAACAAATTTTTTTTTGTTCGCTTTATACTTTGGCCTTGAAAAATACTCACAAAATTTGACTCCATGTAACTCTGAAAAATTACCAAAGTAAAAAAAAGTAAATTTACCGGAAATTAGGTTTGTAAAAATTAAAAATTCCAAAAAATACTATTTTTTTGAGAATTTTGACATTTTTTGACTTTTTTTAAATTATTCACATCGCGATATAATTCAATGATTCGACCAATCTCCATTTCTTTCTATAACAACTTTAATTACCTTAAATTTTTTTTATTTCTTTTAAAGATTAAATTGAAAAAAAAACTAATAATAAACTTTTTTAAATGATTTATATAATTTTGAAAATTTTCTTTGATTAAAGATTTTTCGAAACTTTTGACCGCCATTTCGGCATCAACTTCCGATAAAATCATTCTCTTCCTTGCATTCTGTTTTAACTCAGTCTACATAAGTTCAATGGGTTTTAAATTGGGAGACTTTGGGGGAGATTTAATCTTTGTTTAAAAAAATTAGTCAAATATTATCGATAGAGAATAATTACTTAATCCTCATACAGCTTTGATCGGGTCAAAAATGACCCGATGTAATTTCTTGTTCGTTTTTTTTAGGATATTATTGAACTGGATTAAAAAAACTTATTGATTGACTAATATTTGCCAATTAAATTTAACCTTTTAAGAAAAAAAATATTTGACATTTTGTGTTAAAAAAAGATGAATGTAGATAATATTCCTTGATTTAATTGATTGTTTATTATAATCTATTAACATAATTAAATTCTATCAATTGACTTAAAAGTTGGAATCCTATTTTTATGATCGAATTTATTGTAAACAATAAGAGCTATTTATTTGCGAGGAACGAGCGGTGCGTGACGAGCATATTAAGCATAAACACACGTGAATAAAAACAAATACTGAATAGTTATTGAAAAAATTCTGGACTTAAATCGTCAATAGACTATACACATTAATTGATAAATTACATGTTATTTTTTACTTTTTCGAAACTAATAAATTATAATAAACATGCAAATAAAACATAACATTAAAGCTGAAAGTTAACGCCTCGTTACTCGCAATTATAAAGACGTGCTTCACTATCTTAATATTTTGAGTATCGTAAATTTAACTAATTTTTGCTTTTTTATTTATTACTTATCTTATCTTTTTTAAAATGTCAAGTTTACGAATGTCAGTTGCTGAAATATTAACTTCTTTAAGACTTTCAGAGGAGGAAGAAGATAATGATTTTGCTTCAAATCAGAGAAAATATGGAATTCGAAATAGATGACTTTGAGCCTGAAGAAATAGAAATAGAGCAAAATGATGATAATAATGAAATTAATATTACTGAATTAGTTTCTTTGAGTACCCAAGAAAGAAATTTTGAGCGTCATTATACATTTACCATTAATACTTCTTTCATTATACATTTACCAATTGATTCATAGAGTAAATCAATTGTATTTTTCTCCGAAGAAGGACTTCATCTGAAACTCTCAGCCTCAATTTTTTAAGATTTCAATTGTATTATTACACCTTATATTACATCACTAATAGTATCTTACACTAATAAACGTTTGATGAAATGAAATTATAAGCTCTTAACTGATATAGAATTTAAAGCCTTTATGGGTTTATTATTAATTTTTGGTGTAACCAAAAAAATAACATATAGATATTAATTGGTGTAATGAGTCTATATATCATAGTGATTACACTTCAGCTAGTATGTCCAGAGCACTCTTTCAAATGATTTGTTCAAACATAACATTTGACTATATTGATAAAAGAAGCGTAAATTTAGATAATAAATTTTCTAAATTTTGTGAATTTTTTGCTATTTTCAAATCAAATATGTGATATATTAGGTTTTAAACTTTTTTAAAAAGAAAAATAAAGAGATAAATTGAAAAAACTTAACGCTGTCAGTTTGTAAAACTACAGTGTTTAAGATTGAAATATAGAAAAGAATAATGGGATCTTGAAATAGCTAGAGAATTATTTTCTTCAGTTTATGTTTAGCATGTTTTGGCTTATTGTTTTTGCTTGGTTTAAAAGAGGGATTTATAACTTTATTTGGGAGTTTTTTTGGAATAAAGAAATTGGAAAATGAGAATTTGAATTTTTCATTATGAAGAATATTATATCTGGCGACGAGGAATTATGAGCGAAGTAGGCTTAGGGTATTATCATGTGTTCGATTGTGATGTTGATGATCCACTGGTTGGCACAAAATCGACGGAATGGCTAGATAGGCTTGAAAATTAGCTTACTTGGCTTAATGTAGCGGATGACAAGAGAAAAGATGCTGCGCTTATCCACCATGCTCGTAGAAAAATCTCATGAATATACAAGTCAACGCCTCCAAATGAGCTAGTAGACAATATGCCTCGTGTTGATAAATTTGAAGATTTTAAAAAGATGATTAATGACTATTTGAATCCAAGAAAGAATGTTTTTTATGAAATACATAAGTTTAGACAAGCTAAACAAGAGAGTGGCGAATCTTTTGCAGGGTATGTGACAAAATCTTTTAACTTATTGTGGTTTTACCAATGTTGGCAATGAGATAATTAGTAAGATCATTGAAGGTAGCAACAACAGAGATGTCGTGGCGAAGGCATTAAGGATGGATAATGCTAAGCTAAAACTAGAGTCTTTATTGGACTGGGGTAGGACCAGAGAGGTCGCTGGTCAGCAGATTAAAGACATTGAAAAAGACTCAAACGAGGTAAATGCAGTGCACGACGCTAGAAGAGAAACTAGAACAGGAAAGGAGCATGGCATGAGCGGTAATCAAATGATAAATGAAAGGAAGTGTTTTAGTTGTGGTTTTGATTATCCGCATAAGCATGAAAGGCAGTGCCCAGCTAAGAACCAAAGGTGTAACAATTGTGAACGAGCGGGTCATTTCGCAAAAGTTTGTAAATCAAACAACATGGAAAAGAAAAAAGTGAACATTATAGTGGACGACCAAGATCAAGATGATTATGCCTTCAGTGTTGGTAAATCTGGATTATCAAAGGTCACTTTAAATGTAAATGGCAACGGGGTAGAGTTTATAATTGTTACTGGTGCAAGTGTGAATATCGTTAGGAAAAGTATAGCTGATATGCTAAGTAATTCATTCATTAATCTTTATGCGTAAAACTCTGATAAATCGCTACCAATTGAGTGTGAGTTTATGTCAGAGGTTGTGTATGAAAGCAAAAAAGTTAAAGCGGAATTTGTAGTGATTAATGGAAATGGGCCTAATCTATTAAGTTTTGATACGGCTGAGAAACTGGGGTTGGTAAGCATTGTAAACTGGGTTGAGGTAAGTAAATATTAGTCTTTCGTATAATAAGAATAAAAATTGAGTCGATAAAGTTGATCACTTAATAGAAAATTTTACTTTTCGAATAAAAACTAATCGATGGACTTTTAATAGTTTTGTATCATTCTTCCTTTCATTTATCATATATTATCTCTTGCAGCACATAATGCACAAATTGCATAAAAGATTAATTATATTTCAACTAAATAAATTTAATTTTTTCCCTTTAATTAGTTAATTGATTGTATTTTCTTTTACTCCTAACAGTAATAAAATATAATAAAAAATGATTATTAAACTCCAAAATTGTTTTTAACCAAATTTTTAAAACCGATTTTCTATTTTTAATTGAGTTTATTTTAATGGTTTAAAAATTACACAGGGTCATTTTTGACCCTTCTTAGTAAAGTAATGATATTTTTCAACTCTTAACTGTATGAGGGTTAAAAGCAATTTACCCAAACAATATTGTTAAAATTTAAAAAAGTAGTGAACAATAAAGAACGATGCTTTGGGTCGTTGTCCTGGTGAAGTTTAAAGTCTAAATCGTAGTTTGAAGCTCTAAATGGTAATAAATAATCAGATAATATCTCCCGGTAAAGTATTGCATCCATGTTGCTCTTAAAAATCTTTAAAATTCTTAAGTAAAAGATTTTTTTCTTATCTGTTTCTTACAGCGAAAATGTAGCCATTAAAAAATTCATTACTGGGGGTGAAACTGCCAGTTCTTTCTTTTCACCAGGAACCAAAAGAAAAGCCGAGAGAACTTATAGTAATTCTAGTGAAAGCGAAGCTATTGAAATCATAAGTATTCTTGTATTTAAGTTTAAAATAATATTATATTTAAAAAATCTAAAAAAAAATAATAAACAATAAGTCAGCAATAAGCCATTTAAAAATCGTCTCAGAAGTGAAATAATGAACAGATTTGTAAATGACAAAGGTCAGACTCTAGGGTATTATGAAAAAAAATTCCAAATGAAATGGAGGCATTAAAAAGTAAGTTTTTCGATTTCTTCGACATCAGAATCACTGTCATCATTTTGTGCTGTATTGTTAACTGAACTGATGATCTCAACATCTGATAATAAGCCGCGTGCAGGAAAATTTGAGTCCATTGAAACATAAGCATATTTGTCAAAGTTTAACTTTTTTAAGATTGGACATTTTTTATAAACAATTAGATAGGAAATGTTTTCTGGTGATTTATAGTTATTCATGAAGATAAGTTAATTGTTTTATTTTTATTTTTTTTTATATTAAAAGTGTGAAAAAATTTCTTTTGTTCAAGCTCGTTATAGGAAGTTTTTATTCTTAAGAAAATGATTAAGCCGTATTTCATTATAAGCTCGTTATATCGAAACTCGTTATATCGAATTAATTTTTATATCATTTTCTATAGCTCGTAATCGGTTCTAGCCAAGTTGCTCGTTATAAAGGGTTTCTCTTTATACGGAGGATTGACTGTATTTTGATAAAAAAAAACAGCTTTAATTTTTAATTGTTTTTACTAAAGAAGATTTGTTGAAGCTGGTGCCAAAAAATTCAAATTTCAAAGAATCATGGAAAAAGCTGCTGAAAGCTTTAAAATGATAAAAATAAAAGAAAATAAAATTCCGTAAAAAATTTGTGCAAAATTTACTTTTTTTTACTAAAAATTACCATTATTTTTAAAATTTCACGTAAAATTACGTGAAAAAAAGTCATTTCTTTTCTTTCGAATTCAGGCTGAAAAAATTAAAAAAAAGTCAAAAAATGTCAAAATTCTAAAAAAAATTTTTTTTGGAATTTTCACTTTATACAAAAATTTACGTAATTTCCGGTAATTTTACGTGACATTACGTAAAATCCAGTAAATTTACTTATTTTTACTTTGGTAATTTTAGTGTTGGGTGCCGGCCAGGCGGCCAGGTGGCCGGTCCAAATGGCGGTCCATGGCCGTTTTTATATCCGGCCGTATTTTGGACCGACCGCCATTTAGACCGGCCGTTTCAGTGGTCCGGCCGCGGCCAAATATATTTTTGGACCGGCCATCTGGCCCGCGCCCAACACTAATAAAAGCGTTTTTATAAAATAGCTGGACATTTTAGTTCTTTAATCTAAAAAATGAACACAATTTTAGATTTTATTTTGGAAACTAAAATAAAAAAGATTTTTTTTGTTCGCTTAATGACTATAAAAAATTGATATTTACAAAATAGAATTCTCCATTTACAAATAAATACTCGGCCAAATTGATTTCGTTTTTAAAGTCTTTAATTTCGAGCAAAAACCCACCCGGATTCTGAAATTCTGTAAGGGTACCCGTCGGCGTGTCTATAAAATCCTTCATATACAATCTTCCATCTCTGTGAAAAAGTCTGAAACATTTCTCGAATTTTCTCAATTCATCAAATTTAAAATTTTTATGAGTCTCAAACATGAACTGCTTGAAGTATTTGCAAGCATAATCAACATCCATTGTATGGAATACTTTTTTCTCATCTCCTTCGATATCAATCTTGAAAATGTCAACTATTTTGCCATCTAGGCCAGTTAAGTGAAGTATGTCTTCAAGTGATAGAAAGCTTCCTTTGGAAATATCACTCAAACTTCCATAACTTTTGTCACTAATACCAATTGAATAAAACTTCCATTTTTTGTTGATATTTAGAACGTGGCCATTTGATAGCTTTGGATTATGATTTCTAATTGACTTGAAAAAATCTGCTTCGATTAGAGGATCAAAAGAGTAAACATGACAGTCAAAATTTTTGTTCATTTCCATGTCAAAACTAGGATCAGTGTTTATTCCAAATGACAAAACATTACACTCACTCTTCTTGGGCAGTATATGCTCGTCCATGCACACGAACCATGCTCCGTCAATTCGGTACAATGGATCAGGTGCATTCACTATGAATCTCTGTTCACCGCCAATTCTCACTCTTTGTCTACACTCATATCTCATAAAATCGCGTAATTTAATACTGTTAAAGTTTTTTAATAATTTTAAATACCAAGATCGGTAATGTTCGTTTTGTTTTAAGGAATTTTTTGATAAAAAAACAACCAGGCTTCCTAATATCATTAAAAGAGCTCCTAGTTTTAATGTTGCTATTGAATTTCGAATCATCTAAAATATTAATCAAAATTTTTCTTTAAATTCAAAACTTTTTTTTGCATTAAAAAAAATAATAAAAAAAGAGTTATTTAGAATTTTTATTTAATTACTTTTCTGATTAAATTATATTCAGGTCACATTTTTTACTAGAAAAAAATCATAAATTGATTTGTCTAGGAATTCTACTTGAGTTTAAATTGGACCAAGGTGCATAATTTTCAATTATTCTTGACGTTTATTTATTGCAACAGATTTAGAACCATAAATTTATGTTGTGCCGAGTATTTTATGATTTTATTTTCTTTCAATTCAAAAAGCTTGATGCTTTAAAAATTTTCGAACAAAAATCACAAAAAAACTGTTCATAGCTTTTCTTATAAAAGTCCTTGAAAGATTTTTTAAATTTTTAGAAATAAAACTTCAAAAGAAATTTCTAAAAAAAAAATTTATACACAATAACACAATGCCACTTACACATCCTTTGTATCACCAATTTACTGATTTTACAAAACTCTGCAAATATTTTTCTATCTTCAAATTAGTAAAATATCTAGATGATAAATTTGGAAAATCTCTTTCGAATAAGAGCTACTTTGGTAAGCAAAAAAAGCACTTTTAATTTTGTCATAGAATGACTACAAAAATTGTAAGTATTTCTTTGAAAACATCTGATTCATTTAATTAAACAGTCTCTAGACTATTAAAAATTTTTATATTTTGAAATTATATTACCTCTTAAATAAACCTTATCGCTTCTAAGCAACACAACTTCGTTTTGAGGAACTCGGTTGCTACAAATTTTCTGGAGACAGCAAATCGCGTATGTGATGGCATCGATAACGACCTTCATGCAGAGACCTTTGCCAGAGTATACTTTACTATAATATACAAAAAATTCATTCAATTTTAGCTTAATTGGAAGGACTTGTTGACTTGTTTGACTTTTGCGCCATTTTTATACTATGAGTACAATTTTGCTAATTTTATCATTTTTTACAAAATTTTACAAGAAATTTGGCATTTTTTCATTTGAAATTCATTTTATTACAAAAAAAATTTGAAAAATTTAAATTTTTCAAGTAAAAAGGATTTTTTGAAAAATTTTTGACAATTTTTTAACGCTAATTTTCGTAATTTTCAAACAGTTTGTTCTCCTACAAATCATTTAAAACAAAAAATGATTTGTATTTTAAGTGTAAGTTATTATGAGTATTATTCTAAAAAATCAAATAATAAAAAAATTTAAAGAAATTTAAAGTTTTCCAAACCTTAGAAAAAGGAACTCTAAAATAACAAATAAGTCTATGTAGTTGAGTAAATTTAAATTTTAATCTTGCATAATTTTAGCACTACGAAAAACTTAGAATAAATATATTTTAAGTAAATTTCTAAAATTGGTACACGGAGGAGCGGGTTTGCCACCAGTGTAAAATATTTTAAACTTTAATTTGCCCTCTGTAACGTGAAATTAAATTTTATTTTATTAATTTTATATTTTTAACTTCAATATCTGTATAATATCTGTTCTGAAAAAACTTTTGCAGATTGGAATTTGGCTATGTCTGTTTAATTATTCAACATCCGCGTTTCGCTCACCTGCTGTCTCCAACTCTAAATTTCATAATTCCATGTAAAAGTTATTTCATTTAATAATTTATTTGATTGACTTTTTTATTGAAATAAAAAAAAAATTTAATGAAACTATTTGATTAAAAAATTACTTATTTTTGTTTTATTTGTGATTAGATATATCCTTAAAAGCATTTTTATCAAATGATTTTAACAAAAATCATCGAATTTTATTTTCTAGCAAAATTATTTAATAGTTTCCACATTGCATGAATGCTCATGAAAGTTTCTTAAAATTAATGAAATTAGTGAAAGATTTTAAAAGTGATCGTTCATTAAAATACTGTTTAAATGTCCATAACTATAATTTTTAAATTATTTAGGAGCAAAATTAGAATTATTACGATCCTTTTTTTTAGCAATTAGGTAATCAAATTTAAAAAAATTAATGTTAAAAATTGATTCGAAAAAAATTGTCAAAATATTTTTTTAAATGCAAAAATCTAAATTTAAATCTAAATTTGAACTTCAAGTTGCCCACAATACTGCATTATAATGGAGGCTGTCATGTTTACTCTTTAAACCCTGCAGTATTGTGGGCAACTTGGAGTTCATGATCATGATCACATAATCAAAACTCAGTTAATTAAAATCTTAATAAAAATGATGAAAAAAGCTTTTTTCACAAAATGTTTACTATCTAAATTAATTAAAAAAAAATTTTTTTTTTCCAATTGATCGTTAATTTATTTTTATAAAATATTAATTTGAAAATTTTAGAGACAAATTTAAAATCCACATTAAGGCATCCAAATTATGGCTTTAAATGATATTTTAATATTAATTAAAATATAAATTACAGCGAAACGAAGTTAAATTTTGTATTGCAAAATTACAAAATATTGATTTAAATTTTATTTTACTTCAGATAAAAATTCATATAATTTTCTTTCTAATTATATAATTCATATAATTTTCTCAAGCAAGATAAGGTTCACGAAATTCAAAACTTTAGTGCTATCTGAATTTCACATTTTTGACTCAAAATTCGTAATCTACGCCCTCGACAACCCCTTAAAAAAATTTTTAACACCCAGGGTTCCAAAAATAGCAAACCCTTTAAAAAGTTGTTGTTCTTTAAGACTCAAAATCTCAAAGATTAAACTTAAATATACTAAAAAAGTATATATATTCTGAAAGATCTTCATCTACTTCCTCTTCAATAAATTTTTTTTGGCCGAAAACTCCAAGGTTACTTACACGAGATTGATTATATTTTGATTTTTTAGGCATTTTTCACGAAATTTTTTTATACTAAGATACAATTTTGGTAAAATTTAGAAAAAAAATATCAAAAGAATTCAAGTTTGAAAAATTTGTTAAAAATCACATGATTTAAAGAGATTTTTTAAGAAAAATAAAGCAATAAAATAAAAAATTAAAACCATAGATTTGTTCAGAATTTTGTCTAGATTTAAAAAAAAAAAAAAAATCGGTTCATAATTGATCCCTCGGAGGAGATACGATTTAAACCAGAAAAAACACATTTTTTTCCTTTTTTTAGCCCACAAAAACCGCCACACTTTTTTTTTTTTTTCTAAATTACATTAGCATGTAGAGAATTTTATGCTCTTTCAGAATATATATACTTTTTTAGTATTTTTAAGTTTTATCTTTGAGATTTTGAGTCTAAAAGAACAACAACTTTTTAAAGGGATTGCTATCTTTGGAACCCTGGGTGTAAAAAATTTTTTTTTTGCCCCCTTCAAAAAAATTTTTTTTTAGGGGTTTTCGAGGGCGTAGATTACGAATTTTGAGTCAAAAATGTGAAATTCAGATAGCACTAAAGTTTTGAATTTCGTGAACCTTATTTCAAGGATTTACGGTGTTTTCTTTAAAAAATATTTTAAAATCTAAAAATTGAGTCACATTTTTGATTATAGGCCAAAAATTTTTTAATCATTTTTTTAAAAAGAGCAAAAAATTGAACAAAAAATATTTAAAGATCAGCTTTATTTCTTAAAAATAAAAAAAAATCATTTTTCTAATCTTCATCTTCATCATCTTCTTTAAGCCATTCAATAAATGGCTTTAGCTTTTTAATTGAATGTTCTCTAAGCAATATCTTGGCGGCCTGTAGTCTTTGCTGAGTGTCCAACAAACTCAAGTCGGTTTTTTTACTTTTCTCAAGAAACACTGTCTGCTGTTGATGCCACTCGATAATTATATCCTCGTCTAAAAACTCGCACTCATTGAACATATGATGCAGCGTTTTGACATAATACGTGTCTAAAAAAGTGTTCGGAGCTTGATCGACGTGCAGTTTGGTGTTTATGGAAAAATCCTGTAGCGATTCCAGAAACAATCTCTGCGATTGTTTGCTCTTGGTAAAGTAATTTTCAATTACAGGCGCCAATTTTTCAAGATAAAGCTCCAGAGACTTCAAATAGTCCAAATTTTGGTTGGCATCTTGTTGCTCTTTCAGAGTCAAATTTCTATCAATACCACTAGTGTCAATGGGCAGATAGAAAATAGCCTTGGCTAAGTAATAACAAGTGTCATCTATTTGAATTCCGTTGGCGTGCTTCCTACCATTTATTTCCAAAACAATGTTCTGAGATTCCAGATTTTCCCTAATGGCTCTTTTGAGCGAATCGACCACCTCGACGAAAAAGGTCTCGGTCTCTTCAACATGCTCGCCCACTTCTAGCTCATTATCACTAGAATTCCTGTCAAAATCCTCTTCACTTGACTCATATGAGCCATCAGTTGATTGTCCCTCCGAATTCCAACCCTTGACCCAATCAGACTCACTAAAGTTCCTCTCTCGGCTCCTTATGACCATAAAATGACCATTTTTGCTCGTATCGTTGGTGATACTGTGAGCTTCGGAGCAACCAGATGCAACCGATAGAGCATCTTCCTCATCTTCGTCACCCTCATCCAAATCAAACTCCTCCTCATCATCGCTCTCAATCATGCCCTTTTGTGTAACAAAATACTTCATGTAATTACTTTCATTAACGCCCAGACTCAAATTTTCTATTCTTTTTGCCAAGCCAATTGATTCCTGATTTTCATCACAGCTCTCGTCTGTCTCCACACAGCAACTTGATTTGGATCGTTGCTTTTTCTCCGCCTCCTTGGTATAATAAACAGCCCTGTCTGTCAAACAAGTGCCATCTTTTACTTTGCAAAAGTCGGCAAACAAGTTATTGGCATTTATTCGACAACCAGTGCCTATTTTAGCACAAGAAGCAACAAAAGTACCATTTAGCATGGAGTGGTCACCAATTTTGCTGTTTGACCAAACAATTGAGTTGGTTAGCTTGACATTGTTGCCAATAATGCAGTTGGGCCCGATTAAACAATTGACCAGATGGCAATTCTTGCCAATTCTGGCATTGTGGTCCACAAAAACATTGCGCATTGACTTGGAATGGTTTCCGGACATGTGTGCGCTCTTGGCTGCGAATGCATTTATCGAGTCGGCCAAGCACCGGTATTTAGACCGGGTATTGTAGTCAAAGACCAAGTCGACTCGTTGCAGAAGCTTCATGGTCTCGTGGAAATAGGAGTTGAGACTGTTTATGAGACCAAAGTGCGAGGCGAATTTAGACTGGATTTGGTCAATGTAAATGGTGTAGCCGGAAACTTCTTCGTCATTGAGGATGCCGATGACGAACTCTTTCATTGTTTTAAAGTCAAAGTTGTCCGTGAACATGTGGAGTACGTAGGGATTACAAAAGTAGATTTGACTTTCGATTAGATCAAAGCGGTTTTGAATTGTGTTAAGATGAAGAATGGTGTCTGCACTGCCACCTTGGTACCCACTGGTAGCGTTCAGTTGCTCGTTTTGCTGATAGAACTTAAATTTGGCATTAGCACTATCGACTGATTGCTGGACAGGTGTTATCCGCATATTGTAGGCTTTGTCCAGTATGGAAAAAGGAATGGTTGTTTTATTCGGATAGTGGTGCTTTGAGTCCATGCTTAGTTTGTCATAGTGCAAAATTTTGCCACCCATATTGTGAACTATGAGAGTGTTGGCTTCATTGTTCGAAAAGGTCAGGTCTTTTTGGCCATTTACGCACAACATGGTCATTACTGCGTTTTTGTCTGTTTTACACAGTTGTTTGTGGTTTTCCCAGTAGGATTTAAGGTCCATGTTGCTGATGACGCCTGTAGCGGTCATTAGAATAAAACTGGAACGGATTAGACCTTTGGCGTCTATTTCACGCATGGCATCGCCCAGACTTCGGCACGTAAAATTGTACAAAAAGTGAATTTCGACCACTTGACGCCATTTCATGGTCTCGATGTGGTTCCTTATTTGGGCATGGTGCCGTGTGCAAAATAAAAAAATTTCCTCGACTCCGTTTTCGAGCAAAAATTCTATGTTGTTGTCCAGGAGGGTTTTGTTGCCGATCAGAGGTAACAAGCACTCGGCACGGTTTGAATTAAGCGGTTCGAATTTGTTGCTGTAGCTGTCCAGCAATAGGACAGCCTGCAGTTTTTCTTGCTGAATGTCTTCTTTTTGATTTGGCTTTTGCTTTTTTGGATCTTGCTTAGACATTTTTATCTATATATTATTTATTTAGAAAAATTTAATTCACAATTAAAATATAGAAATATTCTTTTGGATCTGCAATCTGCTTAAATTATTGTGAAATATCGACAAAAAAAACTTTTTGTTAGTTTATTTTTTTGTTTTTATTAAAATTTGACAATTTAATTCACAAAAATTGGATTTGGAAAAAAATTGCCTTTTGCTGCCAAAACATAAAGAAAAATATTCAGTAGATTCCATAAAAAGGAAACAAATCATCTGAGAATCGTCTGATGTTCAATTAAAGGTAATTTAACCTATGGAACCTTTTTGAAATTATTTTTCCAAGCTTTTGAATGAAATTTTCAAAAATTTTCTCACAATTTCGTAGTTCACTTTTGGTTTGTTAAAATTGTAAAAAATTAAGGCAATGTTTATTTCCGAATTTTTGAAAAAGCTTTTTCAGTTTAATTTATTTTAACCAGACTTGTTTACAAGTCACAAAAATTTAAGTCAAAGTTGTGACTTGCACAAAAATTTTTATCAATACCTGCTTCATCTGGACCAGTTGAAAGAAATTTTTTCCAAATCTGGCTACATTTAACGGCCAGAAATTTGGAAGCAACTACTTTATTGGTATCAAATATGGATTTATTATATCATTGACTTGACTAAAAAAAAAAAATTTAAGTCATTGACTTGACTTGACTTAAGACTTGTGACTTAAAAACAAGTCTGATTTTGACTATTTTATTGACTTTATGGTACAAAATTTTCCACTTAAAAGTAGATTATGTTAAAAAGCATCTTTTTTAAATTATTCTTTTTAATTTTAATTTTTTCATTAAGTTTCGTTTACATTTAGTTGAACTAAGAGAAATTTTAATTCAAAGGCTTCGCTAAATAATTCCAAAAAATAACAAAAATGATTTAAATAAAACAAAAAGTATCCATATGACAAAAATAATTTAAATTTGATTACATTTAGTTTTAGTTTCATTTGTGAAACAATCAACTTTACCGATTAAATCATAAGCTTTTTTTTCCAAAAAATAAGATTAAACAACACTTCCTAATATCTTTAAAAAAAAAAAATATTATTTTTATAACTTTTATTTTGAAAAATATAAAGTAGTTATTAAAAATGGAAAAACATTTACACTAGAAAAAACTCAAGAAAATTTAACATTTGATGCGGCGGTGAAGTTTACAAAAAAAATAAAACAAAGCAAAATATTTTAAAAATTAAAAAGTAAATTGATAATTTCTCAAATTTTTAGTTGAAAAATCATAAAAATATACATCCAGTGTCAATATTGTCATATTCAGTTAAATATTTATTTTTTCAATCAACAAAAAGAACAAAAAAATTGGAATTTAGGCAAAGTAAAATTTTCAGTTCAAAAAGCATTATAAAAATTGAATTTTTGTTGAGTTAATTTGGTTTTTTAATTAAGCTATACTTTAAATTTAAACAAGTATTATATTTTCGCATCGGAATAAAATTTAAAAAAAAAAATTAATTATTTTAAATCAAGACCGCTGCAATTTTGAGAGATTATTAAAATCTTCAACTGAATTATTAAAGTTAAGAATAAAATAAAATGAGCAATTTAACAGCTGGGTAAATTTAAAAATTTTTTATTAACAAATTTTCAAATTTTTATTTTTAAGAAAACTCTTGATACCATACTCTCGATTAGCACGAAAAAAATTAACCAAGTTCAGTGGACCCCAGGGTAGAATAGACAAAATTCGCGGCATAATTTCAGATCTCTTAAGACTTGAAAGGTAATTTTAGTCTTGATAGTTCGGTCATTTTCAAGTCAAAAATTAATAGAATCGAGATACCCAATTTTGTTGGCTATGAGTCCAGACAATATGCCGAAAGATTGATTGATTTAGCTAAGAAATATGGGGACAAGTAATGAAAAAATTATTTTATTAATTATTTTTTTTTCTAATAATTTAAAATAGACATGAAGGTATGATGGAAATGGCTGACTATTGGATAATTGAAAAAGACCTTATACCAAAGCTATTTCAAGTCATCGTACCTAGATATGAAAATAAGCTAGGTCCATATACACAAGTTTTTAAACTACCAGAAGAATATCCAGGAAAAGGAATTAAAAATATTTGCATGGAATTAAAAGATAATTCCTTGCCATCAATACAAGCTGCCATGTCGAAAAGAACTCACAACAATTCGTTGACAAATATTCTAATTGATGCTTATAAAAAGGATTACAAATTTAGAACCGAGCAAAATAAATTTAATTAAACCTCTAGATTAATAAACTTTGACTTTGATTTAATTTTTTTCTCATTCGAAAATTCAAATAAATGGAATTAAAAATATATCAGGAATTTTAAAGTGTTATTTAAAAAAACTAGGAAAAAAACTCCGTGACGGGGAATTGAACCCCGGTCTCCCGCGTGACAGGCGGGGATACTCACCACTATACTATCACGGATTCTTATCAAACCGAATTGAAAAACCTGATGTGTTTATCAAACTGAATCAAAATTTTTTTTAATAAACATAAAATTTAATATTATCTTTTTAATCATTGTTCAAGAAATTTTAATTTTTATTAAATTAATAATTATTTTAAAATTTAAATTAAATTACTAATTAATTGGAAAAAAATAATGCTTTTCCAAAAATTTCAAATAATTTCTATGAAATTAAATTTTGATAAAAATTCAATTAAAATTGCATCGAGTGCTATTGCGTCTTAGGATATTTGAAAATATTCAATCAAAGGGTGCTAAAACCTAGAAAATTAATCAATTCGGGATAAAATTATATAAATAAAAACCGACGTCGATGCATTGAAACAGTAAATTAAAACAAATTACGACAGCAACTAATTCAAATAAATATCATTCACTTTCATGAAAAAAATAAAATTGAAAAAAAAATATTAAATTAATTTTTCTACTAAAATTATATCAGAATTTAGATTAAAAAAGCCAAAAAAAAGTTTAAAAATTTATTTATGGTTGTCACAGAAATAAACATCCCATCACTATTTAACACAACTTATGTTCTAAATTTTGAATCAACACTCACAACATCCTATGTCATCAATTACATAGACTATGTTGTTCGAGTAATATCAGTTCTAATTCATTTAATTTACATCTATTTTATGTTCAGAGTAAAAAAATTCAGAAACAGGTCTTACTTTTACATGCATTTTTTGGTCATTGTCAGTCTTTTGTATTGTTTGCATTATGCATTTTACATTGGAACTGGTGGTCCATCGTTTCGCAGTCTCCAGCTCAATTTGACACTGTGCTACCTAAGTGAACAAATGTGGAGTGTGCTCAGATACTTGAAGGCCTTTTCGATCCTGCTTTTGGCCATGTATCGGTACATAGCGGTCAAAAATATCAACCTGTACAAGAAAATGAATTCTGGTCTAACTTTTATCTATTTGTCAATGCTTTTTTGTTTAATTGTTTCAATTATTTTGACATTTGTTATCAAATATTCTCTAAACACAACATATTCCGTGTATTTTTGCTCGCCAGGCTACTCGGACAATATCAGGGATATGATAATCTGTTTTGTGCTCAACGTTATATTAAGTAACGTTGCACCCACTGTTTTAAATTTAGTTGCTTATGGTAAAATTATGACAAAATTAAAATTTACTAAAAACAATTTAACTAGAACGAATATAGAAGAATCCGCATCAAAATCAAATTTTAGATCAAAAGTGACACCTAATAATTCATCAATGGTAACATCAATTTTTGTTACATCAGCCTCTGCATCAATCACGATGAATGGAAATAAAAATAAAGCAAAAAAAGAATTAAATATTAAACAATCAAGATTTGCCAAGCAATTTATTTTGATGAATTTTTTTATTGTAATGAGCAACTTGTTCTCTGTCTTGGTTGATTTTCTTATAGTTTTGGCAACTAATCCAACCTTTTACTACCTTGATGCTATGTTGTGGCAGTTCAGACCTATTGCTCGTATTTTGTTTCTCCTATTTCAAGCAATGATGCCAATTTTGTCAATTCTGTACAATCCGGAGGTGAAATTTTTGAAAATTTTCCATAAAAGAAATTTTATGAAGAGAGGCTTTTTATGTAACAGCAGCATGATTTAAATGCTAAACTTTTTAAAAAAGTTTTTTTTCTAATAAATCAAATTCATAATATCTTTTGTGAATTCTACCAAAATGTATTGATCTACTCTTTAAAAAAAATTTGGTCCATATCAATTATAAATGATAGCATTAACCATGTAATACAAATATTTTAACTGATTCAATTTCAAAGTTATTAGGAAAGCTTGCACCAGATATTTCAAGAAAAATTAAAAAAAATATATTTTAAAATAATAAGAATGAAATTAATGATTATTTTAATTATTTTTGAATGCAAAATATCTTAGAATAGATTTTCTTAGAATTAAATAAAGTCTGTGAAATAAATTCAAAATGCTAAATTGATAAATTTGATTTAATATTTTTATTTGCTTTGTATATCAGATTAGATTTTTTTTTTAAATTATTTTAAAACTTTTTATTTATTTTGTTATTTTATTATTTATTTAAATTGAAACTTTAAGCTATTTAAATGTTTCAGTTTTAAGCTATTTTTTATCTTTTTTTAATAGCTTAAAGTTTCAATTTAAATAAATAATAAAATAACAAAATAAATAAACAGTGTCAATTCTAATTAAAATTGAGTTTCCATTTCAACGATGCCTTAGTAGTTAGGAATTTAGTCTCTTCGTATTGAAGAATTTTTTTTAGATTTGTTAAAATAATAATCGTTTAAAATATTTTATTCCAAGTTTAAGAATTTACTCACTTTTTATGACGGTGAGGTTAAGACATTGGGAATATTAAAAAGTTAAAATCTTTTCTGTACTTTTTGTGCTTTTAATGTTATTTAAAATCACGAATTATTTGTCACGGTGGAGAAAAAGCAAACTTTCTAAAACTTAGAACGTATTTTTAAAAAAGTAAAATTGTCATTGATTTTGATCAGTATTATTTATTAAAAAAATGTTAAATAAAAATAAAAATTATTTAAAAGTATGTATCTTATGTGATACTTAATTGATTTTTCTGCTACTAAAAAACAATGATGCTAAGTTTATTTTTTATTCTTTATTTTTATGTAAACCAAAAAATATAATTGATACATTTTTTAAAAAAAGGATATGATGATATTAAAATTAAAAAAGGAAAAAAAGAAAAAAATTGAATTGTTTCTAGATTTTTTGCTCGCAGGTTGACTTTGATCATGGGCAGCTTCATTCGCAGTTTCGATCGTTTAGCAGTTAAGCGAATCTTTATTCTTCGCTGGTCTTCCTTTTTTCCTGGTATCACCAAGTGGTACATCTACAAGTGGCATCTATGCATAAGCTTTTAGCGCTAGCTCAACGAATCTTTTTGTCGTCAAAAATACGCTGATTTATTCAGCTTCACAAAGACCTTCTTCGAAGAATGTCTCAGCAACATCTACTTTATCCATGTCCTCTGGAATGCGCTAGAACTGACAACTTGTTAAGTAATTGATGAGTTTTATCAAAATGTTTGAATATTAAAAGAAATTAAAAGATGGCTTTTTTAATATTTTAATTACTACTATATTACTACTATTACTTTTTTAATATTGTAATATACCTTTGTTGGAAGCAAGAAAAATTATATTTACAATTTTTGTTGAAAATAGAAAAAAATTATATCAAAAAAAATAAAAATTTTAAAGCTAATTTTTCTTGGACGTCCTCTTGGACGTTTTGGCTGTTCGATTTGATTTAAGACTGATTGAGTCTCGGATTGCTCGAATTTGATTGTGAAGGCATAATAAAAGCTGCTCGATTTAAAGAACCAGATGAGTTTCTATTAAGAGCTGAAGAGACTCTTTTTGTTTTATTTAGCAAAAATTTAAAAGAAATAAAATCAAATATCTTTCATATAAGATTGAATCTTTTTCCAGACTGATTAAAACTTATAATTTAATTTTGATGATCCAAAGGACAAATGAAGACATTTTCTAATTTATTGATCACTGTTTATAAAATAGTCAATTTAATTATTATTTATTTAATTAAAAAAAAAATTTTTGGACGTTTTTAGTAAAAAAAAAAAGAAAAAATTGATTGTAAGTGATCCTAATAATTAGGGTAAAATTGAAAGTATTAACTATATTTTAGAAATTTAAAAACATATAGATAAAATTTATGAAATGCTGCATACGAATTGAGATAGTCTTTAATTAATTTTTCTAGGAACTAAAAGTGAAAAAAGACAAAAGATATTTTTATTTTTTTTCAATTCACACTATTATATTTTACAATTTCATATTATAAAATGATAATAATTTAAAATTTTAAATAAGACAATTCAAAAATTTAAAGATTTAAAGTAGAGACGAATTTCAAATTATTTTTGTATTTTTTGGCTGTTTTTTAGTTATCTTTTAATATCTTAATTTAATATTTTATGAAAAACTAATTTGTTTAAAGAATTAAAAAATAATAATCAAAAACAAGGAATTTTTCTGAAAGGTTTGAAAATTAATTTATTTCATTTGAATTATTTTTCCGGATAAAATTTAATAATTTTTTGACATATTTAAAATTGAATAGCTGAACCGTTCAATTGCATAAATCAAGATCAGGTGGGCTAAACAAAATTTTAAATTAACGCTTGACAAAGCACTTTTTACATTGAAAGAGAATATTTTTGTAAACGGTATCAAAAAATTTATTAAGAATTGAAAAAAAAAATATTTTAATTATGTGACTGCATTAAATTAACAATGCAACAATCTTGAAAAAATAGCAATGGAAGCTTTGACAACAAAAAGTGTTCTGAACACAACTTTTGTCCTCGGTTTCAACTCAGTCTTGACCACATCCTACTTCATCAATTACATAGACTATGTTGTTCGAGTAATATCAGTTCTAATTCATTTAATTTACATCTATTTTATGTTCAGAGTAAAAAAATTCAGAAACAGGTCTTACTTTTACATGCATTTTTTGGTCATTGTCAGTCTTTTGTATTGTTTGCATTATGCATTTTACATTGGAACTGGTGGTCCATCGTTTCGCAGTCTCCAGCTCAATTTGACACTGTGCTACCTAAGTGAACAAATGTGGAGTGTGCTCAGATACTTGAAGGCCTTTTCGATCCTGCTTTTGGCCATGTATCGGTACATAGCGGTCAAAAATATCAACCTGTACAAGAAAATGAATTCTGGTCTAACTTTTATCTATTTGTCAATGCTTTTTTGTTTAATTGTTTCAATTATTTTGACATTTGTTATCAAATATTCTCTAAACACAACATATTCCGTGTATTTTTGCTCGCCAGGCTACTCGGACAATATCAGGGATATGATAATCTGTTTTGTGCTCAATGTTATAATAAGCAATATTATACCTACAATAATTAATTTGGTGGCCTATCTTAAAATAATTGCCAAATTAAAGCTAACAAAAGAAAGCCTTGCCAGAGCTAGCATTTTGGAAACAACTTCTAAATCTAACAATATTATCAAAAGCTCTAAAGTGACTCCAAATGAATCATCAATTTTTGCTACATCAGTCTCAGCAACATCTGTCATTAATGGAAATAATAATAAAGCAAAAAAAGAATTAAATATAAAACAATCAAGATTTGCCAAGCAATTTATTTTGATGAATTTTTTTATTGTAATGAGCAACTTGTTCTCTGTCTTGGTTGATTTTTTTATAGTTTTGGCAACTAATCCAACCTTTTACTACCTTGATGCTTTGTTGTGGCAGTTTAGACCTATTGCTCGTATTTTGTTTCTCCTATTTCAAGCAATGATGCCAATTTTGTCAATTCTGTACAATCCGGAGGTGAAATTTTTGAAAATTTTCCATAAAGGAAACTTTATGAAGAGAGGCTTTTTATGTAACAGCAATATGATTTAATAGGACTGATTTTTTTTTCATATAATATCATTTTAGATTTTCAATAAATCATTTAATAATCGAAATTAATAAATTAACTTCGATTTTTTAATTTGCTCATTTTCAATTTTTTATTTTTTTCAGCTGAGTTTTTTTTATAAATGCATAGTTTTAAGGTTTTTTTTTTTTAAATTTGTAATTATATTCTGTCAAATAATAAGGAACCATCTTTTTTTTATCACTGGAAGACCCGAAAATTTTTCGACTTTTTTATCATTAAAAATTAAATTTAAGTTAACTAATTAAAAATTTTTCCAAACTTTTATTTTTCCCTAATTTATTTTCAAAAATGCAATTTATATTTTGTTTAGAATTAATTTTATCACTAATTAATAGCCATAAAAAATTGAACACAAAGACCCGAGAAGTTTTTTTGACTTGTCAAGCATTTTGTATTCTTTTGGAGAAAAAACTTAAGATATTTGAGGCAAATTTTTTTAAAAATTGGTTCAAAAACAAAATTGTCAGTATCAAGTTTATTAACACTTAAAATTTTTAGAACGGCTTTCTCAACACGACAATTTATCAGCTTATTAATACACGAGCTGATTCCAAATCATACGATCTAATGACAAATATCCCGAACGGGATGATAAATTTCCGTAAAGATATCTTCATTACGAAAATGGAAATAAAATTATAAAAAATTTATATAAAGAAATTTTTTAGTCAAGTTTAAAAGTTAAATTAAGATATTTTTTGAGTAAAATCTTAAAAATCGTTTTTTTCCAAATCAAGTATTGAGAATTGCACGAATTTCAGAATCAATCTAATTTTTTTAATATTGGAATTTCCAAATTAACTCCATATTTTTTTGATTCTTTTTAAAAATTATATTAGTGGAAATACAATTTACTTAAGCACTTAAATCCTAGTGAAAAGAATACACTAAAAAAAAATTAAACTTTTATTCAAAATTTAATTGTTAAGTATTTCTAATTTGAAATTTTAACAGAGTAGAATTTTGAATTAAGAAAAAAAAATTATACAATTTATTTCTTTTTAGACTACAGTAATAAATAGTATTTATATATTTTAGTATTAATTTAATTTAGATGCTTTTAAAACTAAATACAACACCTTTTTTCGATGGATCAGTAATTTTTTTAAACAATTATAAAATATTATGTTTACATGAAGATTTTTACTATTAAAAAAGCATTTTTAAGCACGTACTTACATGAAAATTAACTTTAAAAAAAAAGCTTTTTAAAATATGCTGATTATTCAAAGTTTTTTGAACAAATTTCTTAAAAATTTTAAGAAACTAGCAATTTGCTTTTGTTAGTTAAGATTGTAATGAAAAACAATTTTCAAAGATCACGATATGTTATTTAAAAAAAATAAAATTATTATCTATTATTCTTAAATTACTTGAGTTTAGAAATGCCTATTTAGCAGATATCTGTAATTTTAAGCTTTGAAAAAAATTTTATTTGAAAATTTCTGATTTATTTGTTAACATGACCGAAAACGTTGAAAAAAAGCAAAGTTTGAACAAATTTTTGTCCAAAATTTATCCACTGGGCTTTAAAGATGAAGCGATTCTGATATTCAAAAATTCTATTCCGTTGGTACTGTTTTTATTTTGGCTTTTTGCTAAGTTAATTAATTTAATCTATTAGTCTTTGAGCATTTTGAGCCAGCAGCTATTGACGATGATGAGTTTCTTTTTTTGTGGCCATGTGGGTCCTAATGAATTGGCCGGTGTATCCTTGGCAAACACTGTAATAATTTGTGAATCTTTTTTCCCAGTAAATTATTTAATTAACTAAGTTGATCCATATATGTTCATTTGGTCCGATAGTTGGACTTACGAGCTCTTGTGAAACACTATTTCCTCAAGTAAGTTTTTTTTAAAATTAATTTTATAATTTTAAAATGTTCATATTAAAAGTTGTTTGGAGGAAGTGACAAAAAAAAAGTCGGGATTATTCTTCAAAAAGGCGTTTTGATCTCTCTTTTGGCCTCTTTGCTTTGTATCGGCCTTCTTCTGAATGCAAAGTATATAATGAATTTTTTTGTGGATGATCTAATAGTACTTAAGTAATCTAAAAAGGTAAATATTCTTTTTTTGAAATTTAATTTTTTTGTTAATTTAGACTCGCTGATACATTCTTGATCTATTTTTCACCATCAATTTTGGTAAACCTTGAAATTTAAATTAGAAAAATAATTTTTTTTTTAGTTTTATAGTGTTCAAATGGTATTGACAAGATATTTACAAGCTCAAGTATTTAATTTTTTTAAAGATTTTAATAAATTGTATTAAATTTTGTTAAGAATATTTTTTATCCGGTTCTTTTTATTAATATATTGGTGAATATCTTGAATGCTTGTTTGCAAGGTATATTGGTCATATGGGCCAACTATGGAGTCATGTGAGATACCAAAAGATTTTTTTAAAATAGATTTATTTTGTTCATTTAAGAGGATCTGCCGTTTCGATTCTAATAGCAAATATTGTTCAATTAGCAGTATTAATATTTTATATCGTAAAAACCAAAATTTATGTCGATACATGGCCAGGTAAATATCGATAAATTTAATTGAAAAATAAAATCTACAGTCATTACTTTTATAATTTTTCTTTTTCTAATTTTTAATTTTTTAATTATTTTATAATATGAACAGATAAAGATAAACAAATAAACAATAATAAAATCTCTTCCATATAGGTTGGTCGGTGGAGTGTTTGTACAACTGGAAGTTGTATCTTAAATTGGGAATCGCAGGTCTTGGAATGGTTCTGTTCGAATGGGCTTGTTTTGAAATTGCAGTAATGTCTTCAGGTAAAATTTTGATTTCCTTTTATTTACAAATCGTAGATTTTGACTTTTTATTTCAAAATAAATAAAACAAAATTTTAAGGGTTACTGGGCAAAACGGAATTATCAGTTATGTCAATAGCACAGCAAACAGCCATCACATTTATTTTGGTAATATTTTTTAGAATTAAAAATTTAGTTAATTTTAAAATAAATTATTTAAGTTTGCATTCGGAATAGGTAATTCAAAATTTGTTCTGAAAGTTAAAATTAAAAAAATATTCTAAAGCCACATCCGGTAATATTCGAATTGGACAGGTAAATGTTTTTAGATAAATCTAAAATTTAAATTTAAAATAAACTTTTCAAGTTACTGGGCGAAAACTCACCAGATAAATCATTAAATTCAGCAAAAGTAGTCTACACAATCACTGGTATTTGAAAATTTATTAAATATTTAAAGATAAATAATTTTTAATAAAGGTCTTTGTGCATTTTGTCTTGGTCTAATAATGCTATCATTTTCGGACTACATTCCCTATATTTTTACCAACAATCAGTAATTTAATTAGTTAATTTAAATTATTTTTTTAATTAAAATTAAAGGGATTTAATAAAACCAGTGTCAAAAGTCTTGAAATTTTTGGCTTTGGTGCATTTTTTTGACGCAGTGCAAGTTTGCGGCGGAGGAGTTTTAAGAGCTCTGGGTGCTCAAGTCTATGGTGTGATAATTGCAATTGTGGCTTATTACTTGGTCGGTCTTCCTGTCGGACTTTACCTTCTCCTTAAGACACCAATTAAGGTTACTGGATTTTGGGTTGGAATCCTCTTTTCGTCATTGATTCTTTTCGTTTTCCAAGCTGTGTACATTTACCGGGTCAATTGGATTGAACAAGCTAAAATAGTAAGAATATAAAGAAGTATAGAAAAAAAGTAATATCATTTTTTTAGGCAAGTGAGCGATCCAAGAAAATGAATGAAAAAATTCTAATTGAGCAAGAGAATTTTGTCGAAACAGAAACTCTACCTGATGGATCTGGGGTTCGAGTTAAAAATCTTAAACGAAAGATAATTAAAAAAATTTGTGTTTTGTTAACAGTTTTATTAATATTTTTTATCTCTTTGTTTACTAGAAACTTAACACATTTATCATATCCATCCGAAAACAATTCTACTAATTCAACATTGAATTGATTCCTTTTATTGTTTGTCGACTAAAGTCTAAAATAAATTAATTTTAATTAAAATTTTTTCTGGTTGAAATAATTACCTGAAAGAGTCTGTTGATTAAAATGGTCGTAAATTCTTCATAAAAATTATTATAATAGATTAAAATTTATGAAAATTAAAATTACCTTCGAGGTTAATTTCTTGCTTGGAAATTTGATTAAAAATGACAGCATAAGTTTGGTTGCTTTTTAAATCTTCAATAGACACAATGCCGTCATTATCGTCATCTAATTTTTGGAAAAATTCACCACATTCTTTTTTAAGATTCGCTGAAAATTAAAAATTAGTGAGATTAAAATAAAAAAATAAAAAAAATACCAAATTTTTCAGAATTTTGAATGTATGAAGTCAGCTCATTTAAAGTATAGTCTGGGAATTTGTTTATATCCATTGTAGCAAAGTTGCGCTGAATTGGATAATTTGCTAAAAGTTCTACTTCGAGTTTACTCAATATTTTGGCAAAATTAGAAAAATCCACAAAACCATCATTATCGTTATCATAATGCTTGAATATTTTTTCAAGTACTTCTTCCATATTATTTCGAAAAATAAATTTTTCTATTTAATAAGAAATTTAAATTGGTTTTAAAATTTATCCTTAAGTTTAAAATAATATATATAAATATATATATATACTTGTGAAAAATAAAATACGAATAATTAAAAAACTGAAACGAGTAGAATTACATAATTAACAGTAAATTAAATAAATAGCGTTAGCATCTTGATTCAATGGTTAAAATGTTGCTCTAGGATACCTTTTGTGATATGAAAAATTTATGCTTTTAGAAATTGAGTTATTGCTAGATAAATTATAAAAAAATTTTAATAAAACTTCGTAGATTTTAAGTCAAAATAAACAGCGCAATATGGTTAAGAAAAAATTCAATAAGATAGCATACATTTCCTTAAATCAAAAGTCGAGATAAAAATAATTTTTAAAATAAATGATCGTGCATTTTTTATTTTTTTATAAATCATTTATGCATCTATTAAAATTCTTTTTTAAAGCTAATTTTTTTTCTTAAACAATTTGTGCATTTTTAATTGAAAAACTTGTTTTAAAAAGAAGCAGCTTTGAAAAAATGTACTTTAAAAATCTTTTTATTTACACAGTTTTTTTTATTTTTGAAAAACAAATTTTTGAAATAAAATTTTGAATATAAAAGTTTTTTTTTAATATCTCGATTTGCTAATACGGTTATCAATTTTTATTTGGTTAACAAGTGATAAACTTAATTTTCGTAAATGATAAAATTTTTCAATTATTCTATTATTTTAAAGAACTAAACCTTAAAAATTATTTGTTTAAGCTTTTAGAAATTGCTTGGTTTGGTAAAAATTTATTTTCAAACTTTTTAAACACTATCAAACCAAAAATTTTTTAAAAAAAAAGTTATAAAAAATTTATTTTATCTTCGAATTCAAAATTGGCGGATTTGAATATTTTTCATTTTAAATGTTTAGACTTAAAAAATATTATAAAGATTTACACATTTTCAAAACAAATATAAAATTACTCTAAAATATCTCAAGACCAAAGCATTCAAATATTCATCTTTGGTTATATTTTTGTCGTCATCCATGTCAAAATTTTTTATCAAAGCATCAATTGATCTATCACTTAAATTAATGCCCTTTTCGCTCCAATCTTGTTTCAGTTCTTCAGGAGTGATATAACCATTACCATCTTTATCTATACTGTTAAACATTCTAGTGTACTCATCCATTAAGCTGTCTAATTTATTTGATTTATGCACGTAATCAATAAAAACTTTAATTTTTGGAAAATTTTAATTTTTTCAAAAATTAAAATTTAAAGTTTAAATTTACTGACCATCTTCAGTGATTCCATTGTCTCCGCTATTTTCAAAAACCTCTTTGGCTTTATCTGCTTCGATTTCGTATTTTCCTAAAATTTTAATGAATTCATCCAAGTCTAAAACCTTATTTCCATCAGAATCAGCTTTGGCAAATTCTTCTCTTAGAATGACTTCGTAAGAAAATACAAATGGTTGTTTGGACATTTTACTTCACACTTGATGATTCTTGATTTCGAATTTTCACTTATTTATACTATTTAAATTATCATGTAATTTTGAAATGATTTTCTCTTCATAGTTCATTAACTCTAGTGACGTCACCCTTGTGTATGAATATTTAATTAAACTAGAGCTAGTTTTTCATTAATCATATTGGAAAAATTTGAATCAATATACAATTGATTATTTCAATTTTTAATCATAATTCAGCATTGTTTTCAAGAGATTAGAGTTTTGTCTAACATTAAAAATATAAAATTTAACAATTTTAGAATTGAAAAAGTTGTATTATTCGAAAAAGTCAATTTATTTATACTCTAAATAGTTAAAAATAAGAAAATGAAAATAACAAATTTTTATTAGTTATTTTTCGTTCTAAAGTAATTTTTAAAATAAATCTAAAATTTAGATTTAACATTTTAAAATTTTTCCTTGATTTTTTGAATGTCTCAAAGCTAAATGCCACTGACTAAGTTTACCTCTTTTTAAAGGTTTCAGTGCCATTTTCGTCAACTATTTAAAATAAATATAGCACAAAATTATTGAAAGAGAACATCACCAAGCTTTTGGTACCTTTAATAAGAAATTTTAGGTATGATTTTCCTCTTAAACTCTGAGTCAAACAGATCTTGTTGAGGCAAGAAAAGATCCAGCTTTTGAAAATTTTGATCAATTTAAAATTATTCAAAAATCATTAGAAATTTCATTACTTCAAATTTTAAAAAGAATAAGCAAAGCATCAACACAACGAAGAAGAAGTTTATGTAACATTTTTCCAAAAGTTAAAAACAGTCAAAAGTTTTTAACAGGTTTTTCTTGATTTTTTCTTTTAAGAATCATTCGAACTATTTTAGTATATCTGACAACACACTCACTGGCGTTAGTTAGGAAACTTAAGATGCTAAGATAGATAAAAATAAAAAAATTGACAAATTTTTTTGAATGTTCGACATATTGGATAAATTCTTTATTGAAAAAATTATTTAAAAAAAAAGTTATTTTAAAAAATCAACATTGACGGATTTTAAGTTTTTTTAGAAGCATCATGGTTTGTGTAGTTTCTCTTAACGTCATATGTTTACAGTACCCCAAAGCCGTTTTTATTCAATAAGAATGAAAACTTTGATAAATTAATGAAATCATCCAAATCAGCTCTTTGAACCAGGGTGAAATAAGATGTTCTTTAAGAATTGAAAGTGTACATACCACAGTTACCATAGATGGGAGCCTACTGTTTCCCATCTTCGCAAGTCTAGCTTGCTAGCTTGTTGTAACTTATATTATTATTTTTATTATTATTAAAATTATTATTATATCTGACCTTCACTTTTTGAATTTTTCTATATTTTTTGAAAATTAAGTAAGTTTTTCTACAAAATTTTCTGGATCTGGAGAGATTGTTGGTATGGTCTGACACATGGCAAACTAATTTCAACTTAGAGAAGTGTGTTGTAATGCATTTTGGAGCAAACAACAGGCGTCATGACTATAAGCTTGGAGGTCACACTCTAGCGAAGACAACTAAAGAACGCGATCTCGGTATAATCATCACCAGCGACCTTTAGTCAAGCGAACAGGCTAAGCGAGCAGCGGCAAGAGCAACGATGGTAGCAAGTCGAATAAGACTCACTTTCAAGTACTTCTCTTTAAAGCTAGTAGATCTCCTTTTTAAGTCATATCGTCATGATCGGGTGACATTCCTAAATGGGGATCAAAAGCTGGCTTCGGACGGTCTAGAAAGCCCGGCAGGGAACACAAGAACTTGCCATAAGGCTATCGAGCGACAGCTGATCCGCAATTGTGGAGTGAGACACAACTTTTTCATTAACCGAACAGCAGGAAACTGGAACACGCTGGATGCGGTGACAAAGAGTGTCAGCAATACAAACATTTTTAAAAAAAGAATCGACAAGCTACTTAGATAAAAAATTAATTTAATAATACTTTTATAAATTTAGATATTTTTCTTGCATCTAAAAATAGTTTATTTAGAACAGTGTAAAATGATAGTTATTTTAAAATATTCATTAGAAAGTTATTTAAAAAAATGTAAAATAAGTTTTCTAAAAATAGCTTATTTAAAAAAAATCGGCAATTGGCTGTTAAAGTGGGGCGTCTACGTGCGCCACTACTTGGAGACTCAAGTCTCCCACAGCATTATTTACTACTACTACATACCACAGTTACCATAGATGGGAGCCTACTGTTTCCCATCTTCGCAAGTCTAGCTTGCTAGCTTGTTGTAACTTATATTATTATTTTTATTATTATTAAAATTATTATTATATCTGACCTTCACTTTTTGAATTTTTCTATATTTTTTGAAAATTAAGTAAGTTTTTCTACAAAATTTTTATTTTTTGTGAAAATTGAATATTTTAAAATTTTTAAAAACCTGACCCACCTACTGACCCCCAATTTTATACGACGTTAAATTCTCTTCAAGGAAAATGGGGGTCATTAGGGGGGTCAGTGTTTTAGTAGAACCCGATTAAAAAAACAATAATTTAATAGATTTTTTAACTAAACATTGAATAAAAAAAACATTATAAATTAAGATATTTTTAGGTAAAGATTTATTAACAAAAAAAAACTTTTAATTTGATTGCTTAATTAACTATATATCTCAAAACCTAATAATTCCATTTGTTTTAAATCTGTAAAAATCAGACCTGTTTAATACCATTTGAGTTTCTTAGATTACTGGACTCGACAAGATCAATTTTTTTAACATCATCATTAGAAGCATCATATTTAAGCCTAAAATTGTATCGCCTATAGAATAGATTTAGATAATAAAATGTAAAACTAGCAATCAAAGTCCCGAGAATGCTTCCTGCGAGAACATCCGTGGGATGATGCTTGTTATCGGTGACACGTGACAGCGCTACAAACCATGCAGTGGTGAACATAACAAATTGAAAAAATTGCGGAACAAATCCCAAATTTCGCTTGTTCCAAAATTTGTGCACATACAGAATCAAAAATATCATGGCATAAAATGAAGATGACGAGTGTCCCGACGGAAACGATTTCCTGGACTCATTTATTTTGTCCACATCGGTTTCTGAGCACTTAAAATGGACTCCTGGGATTAAAAAGGTTCTACCAGTCACATAAATATTACAGAATTCTTTGTACGGATTAACTGATGGCTTGCATACTGACAAAAAATTTGGTCTCAATCTTCCAATGGTTTTTTTGCCAATCAAAGTAATAATCAAATTGCACAAAAGTCCGAATGAGTAAGCCCCAAAATTTATCAGTAAATTTCCAAGTTGTTCATTTAAATGAATTATTCTATTTTTTTTAATTATTATTCTGTATTTGTTGTGTAATGATAATTTAGAATGCTTGAATTTCATGTAGGCAGTGCGAAAAATTTCCGTGATTATCATGAACAAAAATGGCACTGGCAGAATAAGGACTATTAATACTGAGTTGCTTACTGTCGACTCTTTAAATTCCATGTTTATACTGTAGTCATCGCAGTAAAAGCCTGTTTGGAACGGAACCACCACGTACTTGAATAAAATAAACGCCACAAACATTATGGCCAACAAGACAATGTCATAAAGAATCTTGTTTATGTGTATCGGGTCCATGTTCTACGAGTTTCTGAGAATAAAAACAAACTTTATTTTATGATACAAATTAAAAAAAATTAATTATTATAATTTGAAAATTTTGAAACTTCATCCAAAAACATTTATGTGTATGATGATTTTTTATTTTAATTTGAGTTCATTTTTTTAAAATGTTACTTAATCGAGTTTGATAATTTTTTTAATTAATCTTATTATTCAATTTGTCCCATTTAATTTTTATTACTTAAAATTTTCAAAATCTTAAATTAATCAAGTTTTAGTCCTGCAGTAACTGCGAAATTAAATAATAAAAAAAAGACATCTTTTTGTTGTAAGTTTTTATTTTTAACCAGTTAAAAATAAAAACTTTAGAAGCTCAAGTTAAAAATCCTTTTAAAATTTTATTTTTATCAATCTTATTGTAATGCATTGATAATTTTTTTAATAACACGGATTAGGTGGAAAATGGTTAATGCTAACAAACGAATATTCAAGTTTATATTTTAATTTTTATTTTAAAATCTACGAGTTTTAATATTTAAAACTTTGTAATTTAAAAAAATTATTTATTTTCGAAAATAAAGTAAATAAGCTAAAATAAAATGAAATGTTAAAATACATACAGTAGTGATTTGATAATAGGATCCATGGTCAATGCATTGATAGATCAAAAGTTATAAATTTTATTGTTTTTTAGATTTTTTTGATTTTTTACCATATTTTACCAAAATTTACCTGTAAAATTTTCACGTAAAAAAAGGGAAAAAATTAAATTAAAAAAAAAATCAGAAGTTAAAATCGTTTTTTTTAAGAAAATTTTATTAAAAACTGCAATTTGAGATTTTTTTGACATTTTGTATTTAACATAATTTAGCGTAAAATTGATAAAATTGTTAATTTACCATTTTTTACAATTCTTGTTTTACGTAAAAAATAGTAAAATTATAATTTTTCACGTACTTTTGAGTAAAATTACGTAAATTTACCATAGATCCTATAATCAGATCACTGCTATTTAATAGGGTTTTTTTTACAAATGACACATGTTTACATAGTTGAAGTTTCAGGAAAAAAAGAGAAAAAAGTAAGGTAGCAATTACACAATAGAGCTTGGTATTAAATATATCTTGATTCGAAACCTTCTTTGTATTCCTCCACCAGTCTGACAACCCATGGAATAGAATGACTCAGTCCTGTCCCGACATATCTCTCACTCAACTCAAAAAGCCGATTCGAGAATGTTAGTAATTTAAGTTTATTAAAAGCCTCATGATTCAGTATCATATTTTAACTTGAAAAAAAGATCTGACTACTGTATTCTGAATTGCTTGTAGTTTTCTGATATTATTTTCTGAAAATGAATTCAAGCATGGAAAAGAAAAGTCTAAAATTGATCCGACTAAAGATTTATATAACATTACAGAACGAAATGAATACTAGACAAAATCTAATTGTCAAAAGAACACAGGACTTTTCTCAATATGTGCTGAAGACTTAGTCCCATAAATTAAAAAATTGCATGAAGGAGTTAAAGTCGGATCGGTTCGAGTTGACATCTTTTTTTAGGCCGATGACATCATCTTAATAAGCGACACTGAGGCAGGACTTCAAAAGCTTATTGATAAGACTGAGGAATTTGGTCGTCTTGCGCAAATCAAGTTTAATCCAGAAAAAACTGTAATCATGATCTTTGGCTCAAACTCAAAAAAAAGGCACTGTTTAAGAATGGAAAGGCGCCAACTTACAAGAGTAGATCAAATGAAGTTCCTAAGAGTCTCCTTTAACAAGATGATGACAAACCACATCCACATCAAATGCAAACAAACTGCATCAAACATGGCAGCGCTTAAGCTAAAGGTTAATTTCATTAGCTCCGGCCTAGACTATAATATAAAGGCTCAATTGTACCAAACGTACGTAAGTCCAGTGCCCCTTTATGGACTGAATGCTCTAGCCATTAATCAGACAGAAATAAAGAAGATACAAGTCATTGAATCAAACATTCTTGAACGTATGTTTGGACTGCCAAGACATTCAAAGAGCTCTGCCAGAAAAGATGAAGAAAAACCAATAATGACTTACTTATTGGTGGTTTAACCTTTTTATTTTTATTTTTCTAAATGTAAATTTTGAACATTTTTTTATCAATTTTTATCAACGTCGCCTTTTGGTGTTTTTACTCGAATTAAATAAAATAAAATAAATAGAATTAATGCAGAGGAAAATTTTTGGATTTTAAATACTATGTTAAATAAAAAGGTAGACTCTTCAATATCAAAATGCACGTAGCAAAGCGCACACCATCTAAATGATGAAACTTTAAGTGATATTTTGCAGACTTTTGCATAGTTTGCCTTTACATTTGACAAAGTATGTTAAATCCAAAATGTACCTCTGCACTTATTATTTTAAATAATAATAATTTATTTAATAATTAAAAATTGATTTGATCATTTTGAGCATCAAAAATTGATCATTATCTTCACAACTGATTAGAATGCTTTTTAATGGCGTGCAAAGTGCAGTAAATTGCAGAGTTTTTTGCAGACTGATTTTATTGAATTAAGCAGATTTGCTTAAAATTAAGCACTTAACAGAACCAATTTTATCTCTTTTAGTAAAAAAGTTATTCAAGATTTTATGAATTGAAACAAACTTCACAACCCCACAATTGTGTACATGGTTTTAATAGGCCTTTAATAAATAATAAAATTATATATCATCAGTCAGCATCTAACAAACTTCTCAGTTATTATCTTACAAATTAAAATTTTGTTTTCTTTTTATTTTTTGTTCAATGATCAAATTATTGAAGTTTTTAGATTATCCTCATAGATGAGTAATTTTCTGTATCATTTTTTTTAATAAACTATTATTAATTTTGAATTTTGTCAGTATAAGAATTTGGCCAATTAAAATTTAAAAATTTAAATTTAAAAAGCACAGAACAAAATTTTGTCTTGGGTTTTTAATATCGCAGTCTATAATTTTTAAACTGATGCATATCGCTATAATTTTGGCGCAAATGAGTCAGTCATTTTCTCATGTTTTCGAATGTTGATGAAACAAATAGTGTAAGATGTAAATCCAAATCTCGATCTTTTTAAAAAAAAACCTCATTCCCCCTCCCTTGAAAAATAACTTAAAACTTCTTCTTTAAGTAGACAGAACTTTAGTTGACCAAGTTTAAAAAAATGCTTTCATATCCTTCATCAAGCTACAATCAAAACTTGTACTCCCCTGATTATTATGGCTTGAATACAAGCAGTCCATTTGATCGGAATCCTGTCACCCAAGAGGACACTTATGATCAATTTTTTGGATACAAAGAAAATTTTTTTGATAATTTTCTGCTTCAATACAACCATGGTAAATTTATCTGTTAATGCCATTAAATTAATATATTTATTATTTTCATCACCTTGAAATAGAAAAAGAACTGGAAGAAGAGTTTTCTTCAAGCAGAACTTCCCATTATTACACTCTGGTAGAAGAAGGCTCCAACTGCACCACATCGTGCTACGGAGAGAGTGAAACAAGTCTGGGTGTTTTGTCAAGCGAAACAGAATCAAAATGTCCAACTGAAAAGAAAATTTTTTTCAATCATGACGATTTAAAAAAGACTCCGATTAAGGAAAGCATAATCAATGAAAATTTATACTTCAGCCAAAGTTCTTTAATCGATTTTCTGGACGATGACAAAACGGTTGTCGAGGAGGAAAAGCCATGCTTCAGTGGTCCGATTTTTGCCAAGAGTGATCATAGACTTCCAGCATCTCGATCACCTATAAAGCTGAAAATGAAGAAAAAAAGTATCCAAGAAGCTGTGACACCCCGAAAAAATTACAAATACTCGAACCGTCATCGCTTCAAACAATCCCAAGTAATTTGAAAAATTTATTTTAATTTCAAATTTTTTCTAATTAGAAGATTGGTAGATTGAATTTCTTGAAAGAGAATTTCATGCAGAAAAATATCCAAGTGGCGTGCAAATAGACCGTATTTCTAATGAGCTCGGTGTAAGCTTTCACACAGTTACGGTATGGTTTCAGAATAGAAGAGCACGTTCTAAAAGATCTTTAGAGAAAAGCCAATCCTAGAAAAAAATTCAAGTTAAAATTTCATTTTTTTAAAGATTGAATTTCAAAGCGTTGTTGGGAGTCTTAAAAAATTTTAAAATTATATGTAAATAATTGTCAATGGCCGTGAGATTAGAGTAAAAGCGGATTCACTGATTTAATGATTAAAAAAAATTTTTTTTTCAGTTTTTCTTTATTAATAGAGTTAATATTTAAGCGTTATTTTTCCTTTATTTTGTGCATTTGGTCGCCGGTTTTCTTTAATTCTAAAAAGGCTTTTTCTTATTTTTTTTTAATTTTATGACCAAATTATATTTAAAATAAACTTGTTCGATTATTTACAATTAAAACAAAATCTACTTTGATTTATGTAATAAAAAGTAATTTTTAAATGTTTTTGAAAAATGTTATCAACTAATTATCAGCTCTAATTTCCTGTAAATTTCTATTTAAATTGTTTTCAGCATCAATTTAGAAAATTTTGAAATAATTATGTGCTGGATTTTCGCAATCAAATTATTAGCCTTAAAATTTTAAAATTGAGAAAAATTGATTAATATTTTTCTTTTTAAATTCGTGTTACTTAAACCATTTTTTTTGTTAATTGATTGAAAATCCTTTAAAATATTTCCTTTGCATCCCTATGATCGGATTTTTACTAATCTAACTTAACCAGATAATACTTACTCCTCAATTTTTTTATTTTTAGCAAGGATTAGTTAACTCATAAGGAGCCTGTAATTTTTCAAATTAAAAATTTTAAATAAACGTGAAGTTAAATTTTAACATTTGACAGAAAAAATTTTTTTTCCCTAAAATTGTAATTTAGAAAAATACTTTATTGTATCTTGTGTTAATTATCTTAAATGACCATCATTTTGGCATCTTGTATCAGACCATCTCATTACATTTAAGAATTTATTTTCTATAATTTTTGAATAAGAATATTTTGGAAAAAATTTTTCTAACTCCTATTAATTAAGAGATAAAAAATAAATAAAATATCAATCCCAAAAATATCTTCGATTTTTTGACCTTGGTCTTAAACTTTTAATTATATAAAACAACATTTTTTTTAATTAAATAAAAAAGCAGTAAAAATTGAATCATTTCATTAATTTATAGCTGATTAGAATATATTTTGTGTCTCATATTATTAAATTTTATTTAATTCTTTTCGGAGGGAATAAATGTAAATATGTAATATGTAACTAAATAAGAGTGCCAAAAAAGTTATCAATGCATCACACAATTTACCAATTTCATTAAACAATCGAGATTATAAAAAATATAATTTTAAAATTTTATATGAATTAAAAAAATTTCAAATTTCAAATTTTCAACAAATTTTATTAAGATGCTAAATTTAAAAATTAAGGAAAATTTCAATTTAGCTTTAGAAATCTCGTCTGATACACTAGTCACATTTAGTAAAATTCTTTCATTCTAAATTGCGCTTAAAAATATATATTAAAAAAACATAGGATTATAAAGTCTTTTTCAAGTGACTTAGTTTAATTCAAAAAAATTAAAAAAAAATGAAAAATTTTATTTTTCTTAAGAACATCATATTCATCATAGCTTAATTTCAAGTAGAGCAAATTTATTTTTTCGAGTTGATTAGCAATCGAGTTTCTTTGTAAAAAGATATCAAGATTTACCTTTAACTCAATTGAAAAAGAAAAAAAGAATTAAGAAAAAAATTCATTATTTTTTTTTTAGTTAAAATTAATTTGAATTTTTTTTTAATTAGCATTTTTAAAAAACAAAAAGCAAAATAGAATTTCAACTGTTATTTTTAAATATTTATTCAAAGAACCCTTGGTATTTAACTAACTTTATTTCAACAAACGACAGACAACTGTAAGTTAGATGATGGATTTTTTATTAAATTACCTGATCATATGTTAGGGGGTTTATTTTCTAAAATAAAAAAGAGAATCTTCTGAAATTTCTCTACAAAGTTTACGTAAATTATCAAGCTAATTTAATTTAAAACCAAAATGCGAAAACATTTCCCACAAATAAAATTTGATTAAACATATTTAGTACGAAAATTATATTTTCAGTCATGAGATTGTCTAGCAGCAATCACATGTTGACATTATTTTTTTTTAAATAATCCGGAGTAAATTTACTCGAGAATTGAAAAATTTGAAGCAGTATAAAGTACTTCAAAAGCAAGATTAATATACTTTTAAGAATCCTTTTAAACATTTATCTTTATTCGCCTTTAGACAAAATCGATATGTTAACATTCAAGCTTTTAGTCGAGTTTTTCTTTTTTCTTTTTTAATTATCAATCCAAGAACCTTGATTCCTAAGATTAATATTTGCATTTTTAAATCGAACTTTTTTTCCCTTAATTAACAAACATAAAAAATTAATAATAATGCTGTAATAAATCATAACAAAAATTTAGAAATAATGTTTAGTTAAATCAAATTTTGTTTAACTGATCTAACAAGCCATGTCGAATATTACATTACAAAATGATGTATGTGATTCCATGTACAAAGTCTATCACATTTACATCGATAAATTGCTCAATTCCATCGGCTTGGCCTTCAATGTACTCAGCACACTGGTCTTTATCAAACTAATAGCGAGCAAAAATGCCAAAAGTGACATGTTCAAGTACCTGATGATAAAATCCATTTTCGATGCCTACTACAATTTTCGTAATCTAATCTTTATTATATACGATTGCATAGATTGTTCAATAAATGAAAATCAATTTTTTCTCATATTTTTGTGGATATTTGTGATCTATTTAGGCTATGCGGTCCAATTGTTGTCCATATGCTGTGAAATCGGAGCTACCTTTGACCGCTATCAGCACATTTCCAATAAACTCAAAGTGTTCAAGCGAACTTCCTACAAATTTAATTTATCTATAGCCTTTGTTTTTAGTCTAATATTTTATCTGAATAAAATTTTTGAAAGAACCTTAACAACCCGCCACACTGGCTCGAATTCGACCGCTGATGTCCACATATTGATATTTAACTCACTGGGCAGCTCGGAAGTGGCCTTAAAGATCGATTTTGTCCAAAGTTTTATCAAAAATGGAATTTGTGTTCTCATCATTTTAGTTTTAAATGTACTTTCTTTGATCAGTATTAAAAAGTCTATGGATAATAAGCGAAAAATGATTAATAGATGTAATAATAAAAGTGAGAATTTAACTCTTAAGAAGAATAAATCGATTGCCAAGAATAGGGCTGTCAAAACTGAGCTGAATGTTACCATGATGGTGTTGACTACAGGAATTCTTACCGTAATTGGACATGGCTTTATGTTTGTCTACAATTTACCCTTCATGATAAAATACGCCAATTTTTGTTTATATTCAATAACAAATTTTCTATTCTATTTATCTATAACATTTAATTTTGTGATTTATTTTTTTTTCTATAAAAATTTTCGTATCACTTTCAAAAATATGTTTTTTTATTAAAAAATAAATGAGAAAAAAAATTCAACATTTTATTTCAAAATGTTTTTATGATTTTTCTTAATAATTAAAGTTAATAAGTTGGATAAATTTTCGAATCACAAAGCAAAATTTGCTAACAGTTGGCTGCGATGCTGACAGGAACCCAGGATATTATGTAAATCACGATTAAGTATTTCACATAGAGAAAAACAAGAAGAGTGATCGATGTGCTGATTAAAAAGTTAAGATAAAAAAAATTAATTATGTTTCGTGTTGAATATATTGAATTTCAAGTGATATGAATTTTTGAAATTCGATACAAATAACCAAAGCGTGCTTTTTAGCAAATGTTTACAGTGATAATGTTTTTTAAGTTGTTTTAGGAGATTACCGATTTAATTAACCTTTTAAAATATCATTTAAGCATTAATGTTTAGTTTCGAAATTACATAATTAAATTTGAATTGCTATGCTATGAAAGTTTAGCTTCACAATAGAATTTTTTTAGTTTTAGGTTTTTTCTAAGTAATAATAATTGAATTTACATTGCTTTTTTAGTCTTTAAAAAAAATTTTTTTTCAATTAATTTTAATAAAATCAATTTGAATCTGAATTTTCAAAACAAAAATAATTTAACATTTTCATGCTTAGCAATTGAAACACCAGGCATCTTTTATACTTGATTTCATGTCAAATTATTTCAAAAAAAATATTCAATCAATTTTCAAAATGATATTTTTTTCAAGAATATGATAAAATACTAAAAAATTAAATTATCTATTACATTTAATTATTATTATCATTGTTATAACCCAATAATTTCAATATCCTATCAATAAACTTGAGAATATTTAATTTTTCTTTCTTTTAATGCTTCAATCCTTTGTTTCAATTATTTATTTTTTATAATAAGAAATTGAAGATTTTAATAAAGTTGAAAAATTGAATTGCCTCAATCTGGTTCAGATATCGATTAAAAAAATAAAAAAATAAATTGATTTGAAAATAAAAAAATATGGTATCCGTATTTTTTGTTTTTTAAAGTTTTTTAATTTTTTGAGTATGGTCTAATAAAACTTTTAAAAGGTTAAACGATGCGTTTAAATCAGAATGCTAATTTTCTAGTAGCTCTAAGGCGGAAAATGCTTTATATAATTTCAGGCATTTCAAAGTAAATTTATTAAGCATCAACAGCAATTAATAATCTGAAAATATCATTTAAATAATATTGTTTTTTCAACATTATGTCTGCTAAATTTGAGAAATTTCGATTTATTAAAATTAATTTTAAAAGCGACAATTAGTTATTCATTTTAAATGAATAATTCTGATATTTTTCTCTAAATGAGCTCGTAAAAATATAACAAAAATGAAAATTTCAATATTGAATAAATAAATAAAATATTTTTTTCAATTTATTTAAAAAAAAAAAACAAACCTTTTCGGAAATGTGAAAGTAAATAAATTATAAAATTCACTATTAACAAATTTGAGGACTTTTTTGGTCTCAAAAAGCTTTTCTAAAATAAAGTAAACGTTAACAATAAGTCTCGAATTAAAGCATTTTTAAAAATTTTATGATTTTTAAAATTATGAAGAAAGCTAATTTATAGTTTCCCTTTCCAATTTTTTAAATTTTTTTTAAAGGTATATCTTTTACACCTAATTTTTTTTCCCAGAGCGATGTTTAATTTTTATCAATTAGAGATTCGTCTCATGAATAAAGAAATAAACAACTAAAATACTTTTAAGCAGTCAAATTTTTAACAACATATCATAAATTCTATTGTTATTTTCACTCATTTTTTTAATAATTTAAACTTATTTCAAATAATTTTAATTTTTTTAATTAAGCAGTTGAAAGAGATAAATAATTTCAATTCTAAACTAGAGATGCTATTAAAACCAACTTGTATCTAAATGAATAAAAAGAACCTTCTCCAGAGCTTCAAATATTTGATAAAAAAATTAAATATTAAAGAATAAAATTATAAAAAAGTAAATTATTTAATAGGGGGTTGTCTACAAAATCTAGAAACAAAATTGAAATTTTAATTTTACTCAAAATTTTAATGCTTAACTTTTGAATTAAATGAATAAATATAAAAGAAAAAAGGTCCCTTTAGTTAATAATATATTTCGTATTATAAAGCAATTTTATCTGAAAGAGTCCTTGAATTAAAATTTCAATTTTTTTTCTGGATCCTGCGGTCAATCTACTATAAATTATTTACTTTTTTTATAATTCTATTCATTTATATTTACTTTTTTTTATCATTGCCGAATTTGATGTTATTTTTAAACATCAAATGTTATTTATAAAAATTAAAGCTTTTGCAGATAAAAAAATTAATGAATTTAATTTTCAAGTTAATTTTTCAAATTAATTTTTCAAGTTTGGATTTGTCTCATTAATATTAAAAGACTTGGTTACATCAAAAGTCCGGAAAAAAAAATTTTTAATTTAAAAAAATTTTCTTACAGAGGTTCGATCAAATTCAGCACAGTCGAAAAAAAGAAAAGCTGAACTGCTTGAAATTTACATTCAAATTATAACTCACTTTGTAATTTTGTAATCTGTTTTTGTCTATTTTAATCTGAAAAGAAGCATGAAAATTTCAAAAAAAATTAATAATTATTTTAAAGAAAAAAGCTTAAAGATTAATTTAACCTATGTGATGTTCAAAAGGTTTAAAACTAGGACATAGCAGCTCTGGATATTCGATTAAAAAATCGAATTCAATAAAAATACTTTTGTCGCTTTTTTTCATACAAAATAGCATGATAACTTCAAATTAGAGTGCGTAGCTATTTTGATTGACAATTTGAACAAAACGAATTCAACAAAAAAAGAAGTAAGCTTCAATTAGACTAATTAATATTGATAAATAAAAATCACCTATCCAAATTGATCAAATATTTGCAGGACACATTGTCAAACAAGCCAAATTTCAAGTGAAAACAGAAAATCTCAAATCGGAAACATATAATTAAAAAGTCAAACAACTTTCAGCCAAAAACCACCCATTTTCACTAGTGACACAAATCAGGCCTCCAATGTTAAACACGGCCCCTTATTTACATTTAACAAGCTTATAATTAAAATTCTCTAATACTCACATTGAGGATTAGACCGAGTAGAAAAAGGACTAATCCGAGCATTAGAACTTGGCTGACAAAAAAACCAAAGTGCTTATCTGCCAATTAACCAATTTAAAAAACTGCCTATAAAAAGAAATGTTGTCATCCAGACTAGAACACAGTGACAACTAATTGCACAGCTAGTAGCCACAGCTATCACTGACAATCAAACGCGTACTGTACACCTAATTAAGCGCTGATTTTTGTTTGATTATCTCGATAATTACAGCACAAATATAATTTATTTTCCAAACATAAACCCTTTTTTTTTTATTTGAAAACTTCTTTTGTAAAAAAAAAGAGTTTCTATGACAACCTCAATCAAATGCCAGCGCCAATTTTCAGTCTTTGAAAATTAAAATTTAAAATATTTTTAAACTAAATTTATTTTGAATTATTAATAAGGGATATGTGTTTTTGAACTTTTTTAATAAAAGAAGTTTCCATGGCAACCTCAAATGAAGGTTTCTAGTTTTCAGTCTTTTAGAATTAAAATTTAAAAAAGTTTTAATTTTAAAATATTATTAAGGGATATGCATTTTTGAAACTTTTTTTAAAATAAAATGAGTTTCCATGGCAACCACAAATGCAGGTGTCTAGTTTTCAGTCTTTGAAAATTAAATTTAATAAAATATTAATTTTAAAATATTATTTAAAATATATATTTTTATTTTTTTTCGTTAGTCAAAATCCCTCTTTTAGATTTGAATTTAAAGCGCTATTCTTTTTTTGTAGGGAATTATTACAGCGTTTATTGCTAACAGGCAAACAGACTCTAGAATAAAAGTAAAGTTCATAGTCGGCGCTCTTTCAAGTGTTTCTATCAGGTGTATTAAGTATTTTATGATAATAATAAATCACCTCAGACTGTCTGGGATATGATGCATATTTTAGTATATAAAAACTTGCCACTGTATCGTGTTCGCCTAGTATTGTAGAATACTGATAATTATGTTGTTTGTAGACTCATAAGTCGACTAGGTGATGTTGATCTATTAGATAATTGCTGTACACTAGCCGTGAATCCCAAACAGATCAAATTACCAAATTACTCGAAAATATTCTGTCTGTAATGTTTTCTAATTTTTTTCTTGTTGTTGTTTAGATATAAATTATAAAATGCAACTAAACGATTTGAATCTAAGCGAAATAATTACTTTATGCAAATCACAATTTGTAAGTATTTTATTTTTTTGTTTCTCTTCCATTTAGACATATTTCCGTTCTGGAGATAAATTCCAGATAAACTTTCACGAATATTGTCATGCTCTAACTGAAATGCTCATTTAGGACCAATCAGAAAAAAATATATTTTTTTAAATATAGAAACTATTGATTATATTTTATACAAACCAATAGTATTTAATCAATATTGTTGACTCATTAGCTTATTTAAGCGAGTAAAATTGGTCCGAATGATTTACAGTCAAAATATTCTTTCTCTCACTTTTTTCTATTTGTCTTCAATTTTTATCAAATTTTAAGAGCAAATTGGCCAACTCAAAAGAGAATTGTATCAGACTTTACCAAATTTTGCAGCAAATAAAACCAGAAGAAGAAGTTTCAGAGATGGAGCAGCCACGCAAGTACAGATTTGTGAGCGAAAGAGAGCTTAAGGTTGATCGGGGCGAACTGCTGTGCAATCCGGACCTGTTGATGACCATGGTCAACCAGTGCCAGACACCAAGTCACTTGTCCAGCAATTTGTTTTTGTACAACAACTCGGAGGATGAGTCCAACGACTTGACCAAGTCAATGAAAAGGTCCCAAGCGACAATAAACTTGTTGAAAAGCGAATCTAACGACACTGTTCTTTCCACTGCAGAACAGCATCAAATAACGTGTATTCAGGTGGACAGAGACTTTAGAAAAATGAAGCCCAAGTCGACTTCATCGACCACTTCTCTGCTAGCAGCTAAGCAAACAGATGAATCGGTTACTTTTAATGTAAATGTAGCTAGTACTCCCAAAAAAGTCTTTCACAGAACTTCAGCTATTCGAAAAGCCATCCGCAAGCAACCTTTGACCAGTACGCTCATTAAACCAGAAGTGAAAAAGATGAGGATTCCTCCTCCATTGCTGTCCTCGTCCATTGTTCCTGATCTTAAAGTGATAAAGCGCATGAGATCAAGTTCTTTGAAAAAAGAGAGAAAGTGCAAAATTCAAAAAATAGAGAAAATGACCAAACGAGACTGTACCAAATGTTCCAAATGTGATAGAAAAAAAGTGAAAAAGTCTGACGGCGGTGATCTAAAGTATCCGGTTAAATATTGTCCCTATTTGAAAAGTAAGGACATTGATAGAATTAATGTCGAATGCGTGGATGGTATGGGTTTTGAAAATAATTTGAAGCCTTGTCGTCCCAATTCAAATTGTTACGGCTATGGTGAATACAATGTATGGTTTTTGTAAAGTTTCGGTTTAATTTTGAGCAATTTTTTATGTATTATTTTTTTGTTTTGTTTTTTTTTTACCGATTATACCTGTTTTATTTAATAAAAATTTTAATCAAATTAACCATTTTTTTATTAATTTAATGATTTTTTTCTAAAAAATTTGGAAACATGAAATGTATTAAGATATTGTATCATTTAATTTAAATCTCAGCAAATATTTTTTATATTAATTTTTTATAAATAATGATTAATATTATATTCAAATTTTGGATTCAAAGGATTTTTTGAGAATATCTTCAATTTCTGTGTGAAATTTAGTACTGTTTAAATTCTTGTTCAATAGAAAGCCAACAATTAAAATAATAAAAAAGATGTTATTATTTTTGAATTTATCATAATTTGGAATATTGAAAAGAAATAATTTAGATAAATTCTTTATTTCAGAAATTTTAAATGACATTTTTTTCTAAATAATAATCAATTAGGCGTATTCTAGAAATTAATGAAAATTTAAAAGATTTTCGGAAGGATTAATAAAGAAATGAGTTTATTAATAAACTAAATAAAATTATACGAAAATTGAATTAAAAAATTCATCATTTGCATTTAAAAATATATTTTCTTGGTTTTATTTTTTATATATTTTTATTCTTTTTAATTTTGAGATTTGAAATTTTTAATAGAAATCAGAGTAATGTGACTGTAATGATAACTATTCAATATTCTTCCAAGATAGACCCAACCTAAATAAAAAACTAAATATTTTTTATTTAAAATTAATAATTATTAAATTTTGTATTATCAGTCTCTGAACAAAATATTTATTTAATTTGCGTTAAAATTTTCATTTTAAATTGATTTGATGTTTTTTCTTTAATTTTTGTAATGGAAAAAATTTAAGCCGATTATATTAGGCATAAAAAATTCAATTTTCCATATAAGAAAAGACATGTGAGCATTAATAAATGCTCGAGGGTGATAAGAGCTAAATTAATTCACGTTCAAAGTTAGAGAGAGAGAGAGCTTAGTTTGGTTGGAATTAAATTAATTAAAAAGCGAAAAGCATTTGATATTTTATTAATAAAAGCATTTTGAGTAGTGGCCAAAGTGCCGAAATTTATGTAATTTTTATTATTAATATTTCATCTCTAAATTTAAAGTCTCACATAAAGCACTTAGGAAAATGTTCATGCACTCTGACTTTTGAACAAGTCGCATTAAAAGATTAAGGTATTGAAAACAGAGAGCGTGAACCGTTTTAGCTTTGTATGCAAACTTATTTATTTCCACTTATTGATTTCTTAATGAAGTTAGATCAAAAATTTCAAGCAGAATGCAAATTAGGCAAAGAAAATAGCTTTAAGCTAGCAACAAGCAAGCAAAACGATGCGTTTGGACGCGCTCTTCTTTCTTTCTTTCTTGGAACTATTTCCGCACAAATATAATTCACTTTTAATTATCTATTCATTCGGATACGAGTGAGTGAAATTTTTGAAAAAATGAAAAAATGTGTCGAAAGCTTGGAATTTTGTTCAAAACCTGTTGAATTTATTCTCAACATCAAAAAAAAGAAAGAAAGAAAGCAAAAAGAAGCCAGAAGAGAAATTATTAAATTTCGATTAGGACTTATCACAAGAGGAAATAAATTAGAGTCAACTGGTGCATGCGGAAGCTGTCGTGATAAATATCAGTCAGCAAATCAAGAGCTAAATGCCGAACCAGCTTTATTTTCTACTTTCTTCTTTCTTTTTCAAATTGGCAAAATGCTAAAACTGAAAATTTCTTTTAATTATTTTGAAATATTCAAAACAATTAAAACACTTATTGATCTGGACCGATTGTAATTAATTTACTTTTTAACTGCTTGATACTTATTTTGAATTTCAATCAAGCAAACAAGTGAGCTATAGGTGGGAATGTGCACAACTGATTGCCAAACAAGACGATACGGTTTGAACTTCAAGTATTTGCCGTCTTAAACACAAAAAATTTCCTCCAAAGTAATCTCATTTAGCTAAGAAAAAAATAAAATCAATTTCTATCTTCAATTCCCATCCGGATGATTTAATTAATGCAAACTCAACGTGATTTTAGTCAAGTATTTCAAACACGGTTCAATATTCTTCCAAGATATAAATCTACTTCTAAATTAAATCATGTCTCTTCTCCAAACACTTGAGATAAGAATTACATTTTTTCAATTCCCCTGATACTTTAATTATCAGAAAAAATTCCATTATCTTTTCTTGATAAATTTTTTTTTAGATTTTTCTTAAAATAAAAATAAAGCTTCATAACTATGACCAAATTTTATAAATTTGAACCATTCTGGAAGATTGATCTTTTAGAATAAAATTCTTTTTCTCTATTCTTTTCCATTTCACTCAAGCTTTTTAGATAATATGCAGAGTAAATTTGAATTTCACTTTTTAAATTTTTGTTTTTATAATTTATATTAAAATTTGCTTTAAATTGGACCGAATCAATTGTAAAAACTTAACAGTCTGGCAAAATTTATAAACTTTTCAATTTAAATTTTTAATCTCTTTTTTTTCTCAAAAAACTATGCCTAATTATGTGAGGTTTAAAAAAATTTTGACTTAATTTAAACTTTTTATTGAAGATTCAATTTTTTATTTGTCTTATCAAGCTTTAAAATTTGTTCATTATAAAATTTTAAGTAATTAGCAATTGAACTTTTTAACTATTATTTTTTATTGCTAAATAGTAAAAAAGTAAAAAAGGTTTTAATAATATATCTTTTTAAATTGAAATCTTAAAATTATTTCCTGATATAATTTCTTTTCCGAAATCACAAATAACTTGTAATTACAAAATATTCCATATTTTCTGTTAGTAAAATTTGCAGAACAAAATAAATTCTATACTTCCTGATCCATTTTAATGATGTTATCTGTAATTGAGACACTAATAGATAATCCGCCTCTGATATTATTTTAACTACGATCAAAACGTTTCCTCTTAAAATTAGTTACGCTATTTTACTTCTTTGTTCAAGACTAGATGCTGCAGAAATTGACTCTAATTGATTGTATTTTTTTCATTTATCTTTTTTCTCTTCTTTTTTTAAATAATTTATTAAATTTTTACAAAAAGTTTAATATCGTTTTCGTAGTAAGAAAAAAAATAATATCGAATTGTAGATTTTATAATAAAATTTAAAGTAGTGAGATATGAAACAAAAATTTTTATTCCCTTTTGAACTTAGAAAACATTATTTATTTATTCATTAAATTCAAATTAACCTACATTAGGAGAAGTAAAATAAAAATAAAGATTAAAGTTTTGCATAAGAATAAGACGAATGTAAAATTTATTATAAATAAAAATTTAAAAAAAAAAAGATACAACTAATAATAAAACCTTCTTTGGACCAGCAGAATTGGACTGATTTAATTTGCTTTTTTTAATTCATTTATAAAGTATTGATCTTAAGTATTCAAACAAAGCTCTATAAAGTCCGAGATACTGTCAAGAATGTAAAAGTGTTTCTTAAGATCCAGCTTCAGCCGACCAAGAGTCAAGATTTTTTTTAGTGAATTGCGACAGGCACTTGAGATCATTTCCAAAAGAAAGGGTAGAACAATGAAAATTGTTAGAGATGATAAAGCTTACTTAAATAACTAAAATATTTGTGATGATAAATAATTGAACCCAATAGAACCGATGAAAAGCATCTTGGAAAAAAGATAAAGTTGTTCAATTTTAAAAAGTTTAAGAGCTTTCAGCACCCTAGACATGTGACAATTAGATTTTAGGTTAAACGTTTGTCTAACAAGGTTGTTTTGGTAAATGTTAAGAGTTTTGAGGGTTTTGTTGTCCAGTGTTAGGTTTTTAATACCATATGTGAATTGAGAAAGGCAAAATGTTTTCAAAATTAAACTTTTTAGAGAGATTTTATAATAAAATTTAAAGTAATGAGATATGAAACAAAAATTTTTATTTTCTTTTGAACTTAGAAAACATTGTTATGAGATTTTTTCTTTTGATAATTTTTTTTTTTCACTTGGCGTTTGATAATGCTTTCTAAGGTCTTTATGAAATTTATTCTATAATTTAATAACAAAAAATGTAAAGAGAGAACGAACTTTTAGGACTCTGTTCGTCAAAAAGTTTGACTCCTGTTTACATTTGGTTGAAATATGACCGGAAAGTCTTATCATGTTACCTAAAATTCCCAAATCAGGTCCTCTTTGGGATAATGAGTTGTATTGCACAAGAAGAAGGTTCACTCAACAGTGTTGATTTTGAAATTAAATAACAATGTTCGTGAAGCAATGTTAAGCCCAAGACTGCCAGGTGATCTTCGTACTTTCAGTTTCAAATTCAAGTTAAGAGTCGGGAAGCCTTTCTTTGCACATTTTCTAAAACTTTGATGTCCTTCTTGCTTCAGGGTGACCAAACAGATTCAACAAATTCGAGATGAGGCCTAATGTATGCGCATTATAGATTCTTTCAAGTATCAATCATATATCTTAACACTTTTTTTTAGGTGCCATAGGATGGCAGTTGTTTTGTGGTCTGGAATTTGATGTGGTTAGAAAATTCAGAAATTTCAGATTATGGGAGAAAAAACTCGGAGATTTTAAGTGTGTTTACAGAGTTCAATAAAATAACCCATAAATAAATCCTTAATTAAACTCTTACCAGATCTGCTGAACTACACTACTTTGCACTTGTTGACATGAAAGAACTCATGCCACCTATTGAACCACTCAGTTAATGTTTAGATTTAAATTAAAGAGCTTCATCATATCAAAAAATATTCTTTTTTGAAAATTATTGATTTCTCAGACATTCAAAAAGAATTTTGAAATGGTGCTTACGTTGAAAAAAACCCTTATTTTTCACAATTCTAAATTATTCAATTAGCTTGGTATCTTGAGATTAAAGCCGAACATATAAAAAGATTTTAAACAAAAAAATAATTGACTTAAAATAAAATAGATGCTTGTAAGACTTCAAATTTGTTAAAAATTTCCTCAATGCTTTTCAAATTAAAAGGATAGGCATGGTTAGAAAGCCAGATACAGAAAGCTCTTGAAATGGTTAAAAAATGTTTATTGGAAAGGGGGGTTACAAAAAATCTGGATGCTCACATTCATACCAAGTTTTTACCATAATACTCTATCTCATATATTGGTAAAGCATACCATCGTATTTTCGGTGACCTGCTATCCAAATAATCTTAAACTGCTTCAGTTGCTTGTAGGCTCGCTCCATGTCGAATTCTTTGGACAAGACTTTCACAGGATCGTAATTCAATACTATGTTGCGTTGGACACCCAACTAGATGTAGTTCAGAACAACATGTTTATTTTATTGTTTATTAGTATGATAATAAGAGTAAAGCTCTTTTATTGTGAAATTCGGAAGTTTAAAAAACTAATTCTTTTTTAATTTAATTTTTTTTGTTGCATCATTCAATGGTAAAAAAAATTGAAATGGTGAAAGTCAAAAGTTAAATGTAACTAAAAAAGCTTTTGTTGACTAGCAATAAATTTAAATTAATTGTTCATGAGGTAGGCTAATTTAAATTAAAATAAATACTAAAATTGATGTATCATTTTTTAAAAAGCCATTTCTAAAATCTCGAAATATAAGATAAATTTTATGATTTACGTGGAAAACATAAAATTTTATTTAAAAAAATCTTGATTAGAACAAGTATAGGAAATTTAGAGACTAAAAATTAAAATTAATTATAATTAAAGTGTTACTATTACAATTTAGGAATTTTATCTCACAAAAAACTGGATTAGAGTAGTTTGAATTTAGTTGATTGAAATAACTTTTTTTTATTTTTATTTAAAATACAACTTGATGGATTAAAAATTTTACTTTTTTAAAAAATTAATATTTTACGAATTCAATGAAGATGGAAAAAACAAAATGTTTGATGACAAGAAACAACAGCTTATTACGACTCGGAGTCCGGGTTCGAATCCTTGTCCAGTTAAATAAATGTAATGCTAAAAAAATAATAAATTATCGATTTGAGCTTGTACTTTCAGTATTGTACTTCTGTTGCCACCTGGTTTGAGTTCGCCAAATAATTTCTGTCGATGGTTGCTACCATTCATCTAAAAATGGAATCTCGCAATAGAACAGTGATTATCTACCTATGGGAACGTGCCAGGACTCGCGAGTCAAGGGGACTTTAAATAATGGCGTCGAAAGACGTAAAAAACTGTGTCTACTCTGTGGTCATTTTATGCTTCTGAAAACTAACCAAATATAACTTGTGCTGTTCTACAAGGGTTAGACACACTGCCCTGTGGAACGCCAAGAGCTATTTCAGAGAATTTAGAAATTCTCTCTCACTAAGCCCAATTCTCTTTATTTGGTGAACTAAGAGATTTGGGCCAACAAGGTCAATACCTTTGCGAAAATCAATAATTAACAGAAGCGTTTTAAACCTTTTGTTACGTACTTTATTTATTTCTGGGATAAGCTCAAGTAAGGCTGCTTCACAAGAGAGATTTTCTCGAAATCCATACTGACATGGAAATAGAATTTTATTTGTTTTAAAATAATTGTGATGCTATAATCTTTTCAAAATTTTTTGACATCAAAGGGAGAACAGAAATTCCTCTGTAATTTTCAATGAGTTCAATAGGACCTTTATTTTTGTAAATAGCTGTAACAATTAAACATTTTCACTATTGAAGGACTTTATAGGATGATGCATTTGTTTATAGGATCTGTTAAAACTGGTGCAAAAATGGCTGCTGAATCTTTAAAGATTATGAATGAAATATCTGATATTCCAGGCCCATTGCTAGAGTCTATTTTTTTGATAAATCTAATAATAAACTCGACGGATACTTTCTGAAAATCAAAAGTTTTAGAGTTATTTATTTAGTGTATTGATCAATTTTTGAATTTAACTAATTAAAGGTTCTTTGTTCAACAGCAGTTAAAACTTTCTCATGGAATTATTAATTTTTGTTCATAAATTTGAATTTATTAAAAAATTGAGTTTCTTAATTTAAAGACATTCTTTTTCCATAATTTATTTAAAGATTTTCCTCAATTTTTGAAAGAATAGGCATTACTGGCAAATTCCTAGAAATGGTTTGTTTATTTTAATAATAATAATAATAATAAAAAATAAGCTACGGCAAGCATGCTTGCGGAGACGTCTTACTAGGAAGACATCTTTGGTAGCTAGATGCATTGAAATATAATTTTGAATCAAGTTTAACTACAAAAAATATTTCGAGAATTTTGTCTGATGCTATTTTTTAATATTAATACTTATTCTATTATTTTAAAGTACATAATTTACTTAGTAAATAAAAATATAAAATTCAATTAAATTTATTTATCAAATGAATTTAAATCTTATTCTATTGAATTAAACGAATATCATTTGAGATAACACAACAAAATAATAAATTTAAAAATATTAGATTTCTAGTAAATTTTTCTAATTTTAAACTAATTTTAAATTTGGAAATAAATACTTTTAAAAAATTTTAAAATTTTTTAAAATTTTTTAAAATTTTTTTTTTAAAATCAAAAAAAATTTTTTTTTTTAAATCAATAAAAAAAAAACATAATTTTGTTTAATTAAATTATTTATTTTATGCAATCAACGCCGATTCTGGTGATGAGTAAAATGAAAGAAAAAATGAAAGAAAAAAATAACAAGAAAAAGATTAAATAAAAACTAATTAAGAATTTCGATTTATGTTGATAGCAAATATTTAAATATTGTCCAACAACAAGAAAAATAAATTTTTTGCATAAATTCAATAAAAAAAATTACAAAATTATTTAATAAATTGAACAATTCAATTTTTAATTAATTTTGATCTAATCTGCATGGACTTATTTTACTTAGACAGAAAAGGAAATCGCTATTAATATTGATAGTTAATATAGATTTTCCTTGATTTAAATTTTGTTCTATCAATCACTTTGCAAAAGATTTGATATGAGTAAAAAAATTTGCATTCATTTTATGGATTGACTTGATCTTGAACATGGTTTACATTAAGCATTCGTAGCATATAATTTAAATATGAATTGGTTTTGGAATTTTTAAAGAAACTAATGCATTTCTGTGTTAAATTTAAGAAAATAAGTATAGTCGTCAAATTTTTAAAATTATAAAAAAGACATATTTTTTTTTAATTTAACATTACAAGGCGTTCATTGAATAAATATTATTATTATTATTATTATTTGTAATATTGAAAAGAAATGATTGGTAAAACATTAAATTCTTAATTTTTGAAATTTTAGGTGACAATTTTTTTCAAATAATAATTAATTAGGCGTAGTATTTAAAATTAATGAAAATTTTACAAGATTTTCGGAAGAATTTAAATTTAAACAGAACTTAGTGTCTTGGAAATAAGTTTTTAATAGAAATCAAAGTAATGTGACTGAAATGATGTACTGCATAACTATTCCAGATAGACTCAACCTAAATAAAAAACTAAATATTTTTTATTTAAAATTAATAATTATTAAATTTTGTATTATCAGTCTCTGAACAAAATATTTATTTAATTTGCGTTAAAATTTTCATTTTAAATTGATTTGATGTTTTTTCTTTAATTTTTGTAATGGAAAAAATTTAAGCCGATTATATTAGGCATAAAAAATTCAATTTTCCATATAAGAAAAGACATGTGAGCATTAATAAATGCTCGAGGGTGATAAGAGCTAAATTAATTCACGTTCAAAGTTAGAGAGAGAGAGAGAGAGAGAGAAAGAGCTTAGTTTGGTTGGAATTAAATTAATTAAAAAGCGAAAAGCATTTGATATTTTTTATTAATAAAAGCATTTTGAGTAGTGGCCAAAGTGCCGAAATTTATGTAATTTTTTTTATTAATATTTCATCTCTAAATTTAAAGTCTCACATAAAGCACTTAGGAAAATGTTCATGCACTCTGACTTTTGAACAAGTCGCATTAAAAGATTAAGGTATTGAAAACAGAGAGCGTGAACCGTTTTAGCTTTGTATGCAAACTTATTTATTTCCACTTATTGATTTCTTAATGAAGTTAGATCAAAAATTTCAAGCAGAATGCAAATTAGGCAAAGAAAATAGCTTTAAGCTAGCAACAAGCAAGCAAAACGATGCGTTTGGACGCGCTCTTCTTTCTTTCTTTCTTGGAACTATTTCCGCACAAACATAATTCACTTTTAATTATCTATTCATTCGGATACGAGTGAGTGAAATTTTTGAAAAAATGAAAAAATGTGTCGAAAGCTTGGAATTTTGTTCAAAACCTGTTGAATTTATTCTCAACATCAAAAAAAAGAAAGAAAGAAAGCAAAAAGAAGCCAGAAGAGAAATTATTAAATTTCGATTAGGACTTATCACAAGAGGAAATAAATTAGAGTCAACTGGTGCATGCGGAAGCTGTCGTGATAAATATCAGTCAGCAAATCAAGAGCTAAATGCCGAACCAGCTTTATTTTCTACTTTCTTCTTTCTTTTTCAAATTGGCAAAATGCTAAAACTGAAAATTTCTTTTAATTATTTTGAAATATTCAAAACAATTAAAACACTTATTGATCTGGACCGATTGTAATTAATTTACTTTTTAACTGCTTGATACTTATTTTGAATTTCAATCAAGCAAACAAGTGAGCTATAGGTGGGAATGTGCACAACTGATTGCCAAACAAGACGATACGGTTTGAACTTCAAGTATTTGCCGTCTTAAACACAAAAAATTTCCTCCAAAGTAATCTCATTTAGCTAAGAAAAAAATAAAATCAATTTCTATCTTCAATTCCCATCCGGATGATTTAATTAATGCAAACACAACGTGATTTTAGTCAAGTATTTCAAACACGGTTCAATATTCTTCTAAAAATACAATTTTTGATTTAAGAAAATAAGAAAAATAATTTTTTCAAATTTTTTTGCCCTTCGGTTTCAAGACAAAGTTTAAAAAATTAAATTATAAATTCTAAAACATTTTTTTACGTGTTAAATTATTTAACTAACTTAAAAAATATGATTAATTTGTCCCTAAAATTTAAAAAGAACTGTAAAATCAGACAGCTTTAGTTAAAAAAAAGCTCATAGTGTCGGTATTTTTTTTACTTAGATAAGCCTTTTGACATGGTCTCATATAATGGTTTTTCGTGCCAAATACTTTTAATTTTTTTAAAGCCAGAACTTGGACTTATATTGACTCTTACTAGGCTGCCACAATAACTATTTTGAAAGAAAAAAATTCATGTTGCTCGGACTTATTTAAAAAAAAAGAAATTGAAATTAAATTTTTTAAAATTAAAAAAAAATCCGGACTTGAACCATAAAAAAATCTATTTCCACTACTTTGAGCTGACATATATTGAAAGAATGGTTCGATTTTCAAATTTTCGATATTTTTGGATATTGCCCCAAGTTCATTTGAAACAATTTATCAAATAATCTTTGAACATTCTTGGCTAGTGCTGAACTTGACTTAATTTTGATTTTCAAATCCCAATCGGATAATTACATTAATACGAAATCAACGTAATTTTAGTCAATTATTTCATACACGGTAAAGTCTTCTTCTAAGAAATAAGTAAAATTAAGTCTCTTGGCCAAACACTTGAGCTCATTATTACATTTTTATTCTCTTGCTACTTGAATATTTAGAAAAATTTCTTTTATCTTTTCTAGATAAAAACATTTTTTCGTGATCACATTTATTCAATTTATTGTTTTATCGACTTAGTGATCACAACTTTAATAAATTCTTAAAAATTATTTAATTTTGACAAAAATATGCACTTGTCAAAAATGTAATGATGATTTCGTGATCTGACTGATTGTTAATTTATTTTACATTTCTTGATAACAAAATCTCCTCTTAAATTGAATAATTAATTCAATAAAATTACTCAAAAAGATTATATGAATTTTTATGGAAATAGAGGTAGAATACACTGTCATTTTTTATTCAAAGTGTTTGTTCTTTTTGTTGAAAAATCAAAATTTGAGCAAATTTAACATGTTTTTATTTTTAATATTTGAAGTTTTAATGCTTATCATTTGTTTTTTATCATTTACTTTCTGCTTATTCAACCAAAAAAACATTTATTTATAAATTTATTTGATTTAATTTTTTTTGAAAATAAATTAATGAAATTTAATTCTCTGAAATATCAGGTTTTTCATAAATGTTTTTCTTTTTTTTTCCGAAAATATTTTTAAATCTCGGCAATTATTATGAGCAGGATATATTTTTTGGAAATTATTTATTTACTTCCTGATCCATTTTTATAATGTTATCTAAAATTGAACCACTTTTAAATAATCCAATTTTAACAATCATAAAAATTTTTCGTTATATATCTCTAATCGAACATAATTCTCTAAATTAAAATATTTATAAATCACGTTTTAGAAAAATTATTTTAATCATTATTCAATATCTAGAGATTTTTTTTTTAAATTATTTAATTTAAACATAAACATCATTTTTTTAATGTAAATTAATTTTTTGGTCAAAAGTCCAGATAAAAGTTTGAGTGAATTTAAATAAAGTTGTGTGAACCTGCAATGATTAATCAATTTTAATTACAAAAATTTTCTAAATCTAACTTTTCACATAAATCAATTAAAAAGATAAAATAGTATTTTTTGGATTAGGAAAATGTGTATTTACTTGTTTTCCTTGCATTATTTAATGAACATATTTTATTTAAATTATAAAAAAGATATTCAAATGCACCCAAAACGAATAATTTATTTCGTTTAATTCTTTTTAATGTTTATTTTTTTGAAAATAATTTTTAAAATAAATTGTTTAGAACTCGACAAGTAAACTAATCTTTATTAAGCACTTAAATTTAAAAGTGATTTTATGTGTTTAATTTTTATCTAAAAAATATCGAGTCACTTTTTATCATTAGACTTTTTGCCAGCAGCAAGTTTATACTAAATAAGAGTGAAAGAAAATTAAAAAAGTTGCTTAGCAATTTGCTTACCAAAATTTTACCTATTTACTCTTTACAATATTAACATTTTTCTGTGTCGAGTTAAAATGAATCATTCGAGACACTTATCAATTATAAAAGAAAATGAAGACGAAGATTTACCCGACATCGATATATCCGACAAAAATGACAGCTTACTCGGTACTGAGCCAAATCCACCCGAAGAAAAGCCCAGAATATCAAGCAAAAAATTAATCGGATTCTTTATAGCTGTTTCTTCTGCTTTTTTCCTGTCACTTTCGAATATATTCATCCGCAAAGCGGTTATGCTGAATGGCAGCGAACAAGCAGCATTCCGATACTTGCTACAACTATTAACTATGCTAATAATTATATTTAATAATAAACTAAATCCATTTGGCAAAAAAGAGGACAGAATCAGACTTATACTTCGAGGTATTTTTGGCATGCTTGGTTTAATTTGCCTTCATTTTTCAGTAAAATTTATTGACCCTTCTGACAGTGCTGCTTTGTTGCATTCCAAAATAGTCCTAGTTTCAATATTGTCAAGAATTTTTCTCAAAGAAAAGCTAAATTTAGCTCATCTGGTGTCTATTTTGTTGACAATAATTGGAGTGCTGTTGGTCTCACAACCATCTTTTTTAAAACAATACCTTTATTCAAGCTTTAATTCAACAGATATTCATTTGAAAAATTCGACTATTGGAATTGTGTCTGAAAATTCAGGACTTCGACCAGCCTTGGGTATTTCATTTGGTCTAGTGGCAGCATTTTTTTCCTCATTGGTACCACTGTTTTTAAAAAATTTGTCTAATCGAAAAGTCCACTACTCAGTTTCGGTGGTTTATGCCGGTTATTTTGGGTTTCCGTTCAGTTTGTTGCTCAGTTTGGTGCTTTATCTCAGTGATTTAGAGAATAGAAATTTTGACAAATTTAAAAGTTCGTCGGTCATAGCGTGGCAATTGCTCTATTCATTTGTTTCGGCAAGCAGCGGAGTTCTATCTCAGATCATGATGAACATTTCTCTAAAATATGAAGAAGCTTCCAAAGTAGCCCTGCTTAGATCCACAGATCTGCTCTACACCTTTATTTTACAGCATTTTTTTCTCGGAATAGACTCAAATTTGTTTAGTATAATTGGAGCATCGTTGATTTTTGTTTCCACTGTTTTGGTTCTTGTTTTTAAAATTTTGGAAAAATCTGCCTACAAACAAACTGATAAAAATATTTTTTTACAAAAAATTATTCTTGTTAAAATGTAAACTTTAATAAATAATTTAATAAAAGAATAAATATGTTTTATTATCAAAATAATATTTTTTTACATTCGTATTTTTTATTGATCAAAATTTGTAAAAAAAGTAAAAAATTGAAAATTATCCTTGTCTAAGATGTAATAGACTAGTGCTATAAAGCTTTAAAATTATCTAAATCATTTATTTACGGTGGTAAATTAATTCTCTTAATTATGGTAACAATTCAAAAAAAATTTATTGTTTTTAATTTGATCAAACATCTAATTATTGAGCCTAAAGCTCAATATTTTCGAATTTTCAGCTGGACATCGTTAAATGAGCAAAAAAATTTCAATTCCAATTTTTTAACAAGTTATTTTTTATTTTTTTAATAACATTTTTAAATTAATTTTTTAAAAATTCAATAATTTACAAAAAAATTGACGAATATAATCGTTTTTTTGATTCTTTATTTCTAAAATTGAAAAATATAGTATAGATCTTTATTTAAATTTAGGAATTACCTTTACTTGATTTGTCGAGTTTCTGAACGTTGGGATACCGGATGATGATTTAAAAGTCGGAATTTGAGACGGTGGTTTAATGAAGCTCCTTTTTTGTAATCAAAATTAAACTTATTTTTCAAAATTATTCTAGAAATTCTTAAAATATTTAAAAATAAATTTCTTCAAAAACCTTTCAGATAACAAATATTTTTGTTTAACTTTTTTAAATTCTTTTGAATTAATGAAGAATTCTCCAACTAAAATTAAATATAAGTAGTTGATCAAAAAAAGTAGATATTATTGAGAAAGGAAGACATCATGTAATTTTCATTCTGAATAATAAAGCTTTCTTTGGTTATCAAGAAAATTTTCAAATAAGCTGAAAATTACAATTTTTTATCAGACCAAATTTTGAAAAATAATTTTAACTTTCATAGATAATCTTAATTTAATTTTAATTTTATCTAATATTTATTTAAGAGAAAATTTAATTGACAAAACTTTTTGTAAATTCTGTCTAATTTTTCAATTTTTCACTTAACAAAATTTCTTTTTTAAATCAAATTATTCAGTGTGATTCTCTCTCTAAAGTGATATTTTTCAAAGGACTTGAATTAATTTTAAATTTTGCATTATTTAAAAAAATTAAATTTTTAGACGAAAATGTTCTTTTAATGTTCTTTTGAAAAAATTATTTTAAGAAATCAATAAAGAATTAAAAAAATCCTCATACCCATTTAAAAAAATTAAAAAGAAAAAGCATTAAATGATTTAAAATTAGATAATGCCTTTTTTTAATTTAAATTTAAAATGAGTAATACGATACAAAGTGGTTTTTAAATTTTTTTTTGTCGACTAAAGATTATAATAACTAAAATATTATTTATAAAGGCAAAAAAATATTAATTAATTATATTTGAGATTTTAAGCATGTTCTTTTGTTAATTTTTTGCACTCAATTTTCAAATCAAATTTTCGACAAGCAAAACAAAATTTAAAACCCGATTATCAGTATAAAATAGATTTGAAATAGATTTTTTTCTTACTAAAAAGCAATTATTTAGACTTAATAGATGTCTATGAGACCTCAATTTGAACAAAAAAAAATTTTTCTTGATTTTTTTGAATTTTGAATTTTAATAAAAAATCTAAAAGTCTTATTTTTAATTTTCTAAAAATTTCCAGATATAAAAAAATTACTTTGGTCCATTTTCGGATGCCATTTTAAACTGAGGTACATTGCTGGGCTTGGGAATAGAAGCCGAAACAGTTGGAGGTTTCAAGCGTGAGGGTGCAACATTTTGGTTCATTGTCCCTAAGGTAGCTAGTTTATTGTTAGCGGGCGATTTGGCTTGAGTATTGGACATTTTTTTATTTTCTTTGAGCGATGACGAAGAGCATGTCGAAGCAGATGACGACGAGCTGGTCGAGCTCAATCGGTTCAAATTAACATTTTGACTAGAATTTGAAGCAAGGCCTCTGTTCAAATTCGAATTGTTGGTGCCCAAGGCATTTGGTCTTTGAATTTGAGTCGTACTCCTGATCGGAGAAACAACAGATTTGGAAACTGCTGCCACTTTAGCAATACCAGTCTTTGGTTTAGTCAAATCAGCACTCTGACTTACCAGTGGCTGAGCCAATTTGCTGCCTATATTTGGCCGTTTTATCTCTGGCTTAGTCTGAGACAAACCGACAACCGGTTTGGCGCTTAGACCAGAATTTATCAACTTTGATTTAGAGTATATCGAAGTGGGCCGCGTATTTTGACTTATTGACGAAATACGTCTAACCTGAACGGGCTTTATCTGCACTTCATTGGACTCAGTCAAATCTTTGGTCTTGTTCAAAGCTATTGGCGCCGGCTTCAGGTCCTTTGTTCGGTTCAAGTCTTCCTGAGAGTCGGTGATTATGTCTTTTGTTTTGTTGAGGTCCTCCTTGCTGTCATTGTTGTTCATGTCTTGGGTCCGGTTGAGATGGAACCCACTGTTTGATTGAACAACCCTTCGTTGCTGATTGAAGGCATCGAATTGAATTTGTTGGTCTGTGGGCGTCCAAGCAGTGTATGTGGAGTTAAAAACAGTGCGCGGGTCATCGTTAAGATTGCTAATCGATGAGGACTGGCTCAAGCTCAGACTTTGCTCGCTCTCGTTCAAAGACTCGTTGGAATTTCGCCCATTCAGATCAATGGTACAGTTCAGTGCTGGCTTTTTTCTCAATGGTGAACTTGTTTTCATGTCCAGATCGTTTTCGTTTAGATTAGATAAATTTTTGATTTTGTTCGACTTTGATTCTTTGTTTAGATCTTTGTCTATGCTGCTGGTTATTATGCGTTTGGACAGGTGAATGGGAAAATTGGAATTCAGATTTGTCTGTGAGCCAGTGCCCAGCGAGTTCAAGGTGAAGGTTGATGAGGATTTTTTTAAATCGTTGATGAATAGGTCAAATGTCTTGGGCACTGATGACGGATTAAATTGGAGGTTGTCTAGATTGTCAATCGAAGCTGACAGCGAAGAGGACAGTGGCGAGTTTAGACTCTCTTGCTTTTGAAGGGCCAAATTGGTCTGCAGCTTTACATCATCCAAATTGATTGTCAAATTGTTTACGCTTTGTTTGGGCGAACCAAGGGGAGAAATGGGTCCACCGTTGCTAAATTAAAATCTTAATTAGCTTAATTTTTGATGAGCAAAATATTTTTTTGTAAAAGATCAAGTCAGGAGTTTTTATTTAATTTTCTTTAATCATCAAAAAGGCATTTAAAGAATTTTTTCATCTAATAAATAATTAAAATTCAAAAATTTTAATTAAATCAATTACAATTTGGAATTCAAAACAATCGTTTTTGTTTATAAAATTTTAATTTTAGCCTCAAAGATGATCAGACCCAATGTATTCTCTTGATGTCTCATTTAATGATACTTAAACGAGCAAATAGAGCGAGAAAAAATCTCTAATTTTATTAATAATTTAATACTTCAAATTTTTTAAATTGTCTGACTGTCTAGTTAAATAAATTAATTTATTTTAAATTTTTTTCTTGGCAGTTACATCAAATAAATTTTAATATTAATAAACTTTTGAAAGATTTTTTTTTCATTAATGACAGGAAAAATTTAAAGTGAATTAAAAAAAAAATTAATTATTTTGTTTGTGATTTTTTTATTAAGTTTTTAGGTTTAAAAATAGAAAAATCTAAAAATGCCTACTAAATCTAAATTAACTTAAAAAATTATATAAAATTAAAAAATCGATTTTATTTACAAAAATTTTGGTCAACAAAGAGCATTGTGAATTTTCATTTCCAAAAATTACAAAAATTAAATTCTTTTTAAATAATTTAAATTGATAATTGAGAGAAACAAAAAAAGACAACCTTTATTTAACAGGGATATATTAAAGATCAAATAAAATATCAATATTTTGAAATTTATTTTTTTGTTGTCTCTATGATCTATTCATTATTATTTAATAGTTTTTATTTCTTTTTAAAAAAAAGAAAGGTTACGGGCTCCTTCTGACAGCTATGTGATTTTTAAGTTTTTTTATAAACAAAATTTAGACTAAATAAACATGTAATGAACAAAAAAAATGGTAACTTAGTTTTTTTAAATTGATACCAAAGTCAAAATTAAAGAAAAAAAAATTCAGATTGTAATTTTTGTTAAAATCCTGTCATCGCTACTGAAATAATTTTGAATTAGGTGGTAGTTAAATTAACAATTTGATTGAAAATAATCAATTTGTTGACAAGTTTATTTAAAAATGTTTCTTTAAACTATTAAATGAGCGATTTTTGGATTCATCTTTTAAAATTTACAGAAAAATCTGTAGTACAAATTCATATTTTTGGTAAGAATTTTAGTTTTGTATTGAAATTTTTGTATGAAAATTCACAATGCCACAACAAGGGTACTTTTTTAGAATTAATTTATCAAAAAAAAATTCCAATGATCAAATTTTTTCAATTCTTATCATTAAAACTAAATCGAAATTAAAAAGAAAAAGAAAAATTTTATCGACTTTTATTTAATTTTTTTATTTAATAAATAAATTAGAGAATTTTTAATAAAATTTTTTTTAATTATTTGCCATTCGAAACGGAGACTTTTTTTCCATCTTCTAGCAACATAATAAAATTATATTGAAATTTTTAGAATTGGAACAAAAAGTAGCCATTTCATCCTAAAATTTTTTCTCTCATTGAGATAAACTCTCAATTAAAAATAATAAATCTTAATGATTATTATTTTGCAAACCATTGTTTATTTGACCTAATAAACGCTAATTTACAAACTAAATACATTTTTTATGATTAACCTTCGAAACAAAATGCCGAAAAGTATTTAATAGATAATTAACTAATAAAAATACTTAGAAAAATTTAAATTTCAAATATTTTCAAATTAGAAAAGAACTTACTGCGGGTCAAGCCCGGTGATAGTCTCATTAAACAGAGAGTCAAAATTGACATCGATTGAATTGAACCGCGTGAACGAGTTTTCAAGCTCTTCGGTAATTTTTACCAAGTCGTAGCTGATATTGGCAGAAAGAGACTCTTTCATTGCAATCGGACTCTTGTTTACAGTGGCGTTCAAATTCACAGTTTTGTTGATGACATGGGTTTCCTCGAGAGTGTAACTAGTCTCGTTTATGACTCGAGTCCGATTTTTTATTTCGGACTGACACGACACGTCAACACACATCTCTTCCTCGTCTATTAAATTAGACCTGTTTGTAGCCTCAAATAGCCGATTGTCAGTCTCATTCACCTCACATTCCATTGGCATGTCCTCGTCCTCGGGCAGCAACGTCCATGTCCTATTCAGCACATCCGTTTTGGCGGACATCTAAATCAAAAAATTTAATTTTTAAATCCTTAGCGCTCAAGCTTTTGCTGTTATTTCAAATTTATCAAAAAAAATTTTTTTTTTGGAAAAAAAATCATAATTTGTTGCTCTCTTTTCTATACTTTTCTCTATTTGCATGCATTCAAATTAACTTTATATTTTTAATCGCAATAGCTACAACACACAAAGAGAGAAGAGTGAGAGGGAAGAGAGAGAGCATTCAAGACACAGAAATCGAATTGAACTCATTAAATTCAAATTATAATTTTTCTAGTGGTGTGTGAACTTGGTTCAGATTTGAGGGCTTCTCTACTAAACTTTGGCAATGGCTTCAACACTTTACTATGGAAAAAAATTTAATTTAAAAAAAAAATTTTAATAAAGTTTTAAATCAAAGTCTCAATTAGTGGTTTAATTGTTTCAATGATGACCAATTCTTAAATTTTCAAGTGCACCCACTTATTGCTTGATAAAAGCAAAGCCTCAATTTAATGAACCCCTATGAAGGCAGCAAAAAATATTCCAATAATTGCTAGAGCTGTTCTTGGCGTCGTTTTGATTTAAATAAACATGTTTTATAAACTTAAAATTAAATAATAAAGTAGATATTGAGTTTGCAGACGCCTGGGGCTATGGCTGTAGCGTGGAAAAAAGTTGCTGACCCATTTTTGACCGAAGTTGACAAGCGTATACGAAAAGAGAACTGAAACGAGTCCGATCTGGCCAAAATGATGTGCAATGCAAAGTAATAAATCAAATGAGATCAATGCATTATAATTAATTCCCTGGGCCTACGTCAATTTATTTCTTTTTTTTCCAAATGCCAAATACTCTGGGAGGAATAACATAAAAACAAAGCTGTTGAAATCATAAATCTAAAATATCTTTTCTTATTTTTTAGGCAGTTTGCTTCGTTTGGAATTAATTTAAGAGAGAAAAAATATTTTTTTCACAAACAAAGTCAATATTTTTCTTCAGTAATTAAATTAAATACGTAACCCGATGGATTCAAATTTATTGTAAACAAATTTAAATAAATTTTCCAAGAAAAAAAAAGCAGAGCTCTAAATTTATTGATATAAAGCAATTTTTAATAAAAATTCCAAGAAAATTTTCTTCAAAAAAATATTTATTTGCACAATTCTTTATGCCTCATATACTTCATTACAAACTCCATATGATCTTTAATATTTTTCATATTCTAAACTTTTAAATAACTGACACTTCATTTTGATACCAAGTCTGGAATTATTGCGTTGTTTAATTTTTTTTAAAATTTAAATTTTTTATTGTTAAATTTGCATTGTCACCAGTATGTCTCACGGGAAGCCTCTTAATTAAAAAAAATAAAAATTTTCTACTAAAGAGTACTTGAAGCTAAAAGACCAAGTGACCAATAATCTGGTAATATAATCCGTGTTTTTGTTTTTATTTTAAATTTGTCACAAAATTTGAAAAAATAAATTTTTAGATGATGTGATCAAAATTTGTTTTAAAAAAAATCTTCAAGTATTTAGTTAAATTAAAAAACAAACATTTAATGAAAATTTTTTTAGTTTATCTGTATCGAGAAGCAAGAGCTCGCGGAGGTTTCTTTTCAAATTTTACGATTTTTATCAATTAAAATTATACTTAAATTGATAAATTAAAATATTAATTGTCAAACGCATAAATTTTGAAATTTTTTTAGATTTGAAATCGAGCTTATTAAAAGCATTTAATTTTAGCCGAATTAATGCAATTAGGCAAATGTTCAAAATTAATGGAATTTGTTTTTATTTAATAAATAAATAAATTTATTCATGAAAGAATTTAAAAATTGAATTTCAAATCTATTTTTTTAATAAATTATTTAAAAATTTGAATTTTATTTTATTAACTTTATTAAAAGCCGAAAAGACATATGTTTTGAATTGACACTTAACTGATCGTTTGGTGATAGAATTGCAATAAGCTGAACTGATTTCCTAAACTAATATTCAATTGACAATTTACTCTTCGTAATTTATCTAATTAACACCTTCAAATTCTCTTAATTAATATTAAAATTAAAAATTCACCTGATAATACTTGTTTATCATACGCTGAATTGACTCTGCTGAGACATGTATTAGTTATGGGCCAAAAATAAGAAGATTAGCCGATTTCCGATTAGTTATAACTCTAATTTGTGAACTTGGTACCAACAGTTGCAAGAGTTGAATGTATAAAAAAGCTTCGAACAGTGCCAGTTGAATCATCAGCATTGACCAAAAAAACAAAAGTTCATTTAACAATGGAAAACTACAGCCTCAATCAACAAAACTTTAATTACTTCTATCCCTACAATTACTACTACAACTATCAGTACCCTTCACTTCCATACCAAAATTACGGATTTTCCTCAGACTACTCTTCTCAGATTGACTTTTCTTACATGAACAATTCCATCTCAGCGACAGATAACTCAACCAACAGCATCGTCACCACCACCACATCAAGTCCAGTGTCCACGTCTGCATCCAACAATTTAACCAGCGACGACTCTCTCCGCAATTCACCACAACCGAGCTACACAAGTCCTCAAACATCCGCCAATTCTTCGCCTGAAATCAACTCAGAATCTAATGAAAAAGTAAAACGCGAAACAAAGTCAAAGAGAAGATCCAGAACCCAGTTTTCCAAGCACCAAGTCGATACACTTGAAGCTGTCTTCCAAAAATCCCACTACCCCGAGGTACATGTAGTCGATCGATTGTCTGACAAGTTGGGCCTCTCAATCGAAAGAATATCAGTGTGGTTCCAAAACAGACGAGCCAAATACAAAAAGACCAAAAAACCATCTGCGAGCGAAGCGACCCATTACGACTCCAACTTAATCGATTCTTTATTTGTCAAGTCAAATTTTCATCAGTATTGAACTGATAAAATCTGACGGGAACATGATAAAGCTTATAAAGTTGACTTTTTCCTGGATAAAATTTTAAGTTTTATTTATTTATTCATTTTTGTGTATAAATTATTTTTAAATAAATTTAGTCCTCAATTTAATTCTCTTGATAATTTTGCTGTCAGTCGTATTTAAACTAGATATCAAATGCACACTTAAAAAGTTTATTATATTTTTGTTTTCGTTTATCCATTAACTCTGTCAAAGCTATTTAGGATCTTCTCATTTTTTATTTATTTTAATGGTAATTATTCTCCGTTAGGTAAAAATATCAATTATCGACTGCATTCAGGCTTAAATAATTCGAGAGTCAATAGTTAAAAATACGAAAATAACAATTATTATTTTTCACTTAAATCGAGAATATTTTCTCTAAAAATCTTTAAACCGAGTAACATAATTAAGCTACTTTTTTCCATTCGAAGACTAATGCCTCCGGATCCCTGGAAAGTTAGAAAATTCATTTCTACAATTTTCTTTTGACTCTTAAAATAAATAAACAGGAAAAAATTTTTTTTTAAATTTAAATAATGAAAATTTTAGAAAAGATAAAAATTTTAACCAAAATGATCATAAGGAATTAAGAATCAAGCAGACAATTTTTTTTGGTTTAATTCAAATTTTCTCGGAAAAAATTATTTTTAAATTAGTTTCCATTCCAGACTAGAGATGGCTGTCTGTCAGACTAATTTTTAAATTTGATTAATATCGTGGATTAATTTGATTTTTAATTTAATAGCCAACATTTTTTAATATCGTTAAAAATAAAGTTTGACTCTTAAAATAAATAAACAGGAAATTTTTTTTTTAAATTTAAATAATGAAAATTTTAGAAAAGATAAAAATTTTAACCAAAATGATCATAAGGAATTAAGAATCAAGCAGACAATTTTTTTGGTTTAATTCAAATTTTCTCGGAAAAAATTATTTTTAAATTAGTTTCCATTCCAGACTAGAGATGGCTGTCTGTCAGACTAATTTTTAAATTTGATTAATATCGTGGATTAATTTGATTTTTAATTTAATAGCCAACATTTTTTAATATCGTTAAAAATAAAGTTTGACTCTTAAAATAAATAAACAGGAAATTTTTTTTTTAAATTTAAATAATGAAAATTTTAGAAAAGATAAAAATTTTAACCAAAATGATCATAAGGAATTAAGAATCAAGCAGACAATTTTTTTTGGTTTAATTCAAATTTTCTCGGAAAAAATTATTTTTAAATTAGTTTCCATTCCAGACTAGAGATGGCTGTCTGTCAGACTAATTTTTAAATTTGATTAATATCGTGATGAATATCAGGATGCTCTGAGAAAATATTAAATTTGACCGAAAAGACAAGGACAAGTTAGCTGTGAGCGGGTTTTTTGAAAATTATAGACATTTTTTGAAAAGAAAATAATTTAATTTTAAATTTGATCAAATTTTGTGAGAAAAAGAGCTCAAAAATTATATGATTTTGTCTATCCATTTCATCATAATTCTCTCATTTAATTTTCTTAGAGCTTGGCTGAAAGAAGCGCTTTTCAATACCAAAATGAGTGTTCAAGCTATTCTTTATGTTCGTTCCGAATTAAAGGGAATTGAAATAAAAATCAATAATTAAACAATTTCAGGACTCATAATTGGGTATAATTTATCTTAGGAAGAGTTTGCTGGTTTTTAATTTAAATGATACATTTGCCTTGAATCAAATGACATACACAAAGCTTAAATTTTTATTAAAAAAATTACCTACGAAGAAATTCGAAGCGTTCGACTGGGAATTTTTGATTTAAAATCTCTTTTTTGGCTAGATAAAAAATTTATCTAACTCTTTTAAAATTAATTTTTTTTAAATCTGTTTTAGTTTACAAACCAGAGTATCTTTGGGTGATATCGTAATTTTTTTTCACGAAAATTCGTCTCCAAAGAATTGAAAATTAATAAAAGATATTAGTTTTTAATTTTGTAAATGTTTAGCTCTGAATTTAATTCATATTAAAGCGACTAATTGTCATCTAATTTTTAATTAAATACTTTTCAAAAATTTCATACTAGGAGTCTCTTCCAACTAAACAGAAAAAAATAAAAATAGCTTTCTCACCTTTTTATTTTCTAATCAAATCAATTCGTACAAGGACACCAAGGAGAGTGTTAGGGATTATATGAGCAGGGGGCACTGGATGAAAAATTTCTGTGTAATTAATTTAGAAAAAAGATGGAATTAAAAATGTTACCGGATCGAGCTTTTTTATGAAACTGCTTCCCAAGCGCTGCCTTCGGCTCTCTTTTGAATTTAATCTTAGAATTAATCGGATTTCCTCGTTTGATGTACCCATTCAAATCTGTTTGTATTTGGGCCAGGATATAAATTTAAAATTGATAAAAGCAGGATTATATTTCCTTTGCTTATATAATTTTTCAAGATGTTATCAGCAGAAATGGGTTCTCGATTCTAAGTATGGAAAGATGAATTTTCTGCTTTTATTTCTATTTTTTAAATTTAAATTTAGAAATCGTAATCTAATAAACTAAACATTAAAATGGTAAATTTTATTAATTTTTAAATAAAAAAACTAAAGGAAAAAAAAATGGAAAATTAATTTCAGGTGAATATCCGCCACGTTTCGATCTCAGATCTGGTGGCACGCAGAGCCACTAGGTTTTTAAAGGTGATAGGAAAGTGGTTGGATTTCGTGTTCGCGCTGAATTATTATCCAAAATTTTTTCTAGCTTTTATGTCTGTTCGTTTTTTTTGATAAGGCGCTGTCAATTATTTTAAATCAATGATAAATTTTTAGAGCACAAAAAGGAAACGAATAAAACCTAAGTTTAATTAATCAAAGTTTATTAATAAATAAAAAATAAAAACGACAACAGCATTTTTCGGAAAACTGCAATCGAACATAGATGTAAAAAATGCTCTCCAAATACATGTGCATACCGTTCTACTACAATCAAGGTAAATTTTCTAAAATTTAAATATTTTTTTTTGGATAAAATTAAAAAAATAATTTCAATAAAAATTTGACAAAATATTTATAAAAGAATGTCAGTTTTCTTTATTTTTACTGTAAAATTTTATTGATTAAAATCAAATCAATCTGCATAAAAAAACAATTTTTAGATGAATAAATTTTTAAACTCGAATTAAAAAGACAATTTTTTAGATTAATTTATTAAAAAGTAAAGTTCAGTAATAACAAATTGGTTCTTTTATAAAAATTTATTAAATTTAAGTAAAATCAAGGAAAATTTTCAAAATTTTAATAATTTTTTCTCGATAAAATTCAATAAAAATTTGACAAAATATTTATAAAAGAATGTCAGTTTTCTTTATTTTTGCTGTCAAATTTTATTGATTAAAATCAAATCTATCTGCAAAAAAAAATAATTTTTAGATGAATAAATTTTTAAACTCGAATTAAAAAGACAATTTTTTAGATTAATTAATTAAAAAGCAAGGTTCAGTAAAGAAAAAATTAATTCTTCTGTCAGAAAAGAGTGAACACACTAACACTTAGGAAAATTAAACCACTTCAATTATTGAATGTCATTTGAAAAGCTAAAAAAAATTTTTAATAGTACTAATAAAATAATTATTCATTTTTCTATTTTAATCTCTTAATTATTAACTTTAATCAAGGCTACGGTCTTGGTGATGTTACATCGGACGAAGACGACAATGCGATCCACAACGATGCTAGATTAGAACTAAACTCAATAATGCCTTTGAAAAAGTACTATCCAACTCAAAAGTTGACATCAGAGCCGAGCAAATTGAGCACCTCGGCCATTTCGTCCACGGACATTTTCAAAAGTCCGGTGCACAGGGCCGAATCGGCGCCGTCACACGACAACAGTCAGTCGGCGCTATCGGGCCCGCTGCTCGCCGCATCCTTGCCTCAAAACTTCTCTTCAGTCACATCTCTTTCGCCAAGAAACAGTTCTCTCTTATCTACAGCTTTATTAAAAAAACTCTCATTTAATCTTGACACATCAAATGAGACTCATGACAAAGATTGTCAAGAAAATAGCAATAATTTAGAAAAAAGTCAGTCAATCAGCCTAGATCTTAATTTATTCCATTTTTTTCCTTAATTGGATTTTTCTTATTTAAGAAACAAGCTTACACAACAATTGTCACAAAGAAGAAGAATCTGATAAGTTGCGAAATTCCAGTGAAAAACTTTTGAAACAGGCTACGCCATCACCTAACACCACTGAGAACTCGCCAAGTTGCAGCAGTAGTCCCGGACTGAGCAATCAGGAAGAGAGTGACGACAGAAAATCGCCTTTGGTTTCTCAGATACCGACCATTTTAACCCAACACAAGCCAAGTCTAAAGGAAAAAGTGAGCACCAAAAGCAAGAGACTCAAAAAAATGATAAGAAAAGCGTCCCGATCACAGTCGCCATCCATTTCAAAAAGTTACGAAGAGGACAGGCGCCAGTACTTTTTGAACACGTACACTGGTCCTGCTAAGGAACTCACAGCCAAGGCAGATAATTTATACCAAGGACAAAATTTTTTGTCACCTAGAAAACAATCGCATTTGGCACTCAGTTTGGACACATACAAAAGAATAATTTCCCAAAAGCTCTCCAAAGAAAAGGCCATTGACCAAGACGACTCGAGCAATGGCATGAACAGTGCCAATTCGAGCCCAAAGAGCACGCCGAAAATTTTGCGCACAGCACCTAGTCTGAGAGAATCGTTTAGTGCGTCCAATACTCCGCTAATTGTCAGAGTAAATTTTTTTTTTTTTCAAATTTTTTTACTCTTTTTTTTTAACTAAAATTTTATTTAAATTTTTTTCTGACAGAGATTGACAAAACAAGCAAGCATCTTTGACAATTCCTATTTGAGTGTGAACCCGAGTGGCAGAATTTGTCTCCGCTTATACTGGGACAAAAATACTCACGTGCTCACAGTGACCATAATACAATCAAACAAAATCCTATTCAGCGAAAAGCCCAAATCGGTGTCCAAAATTCAGTTTCATGTCACTCTGTTAAATCAAGAAAAAGCTCCCAAATACAAAACGAGCACCAAAGAATACACAGAAATTTTGAATTTTGATGAAAATTTCTATTTTCCAAACATTGAAAAATGTATCTAGAAAACAAAAAATAAACATTTATTTAAATTTTCTTTTCCTCTAGATGATTTGGCCGAGTTAAGCATCGCAATTATTTTGTATGTGAAAGAATCATTCGGAACGAGTAAGCCTCTGAGCCAGGCTTTGTACAATCTGGGCAATTTAACACTTAACGATCAGTATAATTATGTTACCTTGTATTTTGAGGAAATTAAAGTAATCAATCTATTGAGACGGTGGGCCTCGAAGCGATTGGGAAAATTTAGGTCTTGAATTTAATAAAGAATCAAAATTGTAGAAAAAGTTTGCCAAAAAACAACTTTTTTATTTTTTATGCAAAAATATTTAATTTTTCCCAACTTCACCACTTTTATTCTATTTTTAAAATTTCAAAATTTAAATGCTCATTTTATTTTAAGAAAAAATCCGACTCTAGTCAAAATTTAGAAGAGATTTCTTCGGTCAATTCAGTGCCATCACTGCAAAGTTTGAACAATAGGACCGAAAAGCCAGAGCTTTTAATAGGACTTAAATATGATGCTTTATTGGGAAATTTACTTGTAAAAATTCTCAAAGGCAGCAATTTAATTGACCGTACCATACCAGATAAATCTCCAAGTAATTTTTTTATAAATTGTGAGCCTTTAATTGACTAAAGAAAATGTTTAGATACTTTTGTAAGAGTTGTCTTAACAGTGGACAATGTTGAGACCAAGTATCAGACGGCATTGAAAAAATCAGCCTTAAATCCGGTGTATGAGGAAATATTTGAATTCAATTTGGCCGCGTATCAGGTCGAAAATGCACGTCTCATCATCTATGTATACTCCAAAAGACTGTTAACAAGCAAAAGCTTGATAGGTTGCATTATTTATGGTATTCAAAAATAAAAAAATTTTTATCTTAGTTTAGCTTTTGTTTTATTTAGATGATCAGCCCGGACATGACGAGTACGTTTCGCACTTGAAATCAGCCATTGCCAGCGATGGAGAAATGGTTCAGAAGTGGCACTCTTTAATATTTTAGATATATTTTTTCAATCAATTTATATTTTTGTTGGGTAAATTTTTAATGGTTTTTTTGTTGGAAATAAATTGTTCAATAAATAATAATTAAATTTTAATTTTAAAAAAATCAAAAAAATTTGAGTTAATTATTATATTTTAATGATCATCATTAAGAATGATCATAATATTTAATTAAAATGATTTTATGATTTAAACTTAAATAATATTTAAAATTAGATTTTAAAATTATGTAATATTTGGTAAATTTATCAGGTTAAAATAATTAAATATAGAAAAAAAATTTATTTTAAAATTCTTTTAACAAATATAATAAATATTTGATGTTTTAGATAAAAAAAATTTTCCATTCAAAATACAAACATTAGGAAAAAAATATTATAAAAAATTTTTCCTAATGTTTGTATTTTGAATAAATATTATAAAAAATCATCATCAACATAAAAAAATATTATAAAAATTTTTTTATTTTACAAAAACGAAATTATTTTATTTATCGGCGCGTTTCGACCAAAATGCCCTTCTTCAGGAACTAAAAAGACTAGTTATTTAAGAAAAGTTGATTAAATACCTAAATTAATGAAAATTTTTCGAGAAATATAGAAAAATTCAAATTTTTCAACAAAAATTACATATTTTTTAATAAGAAATTATTCTAAATAAAAAATAATCAGTAAAAAAAAAATTCGAAATTCAAAACTAAATTCAATGTTTTATTTAAATTATTATAAAAAAGTCAAAGTCTTAATATTTTCTTTTTTTTTGGTATTATTACATCTAAATTTTAATATAAAAAAAATCAAAAAAATTTGAGTTAATTATTATATTTTAATGATCATCATTAAGTATTTATAATTAAATGATTTTTTGATTTAAACTTAAATAACATCTAAAATTAGATTTTAAAATTATGTAATTATTTGTAAATTTATCACGTATAGAATAATTTAATATAGAAAAAAAATTATTTTAAAATAGCTTGATATATTTTGTTCCTTACGATATTAAATAATGACAAACGTGTAATGTTCTTTGGAGAAATGATTTTTAGATTTTTCAGCATATCCACGAACAAGTGCAAAATCAAACTTAATGAAACTAATTGAGTTAAATGCTTTCATCCCGAAATTAATTATTGCAAAAAAAAAACAAGAGCTAAAGAACATGACCAATTCAAAATTATTTGTAATGCTTAAAAGTTACCTCGGGACCATCTATCTGATTCCTTTATGAGACGTGTTCGATAAGCTATTTATTTTTTTTAAACCTAACGCTCATGGTAAAGTTAATCACATTTCCAGTGATATTCAAAAAGATGCTGCTATATCACAATTCCTAGCCAGCAAAAAGAATTCGCCTTGAACAGATTTCAATAACTTCATCTGCAACTTAAATAAAAGGTTAATGTGGAAGGCTGATGTCTCAAAAAAAAAATAATATGAAAATACTTATAGTGCCTTAAAAGTTCCTGAAGAAAAAAATTTGAGCAATTTTATTTTCTTTTTTTGTCTCAATATCTATACTGTTTATATTTTTGTAATATTCTAATTAAAATAAAGTTCTAAAAAATAAAATTTAACAAGTATTTCATTATAATGTTTCCTAAAATTTACAGAGATAATTAAAATTAGTTTTAGAAATTTTTATTTAACGGGTGTTACAAAAAATAATTTTCAAAAGTTTGACAAGTTTTATTTATTTTAAAAATAATTTTTGAAAAGCTTTTTTTTCGTTTTTTCTTTAATTTATTGACCTGAAAATTCACCAGATTTTTTAATGTACAAAATTTTGTTAAATTTGATGAATTAGAACATATCTATTTACTTGTCAAACTTTTGAACATTCTTTAAAAATTTTTTTCTTTAAATTTTATATTTAAGTCAAATAGACGAATGATGGGAATTTTCCCATTTAAATTTTAAACCCTTACGGCTAATTTTATTAAAAATAAATCTAATTTATTAAAGTTAAGACTTATTTAATAAAAGACTCAAGCCTTCTGCTCAAATCCTTAACCAGACTATTATCCCGGACTTCGAGGAGCTACGCCCGCTACTAATATGGACGAGTTTTTATTAAAATTAGCGGTATCAAAAGATTATTTTCCTTAAAATTTAAACCTAAGTCTAAATTTGAAAAAAAAATCATTATTTTTACAAAAATAAAGTCTTCCTTTCATTTTTTTCATCCAAACTTGTACCGGCCGAAAGTAGAATAAACAAATTTGAATTTTCTTGTAGGGATATTCATTTACTTTAGATTAAAAAAAATTTTGAAAATAATAAAAATAATTTACTCTAAAAATTGCATTTTTTTAATGAGAAAGATGTTTTTTTTTAATTTAATGACAATTTTTCTATTTAAACTTGAGTATAATTTTTTAAGCAAAATAATTGAAGTGGAAAGTTAAAATTCTGTTTTGCTAATTTTTTTAATTCAATTAATTATAGTTCATAATAGTTTAAAAAATTTACCTGTAAAGTTTTAATTTGAGATTAAATTAATTTATATAAAATAAAAAATTGAATTACTCTATACGATATTTTTGAAAATGATGATTTTTTAAATGAAAGAAGGTTTATAATTTTGAACTCATCATGATTTTAAATTACGTCAAAGTTTTTACTTTAGCAATTGCTTTTACTTGGCTCTCGATTAAGCTTTTGCACGACCAAAGATTCTACATCAAACATATCTGATTAATTTATCAATTTTGAGATCTAAATAAAATTTATCTAAATATTTTCTTCGAATTCGAATAATTCAATGCAAGAATGTGACAATAATTTTTTTGTTCAAAGCTGGAACGAAAAGACAAAAAACATAATTTTATCAAAAGACTGATCAAATTAGTTTAATGAGAACTATTTTTTTTTGAATTGTAGGTACCAATTTAAAGCTTGCAAATCAACGAAAAAACTTTAGTACCAAAAACTATGACTCGAAAAAAAAAAATTTTAATAAATAAAATTTGCATAATTCCATTCAAACAAAATCAAAGAAACAAAAAATAAAGTATAAAATCGATCATTTTTTCCAATTATTAAAAAAAATAAAATATTTCCAAACATTTTTTATTACACTAATAAACTGTTCAAATGATTTATTCCGCTTTGATCAAAAAACATTTTTTATTTTATTGATATGACATTTTTTATTGATAACATAAACTCAATAGTTTGTTTATTTCTGATTTCTACGCAGCAAATAAACGACTTTCATGTGGGATATTTTAAGTTTGAAAATTCGAAAATCATAATTGAGAAAAATTCCGCTAAAAATGAGTCAAGCCATCAAGATGGTGCCACTGAGTCAGCCATGGCAAGCACAACTTTCCACTCAAATTATTCGATCACTTTAATACCATGCAGTCATTTTGCCGACTGGAAAATACCCAACAATTCCTATTCAGTTCTTAGCCCGGACACCTACAAAAAATTGCTCAACACTCGGTCAATAATAACCAGTGCTTTGAACCAGATTACACTCGGTCTTAGAAAAAAAAACATCATCAACATAGTCCAAGAGAAAAAGCTGGGCAAAAGTGGCAATAGTTATCATTACCAAAAATCAGTCAAGAAGCTCGACATTGCAGATAATATCTATGTTAGTTTTGAGCCAAAAGCTGAGCTAAATCCGCTCTATTTTAATCCAAATGAATCTAACTGTGACTCCTTGGAGCTGACCCTTTATGACCAGGCAACAAGCTTTATGGTTCGAAGAACTGTCAGCCGCGAGTTCATTGACTCTATTAAAAGAGATTTCTACGAGAAAAAAGTCAAAAAATTTAGATCAAACATTTGTTCCATTAATGACACTCATCCAATTCTAGAACACCTGAAAGTGGCCAAATCGAAGAAGAGCTCTTCGAAAAAAAAAGTTCACCAAAGAATGCTCATTAAGCAGCATGATTTTAGATTTCATTTTAGATACAATCTAGATAAGATGAAAGAAATAAATCTTTTATTAAAAACTTATTTAAAATTAGCACTAGCTGAGGAGGATTTTGTATTGAGCTACGCGATTGTACAAAAAAGAGCCACTGGTGAACTGTTCATGCACTTGAAGACCAACTCGGGAGTTGTTTATTTGAACAATTTGGAAATTTTTCCCAACAATCCGCATAATTTTATTTTCACATTTAAACAGTCGTCTTCGTTGACTTTTAGAATTAAGAGTTTGGAATTGTGGAATATTCTACGATATGAAGTTTATGTTCCTCAAAGAAATTGTAGCGAGTTGTTCGGTGTTCAAACTTGCCAAAGTGAAGAAGAAGCACTTATTGCGCTTTTGGAAAGAAGAAGTGAAAAAATTGTTTTTCAAATTCAAAGAAAAATTATTTCATTATTTTATTTAGATTCTGTCCGAAAATACAATGAAGTATTCATGAATTTGTTTTCTGATAACGAAGAATTTGGTGACTATTACAGATGTGTTTTTCTTGAATATTTTGGAAAAATTTTTAGTATTTAAAAAATGTTAAATTTTTTAGTTTTATTTTTTTGTTGCTGGTAGCTTGTAATGGTAAAGTAATCACCGCCGCTGAATATGGAATACTAAAGAACAGGGATTTATACTTCCAAGGCCTTGTTTTAATGGTAATTTTTTAATTTAATTTTTAAGGCATTGTGATTTTTAGAACACGATAACTTTTGAAACTTAAATGAATAAAAACCTGGCAACTTTTTTTCTTATGGACAAAAATTGGCTCTATCAATTTTACCAGCTGAAATATTCAATGTTTCAGCTAAATCCATATTCTGCAGTGTATTTTCATAGATTATTAAATGAGTGCATTTTAAAGAATTGTTTGCAGGGGCTTGAATTAGTTGATGCATTGAACGCTTCAGTTGATACAATTAAAAAAATAAGTTAACAAGTTTTTTGGTGAAAAAAATATTGCCAATTTAAGACAGACTGGTTGAAAATGAGCTGCTTCTTTTCACTCCCTTCAAGAGAATTTTTCTTTTTTGACAAAAATATAAAAAGCTTTTTTAGATTTGTTTTTTATCGTTGTTTCTTAATTTTCATTAATATTTTTTATTAACTCATAGTTATTCATATTGTTGAATCAAAAGATACTCTGCATACCTTTGAGCTAATGTTAGAAATAGATTTTTCAAAATTCCTCAGAACAATTCATTCGTTTAAATGGAAATGCATAACGAATGTATTCGATTTTTTTGTTTTTGTTCTTCATTTAATTAAATTTTTTAAATAATTTTATTACAATCCAAAATATAGATCTAGATCAGAATGATTAACTAAAAAATTTTGCTATGAGAAAGTTTTTTTTCTCCTAAAACTAGGAAAATCAAATGGATAAATTACATTAGAAAATACAATAAAATATTTTTATTAGAAAAATGGTATAACCAAAGTGGTGCAAATGGACGACAATGGACTCGTATTAAATCATAGAGACGGAAAATCGTCAAACGATGCTATGGTTTCGAATGAGCCAAAAAAATGTCATCATTGTTCAAAATATGACCAAAGAGCAAAAATTGAGCATACTTTGGCATACAATCAGTAATTAGCTTTTGAGTTTAAATAAATATTTAAAATGACAATATTTTTTTTAGGTACAAGAACGCAATTAAGATAAACAGTGAAAAAACAGAAAAATATTTCATTCTTTTTTTTATTTTTTTAGTACTAAGCATGTTTTGGCTTAAGAGAAATAAACGAAAACAAAGATAATCAAACAAATTCTATTTCTTAATTTTATTTTCACAAAAAAAGTATTTTTTAAAAATTTAATAAAAAATCTATGGCACTGTTATGAATTTTGAAGACTTTTGCTTTGACTTTTTTCGCTCTGGCTCTTGCCTATACTTGCCATAGGCCAAATAGTCCATTTTCGAGTTGTCCTTGGCACTTGCTATTTTTGGCAGTTTAACACCACAATTAATCTCACTGTGTATTAACTTTATTAAATTCCTTTAATTTTTCGAATTATCTCTTATCAAATTAATTTCTAATGAAAAAGCTTACTCGACACGATTTCTTTTCTTCCTAAGGTACAATTCAGAGAGTTCGACTTTAAAAGATGGTGGCATCAAATCAGGTCGTTTCATTTTCAATTTAGTTCCAACTTTAAATTTACAAATTTGATTTTCGGCATAAAAATGAAGATTAATTTTTTCCTGATTGACCACTCTGATACTAATATTATTGTTAATAGAGAATATAAGCGGTTGAAAAGGAGGCGCATGGACATGCTCAGTCTGGTCGTGCCATAGCCATCTTTTTTTTCTGTTTCCATCCGCATCCATTTCCAATCCGCCCAGCGAACTCAGAATCATTCTGACTTTGCCATTCAGAAAATTTGCACAAGCATTTCCATATGGATCAAATGAAGCTATCAAAATTGGATTCGCTTCATCGTCGCTAAATGCAGATAGCAGATTAAGTCCTGGTGATACCTCGGTAATTGATAAGGCAATTCTTCCGCTTGGGTAGTAAATATTCCCGGTACCATCCGGAAAAATTATTAAAAAATTATTTTCATTTTTATATTTACGAATTATCATGGGCTTGTCAAAATTCTAGTAATAAAATAATTTAAAAAGGTATTTTTTCTGATTACTCAATACTTTTTCCTCCACTGAATCGATGACCTCACGTGCCACCAAATTGAATTCTTCCTCGTCCAGACTGTCCAACTCCTGGTCAATTGGGGTGCTTGGTCGCACAGTCCAACCCTCATGTAAATACCTCAAATTCGAAAGCTGATAGTTGATCGAACGATTTTGATTAAATACTTAAATAAAATTTTTATTAAAAAATGTGTTTTTCTGCATGATTTAAACAATAAATGTAGCCAAAATTTTAACAAAACTCTATTCAAATATGCTGTTGTATGCCTAAATGTGCAAAATCAAGATTGAGCTAAAAAAGTGCACTCACAAGCATTTAACTTAACCGTGTTTTTAAAAAAAGTTTAAAATAAAAAAGCTTTTTTAAAAATGTATACAGTTATGATGCGACTGTACAGGTGTATCAATGGTATTAGATAGTTGGTCAATTGATATGGGACTATGCTTAGTGTCTGTTTTTCGGTTTCTAGGTGTTTTTTTATTTAAATTTGTCCCATTGTGTTCGTTGTTACTCATTTTTTCAAAATTTTCACTCTCCGAATTTTCTATTTAAATTTTATTACTTCCAGCTTTTTTGTTTTTTTTTCCAACAAAAAAAGAACCTGGAAAAAATAAATTAAAATTAAATTTACTTTGTTCATTAGCTTTATTAATTTGTTTAGCCTGCAACTGCTGTTGTAATTGCTGCTTTTCTTGTCTCAAATTCTCAATACGTTCCAATCTTTTATGCTTTTCTACCATTCTCTGCATGTTTCTTTCAAAATTTTGAAAAAAAAATTTTTTTTTAAAATTATTTTGATAAAACCTCAATTCAGCTCTTTCCTCGGCTAGTTTTCTAGCTTTGGCGTTTTTAATTGTATTTTTTTGGTTCTCATAATCCATTGAATAAAGCTTGTTTACCCTTTCTTTTTCTATCTTATACTGAATCAACGCTTCTACAAACTCACGGTAATCATTACAACAATGTAACTAAATAATTTAATAAAACTTTTTTTATGAATTAATTTTTTAGATGATTTACTAATTCAGGATTTGATTTTTCTTGCTGCTGAATAGATGGCCAAGGTTGAGTAATTTCGCCACAGAACTCACAGTACTCGCCACCTTTTAAATGAACATTAAAGTCTTTCATGAATTGGCCCAAGTTTTCGACCGGATCAGAGTCGACTGAGACCGATGGACTGGGTGCACTGACTGGTATTTCATTTTTTTTTATCTCCGGATTAAATTGGAGAATTTTCGGCGGTCCTATCGACTCAACAATTGGTGTTGGTTGCGGAGTGGGCGCTGAAACTGGTTCATCTTCTTGTTCAGAGTCGCTTGATTGTCCCAAATCGTTGACTATTTCCTCGAATATTTCAGCACCTTCAGATCTTATTCGTTTTATCAACTCCATGTCCTGAATCCAGCTCCAGTCAGTCTGAGTTTCTACTGAATTCTGATTGCCGGCTTCGCTTTTTACCATACTCTTTACACTTGCATTAGTCGATGTGGACTCTTTGCGGAAATTTGACAAAATCCGCGGTCTAGTTTGTCTACCTAGATTTTATAAATAAATTTTTTTAATTTTTCTCAATATTTTATTTTTCAAATTTTTTTGTCAAATATTTAAAAAACCTTTTTCTTTATCATTCAAGATTGAGTTAGCATCGCTCGATTCATTATAATCTGACATTATTCAATGTCAATCTAAAATAATAGAACATCCAGATTTAATTGTTCGAAAAATTAAAATGTTCCCTAAGGTGTACTACTTGTTTTTTTTACTTGGGAATAGGTTAATTATGCTAAGGAATAATTAAAAAATCTTTAATAGGCAATTTATTCATTTACGGATTAAGTTTTACTCTTTTTTATTTTTTAAATATCTTAGCGACTAGGCCTCCACATTAAAGGAGCTTTTGTTAAATAAATTTATTAAAATTATTAAAATTAATAGTTAAATTTTCATAATCTAAGTGTTAGCTGTTTTTTTTTATTTTTTCAAATTTTTTTGCAAAATTTTTTCATGATTTAAAATATCATTAATTATTTATTCTGATATATTGTAAGAAAAATAGGAAATTTTTTTTTAATAATTAGCAACGCGACATTTATTTTGTTTGGAAATTGTCAGCGGTATTTAAATTTTTTGAAACAAAAAAATTTCAAAAAATTCAGATTAACAGCAAAATTGATTTTTTTAATATACTTTAGTGAATATTATAAATTGAAGTCAATTAAGATAATTGAAATTTAAGTTTTTCACAAATTAAAAGTCAAATAACTTAATCAATAAAATCTATTGACCGATTTTTGACTTCAATTTTTTTTCAAAACAGAAGCCTTGGAAATTTTATTATTATCAAAATGATCGAATACACATAACCAAAATTTTTAATCAAATTTTTGTACTTTTATTTAAAGTTAATAAATAAATTCCGAAATTAGAACCAGACTATTGCTGTTGTTTGCTAAAATTGTAAATTGAAAATTTTTTAAAGAATTTCAAAAAAAAAATAATTTTGGTAAAATAATGAAAATTTTTTAAATAATTTTTTTATTAATTTTTTTAATTTAGAAAGCAATTGAATTAAATATTTTTTTAAATTTTCATAGAATGAATCGAGTAGTGGTCGGATCGAATTATTCTAAGCCTTCTAAAATTCAATTTATTCACAAGTGTGACGCTAATGACACTAATGACACTAAAAGCAAATATTATTAAAACCATTTTATGCCTCATATCCTGTTTAGTAATTCGAAAATTGATTATAATAATTTAAAAATCGACTCAGACCCTCACGCAATTCTGTTTTTTAGGGAAAACTTGAAAATTTAATGACAAAAAAATTTAGTCGAAAAATCATTTAAGTCTTTTTTTTAATTCTAATTAAAATTTAAATTGTTTTTAATTTTACTAAAAGAAAAATTTAGACCAAATACACTTGGAATATCACTAGCAAATGCATTAATGAAATTAAATCGCAGGCCATTTTAGAACAGATTTTCTTCAAGATGCTAGCCCCAGAACCACGATATCGATTTTCTTTCAGAAAAAAATATAATTAGAATAATAAAAATCAGGCTGCGATAGAACCGTAGTTGAATCAATTTAGAGCTTCAAAGATATATAGAAAAAAAAAGATAAAATTTGTTTGTATCATAAAGAGCATTATGCTGAAAAAAATAATTAGTTCAGATTTAACTTTTAAGCCAAGCTGATGCAAGACTTGAGAGTCTTCGTGCCACTACTGAGAGAATTTTTTGCAGCAATTGATTTCAAGATCAGCTTTCAAATTAAAATAAATTATTACTAAATTTTGCATTTATTGTATCAGACCAGATCCCTCATGCTCCATGTTTATCAATAAATTATTATTTTTTAAGCTTATTTTTCACTTCTTATGCTTTCAGAGGTTCTAAACTCATTAGGAAAATTCTAATCTGACTTTTCAAAGCGGAAAACCAACAAAATCCAATAATTGTACACACACACACTTTAAGTGCTATGGAATTATTTAAATTATGTCTTTGTTAATATTAAGAATGCGTTAATTAATTAAAAAAATAATTTTTTTCAATTTTTTTCCAAGTCCACACACTTCTGTAATCAGGCCCAATTTACCTTTCGGGTTGTATTACACGTAATGCTTAGCTGTTGAATTTTTATTGATTTTCATGTTTTTACTCGGATGGAATTTCTTTTGGCATAATATATTTTAAATCTATCAACTCATGCGAATTTCCAAACTCGAATAAACATTGAGTTGTGTAATGAGAGCTGAAATTTTTCTTTTTTTTTAATCACTCGGTCTGGCTGGAGAATTTTTTTTAATTTTAGTTTTCCTTTGGTTTATTTAAGAATTAGCTTTAATTGAGCAGATAGAATTTCGGCAACATGATTCCACTAAGTTGGCTCTAAAAAATTTAATTTGTTTTATATCTCAATAAAAATGCTATCTTTCTGCAAATGAGGGAATAGTGAGTAAGAATCGATTTTTGTTCAAAAGCAAACACAATTTTTTTTATTTTTTTTGTGAGAAAATAAATAAAATTTAATAAAATTTTTTCATTTTTTAGCTGTTTTTTTATTTCTGTTTTTTAGAATGTTTAGAATTTAGGCGACATGACTTTTTTTCCCAAGCAATGTTGTGCAAATCGGCCAGGCCCTCTCGCTCAATACTGATATCACCATGAAGTCTATTTTTTTGGCAAAATGTTTAAAATACTTTTATAAATTTAAAAAAAAACACATTATCATTGTGTGCATTAAGCTTATATTGTTGTCTATGGCAGCGATGCTGCTGGCCGATTACAGAGCGGAGCCGGACCCGGACCGACTGCCGCTTCGGACCACCAGACGCGGCTACCTGCGCAAGACCCTGTCGACCAGCACCAGGCCACCACTAAAGCCCACAACTGGCCCAGCGGACACAAACAAGCAAAATCCGAGCTTTTTGTCCGCAACAGCGTCTGTTCCGAAGCCGTTCAACTATTCGAGCGAGTCTCTCAACCAGACCCATGCGGACATGTTCAAAAATTGGATCGACTCGAAGTCGACCGAGCTCTACGAGCTCAGCTTGAACTATTCGGGCTTCAAGCTCCTAAACGCCACTTACAATGTCCAGCTGAGGAAAGATGCCAAGTTTGCTTGGATAAACTTCACAGAAATGATTATCAACATATCGCAGACAATTAGCCAGGTGCTGCACCACAAGACTTTGATTGTGAAAAATTTGACCGACATGGTCGAGAAAACATTCGACGAGTACCGAAGCGACTCGAGTCGAGTCAAAGAATCGGCCAGCTATGCCTACTACGATGCCAAGAGTCCCAAGACATTCTGCGATGTTCAAAAGGTCAACTCGAATGATTCAGAAGATTCAGAAGAAGAAATGACAACCAATGGCTCAATGGAATTCACCACTATGCCACTTAATGTGACCAGGAAGCACAGATTAAAGCAAAAGGTGAACAAATCAGGCATGAGTGAGAGTGTGGGCTTCAGAAAGCGGCACAATGTCAAGCTGGATGACGAGCTGGATCTGTTCGATCTGATAGATGACGAAATAGCGTTTGACTACAGGCCCAGACAGCTTGGTCAAGTGAAAAGGTACGTGCACAATAAGAGCAGTGAGTGTCCGCTGTCGGGCATGGTTCATGGGCATTTGAAAGTGGCTAAGAGGTCTGTGAACAGGGAGAACGGTGTGCGGAAAGGAAAATTCAGGAGGCCAGGCTTGGTTCGACGCCCCAAAAACCAAACAACCACAAAAGCTGCAACGACTACAACGAAATCTCCGGCCAGTGACTACTATTATGATTACATGGAAAAAAACAACGACTTGGACACCTATGACTACACAGCGGTAGAGTACGCTTTGAAAGGAAAGATTCCGTTCTGGAATGTGAGTTGCATCAATAGGACTTATGACGAAAATTTCAAGGCGTTCAAAAAAGGCATCAACCGAAATCAGTCGACTATTCATGTGCCCACAAATGTGTACAGACAGGATTTGGACATAAACATGACTGCCTACTGGACTGAGGATTTGGACAAACATTTTAAAAAAAATTACGATCAGGATAACGAAATTTTTTGGCAGTATTTTTGCAGTTCGAATGGTCTGTACCGGCGATTCCCGGGTGCTTATTGGAATGTGCCTATCTACGAGGACTTTTTTGACTGTAGACTTCAATCGTGGTACATAATGGCCGCTGCCTCGTCCAAAGATGTGCTCATTTTGCTTGATGTTAGTGGATCTATGACCGGCTTAAAGCTCGAAATAGCCAAAAAATTGATCGAAGCTATCATGGACACCCTAAGTGATAATGACTTTTTTAATATTCTTCTTTTTTCCGATGAAGTAAGTCCTAATTTGTATCATTATACTTTTTTATTTTTGCTAAAAAATATTTAGCCATTAAATGAGTGAAGAGAAAAAAATTCTCAATAATTTATTTTATGAGAAAAAAATCTAAATTAAAAAAATTGATTAAGAGATTGAACTTTTTATTGAATAATGATATAATCATTCATGGTGATAATTTTTGTTCTTAATTTATTGTTCAAGCCCAAAAAATGTTATAAAAATTGATTAATTTCCCAAATTCTTTTAAATCTTTTACTACCTCTAGATCCATTGAGTTCAATTTTTTCAGATTTCTGAAAATTTTGAACCCTTAATCTCAAACTCCTTGGAACTAAAAATGATGCCTTCCAGCCTGAACTTAATTGAGATCTCTTGTGTTTTTGATACCTTTAAATCTTCTTGATATAGTATAGTGACGATTAAGCTTCCTAGCTATGTTTCTTTGAAGACCAATCTACTAATGATTTCAACATTTGGCAAAATGGTTTCCAAAAATTTTTTCAAAAAATTTTTAAACGATTTTTATTTATTGTAAATATAGGATCAGCTTGATTTCTAATTAAAAAAAAAAACGTATCAACTCTATTAAAATATGATATGATAAAAATATGATATTTAAGCTTGAAAAGTAATTCAAGATTTTTTCTTCCCATTTATAAATAATTATATAAAATAAAATAAAAAATGACCATTTATGTCTCATTTTATTATTATCATTATTAAAACAGACTCAGTGAAATTAAAAATCAATTTTTTTTATTTAATTTGTGTAAAATTTTAATATTATTTTTAAAATCAATTTTTTTATTAAGCTTTTTACTAATTTTCAGCATAAAGAGTATATCTGAGACAAAACCGAATAATTTAAAAGAATTGCACTAGAAAGTCTTGACACTTTGCAATTTTTTTGCATTTAATGGTTTTTGGTCATTCCAAAAACATTCAGGTCTTTTTTTTGGAAATAAATTATTTAGCAAATTTTCATTTTTTTAAGTTTAAATCACTTTTTCAAAGGTCAGAAAAACTTATTATGATCTCTCCAATTTCCTAAAATAATCACATGATTTATTCATTAGTCAAATCTATTATTAAATAGTAACTTTAAGTATTTTATCATTTATTTTAATAAGATCTTGAACAAATAATTAAAATCATTAATTTTTTAAATTACAAAAAGTAGAGCTGCTTTTTCTGAAATCGTTTTTCTTTCGGGTTTTATTAAATTCTGGAGAAAAATTTTCTTTTTTATGAAGAATTTTTGATAATAGGAAAGTGAAGTTATATTTTTAAAATTTTAATAAAAATTAAACTCAAAATTTTTAAAATTTTTAAAATTTTTTACACATGAAATTTCTAATAATTTAGGTTAAATTTTTGATGGACAAGGCCAACGAGACCCACTATAGCAACCGGTTCGTTCAGGCTGGCCGCACAAACAAAAAATTTTTCATTGACCGCTTGAAATGGTTCAAGAGCACAGACAATGTTGCGGATGTGGTAAAAGGCTTGACAAAATCTTTTGAGCTATTGCTAAGCAAAGATCTAAACACGGACACATGTGGCTGTAATAAGGCGATAATGTTACTTACAGACGGAATAAGTGAGAATGCTGAACAAGTGTTCCGAAAATACAATTGGGAAAATGGTCGCCAAGTGAGAGTTTTTACTTATTTGATCGGTCGAGAGATGACCGATTCGCGTCACCTTGAATGGATGGCATGCGCCAATGATGGACACTATTTCCACGTAGCCACACTAGCAGACATAAACGAGCACGTTCATGAATACATTCCAGTATTAAGTAGACCAATGGCCCTAACAGGCCGACACGAGACTACATGGAGCAATGTTTTTATCGGCCATTTGGACAAAGAGCTAAAAATTGCCGTAGCAAGACCAGCATTTAAGACAAAAAGCTCACTCTTGTCCAAAACAGATCTTGTACAAAGAGACGATGAATATTTTAGAAATTTACTTCAGACAGAATCAACCACCACAAAGCTACAGCTTGTTGAAAATCCCTACTATGATCCGGACTATTACTATTATTACTATGAGTATGAGGATGATCCAGTTGATCAGCTAGATACTGATGTCGTAAAGCCCACTATTGACGAAACAGATGCAGAGGACGCTGAGGAAGCTGAGGCACGTGATATCGAAATTTTGAAAAAAACCTACGACATCATTAGGAACCAGGATGTTCTGCTAGGTGTTGTTGGTGTGGACGTGCCGGTGCTCAAGTTGATCAGTAAAGTGAGTCCCAAGTACCAAATGGGAGTGGGCATTTACATTATAATGCTGGACAATAATGGATTTATTGTGTTTCACCCGAGTATTAAGAAAGAGATAACGAATAATTTTAATGTTAAAGGAACATCGAACAGTATCGATATGGACAGATTCGAAATTCCTATTGATAATGATGAGGAATTCGAGATGCTGGAACATGAAATGATCGATGAGAAAACAGGCAATAAGACTCTGAACAATTGGAAAAGAGAAGGTAAAATTTTTTGTTTAGAAACTTTTATTACGAATCATGAATTTATATTTTCGCATGTTTTGATAAAAAGGTTTAAAAAAAAAAATTTAAAACAAAAAAATTTAAAATATTGAATATTGCCAATTACGGGCCACAAACATGGTTCACTGTTAAGAAAGTGTACCACTTGAGAAAAATTAACTGAGTAAAAAAATTGTTTTTATAAAAAAGGCTTTCTTGCATAAATGCAAATTCACCTAAAAAAATATGAAGATTTTAACACTTTGGATAACAGTATTGGAATTCTCTATCTTTATACCTTATACTTCCAAATCATAAAATATTTTTTAAGTAAAAAATCTCGGTTTTTTTCTTTAGTGTATTCTTTAATTATTCTTTTCTACATTTCGAAATTATTCAACAACTAAAATTAATAAAAAAATTTACAAAAAAATAAAATTCCAATACGGAAGTTTTTTAGCAATAGGATAGTTCTGGGATGGAATAATTTGCAATTTTTTGTAATCTATACCAAAAAAATTTTAAATTAAACCACCCAGAAGTGGTTTTTAAAATCCCTTTTTCATTTAATACTTTAGAAGATATTTTGGATAAAAATTTAATAATTTTTTTTATATTAAGAATCAACATTAAAAAGCTTCTTTCAAAAAATATTTTTAGCTTTTAAAGTGTAATTTAGATTCGGAATTATAAAGAGATATTTTAGCGGAATATTTAATACAATTCATAAATAAAAATAATTCTAATATTTTTAAATTACATCAAGACATGATCCAAAGTAAAAATCTGTTCTTGGTAATGATTTTTTAAAAAATCAACAGTATAAATTGGGTTTGCACTTGAATATATTAAAATATCTTTTAAGAGGATTTAATAGGAAGGTGTCCGCTAAACTTTCCAGATCTGAATCCGATCGAAAAGATTTGGAATGAGCTGAAGAACATGGACATTTAAAAGAGGTTTTATAAAATACTTTTCATCATTAAAATTTAAATATTCAAAAAAAGGTAATCAAAAAAGTAATTGAAAAAAAATGAAGACAATTCAAAAATTTACATTTTCTTACGTTTTTTAACTTTTTTATGCTTTTTCCGTAAATTTACTAATTGGGATTTTTTAGTTTTTTTATTTTTTGATAAAAATAGCTAAAAATTTAAACAATGATTATATTTTGAAAAATTTCAAGAAAAATAAGTAAAACATCAGCTATTTTGGTCCTTTTAGATTTTCCTGTAAAATGACTAAAATTACGTAAAATAACGGAAATAATCGTACAATTAAGTCAATGAACGTTAATTTACAAAACTATCTTTACGTAAAAATGCGTATTTTTACTTTTTTTTGCGTAAATTCACGTAAAATCATCATGGCGTAGTAATACTGTAAATGATAGAAAATTTTAAATTTTTTCTAAAATTTCTATTTGAAAATTTTAACTGTAATTTTTAAGATCATTTCTAATTTTAATCTATTTATCCACATAATTAAAATTCCAATTTTTTTAAACTAATAACATTAGTTTTCCATTCCTTTTTAGAAACAAATTTTACAGAAAAATAAATAATTTAATGCCAAAACTTTTTAAGAAAATCGTTATATTGAATTGAAAATCATTTTTAATTTTTGCCATCAAAATACCAAGTCTTTATTTGCCATAGGCTTCTTTACCACAATAATAAAAAATCTGCCTCAAATTATGTTAAATCTGGAAATCTGGAAATCTTAATGGTTAAACAATCTGTGATTTTTTTTTTCAAGACACCATCTCGGCCATGTAAAAGCATTCTTAGCTTACACCGCATCATGCTCCAAAGATATGCTTTGGATCCGCATTTAAATCGAGTCTTTTAAGTTCAATGCAGCATTCAAGCTCGAAATTTTGATCAAGTTTTAAAAATATAATAAAATTTTTTTTAAAGAATCTTATCTTAAAATCTTAAAATTCCATGAAGATCACAATTAGAGCTTTAATTTTTAACAAACACCAAAAATCCTTTAAAAAAAAACTTATCTAATTATTTAAGGTCTGAGAGTTATTCGGCGCAGAACCGAATATGTTTACACATCAGTGGACCGGACACCATTCAGCGTAGCCATAGCATCGCCGAGCAGCTTTGGCAGGTACTACATAGACCTCCCGTCAACAAAAGAGCGCGACTATGAACAAAAGCTGGAGCAGTTGGTGCACAACAATTTCGAGACCCTTATCCAAATCTACAACTGCACATACAACTACTCACGCCTAATAGAAAAACTCCTCCATCCCAAACAGTACATGGACTTTTGCATTCGGTACTTGTTCCACGACCCCGACCAAGTGCTGGCCATAAAATCCGACCTGGTGTTCCATGATATCTACTACAAACAGTACAATTTTTCCATGCATTTGGAGTACCCCAATTTGGTTAAATCGTCGTTTTACGGCACCTACTCGGGCATCACATTTTTCATGCCGGTCACGTTCTACCGCAGCCACCAGGGCCTCACTGTCGCCCAGCTCCTGCACAACAACTACAGCTTCAAAAGCGACATGCCTCCAGTCAACACTTGGTCACAGATGCCGGAGCCTACAGCGCCATCTAGAACCTACCACACCGAGCCACAGACCGAGATGACCATGAACGTCCAACTCGGCTACATCATCGAGCCCTTGTTCAAAACCTCGACCAAGTCTAGCATCAACGCAACCAACTTGACAAACTCATCCGGTGTGTACCGCGACAGCGTCAATTTGCTAAGCACGGACAGCAACAAGCACACGTACAGCTTTGAGAAACAGTTCTACACACGGTCCATTGAGTTCAGCGACTATTTGCGCACTGAATTCAACGCGACCGAGCCGATGGTCAACTATTTTCTCAACGAGTCATCCAGAGAAATTCGCCGCGACACTGTCGGAGCCACTTTGTCCATTTGGCTGGACAAAGTGCCCACTGCAGTCACTGGCGTAATGTACGATGCTCATTTGTTTCAGTATTTTTTGTTCGAAAATTACATGACGCCCGGATGTGATCACATTACATGCCGCAATTTGTGCAGCCTAAAGCGAGGCATGAATTTGTCGTGCTACCTCGTTGACGAGCACGGCGTCGTGGTCCTGAGCACTCAGGAAAGAGTCAGCCGTCAAATTAAAGAGCCAATCGGCCAGCCTTTGTACAAAGTCAATCCATGGCTCATGAAAATACTTGAATTCGAGGGAATCTACGATTTGGTAATACCGGGCAAAGAGCTGCCCGAGTGCAGACAAGAGAGCCGAATTTTCAACAGCTCAAATCGGCTTAAGAATACAATCATTTTTGTTTTTAACTTCATATTTAAGTTGTTTAGTCAAGTTTATGTGATGTTTTTGTTCGACAGTGCTCCCAAGCCGGTTTCCTCTCAGCTCAATCCGACCCTGAGTCTGGCCGATCACATTCGCATATTTAACAACGAGTGGCGCGGCAAAAACAGCCACTGCTACAACTTTGGAGTCTATTCTTTCAATTTGACCAAGTGGAACAGCTTGGACGCGTCCGAGCTGCGAGTTTGGTGCAACTCGACCAACAGTACACAGCGCAAATTTTTAGTCGGCCCTGTCAAGCACAGTAATTTGATAATGCTGGTGGTAGAGGAGGAGTTCGAGCTCATTCACTGCGGTAATCTGTCCCAATTGATCAATAACTACCAGCCACCTGTTCTGTCCAATTTTACCAATGACTCGTCGAGTGAGAATGGCACCTATAGTGATGTGGCCTATGCGAATGTGACTGATCTGAATCTAAAGCAGGAATTTACGATAAATCGGTACCGTAATAAGCCCGAGCAGTGCCACAATTATTTCGAAAATGAAAAAGAATACTTGCCGTGTTTTAACCATGCCAAGCTTTATAGATCCATTACACTCATTCAAATGGTTTGTTTATTAATTTATTATTTAAAGTTTAACTTTTACTATTCTTTTTTAATTTATTAATATGCATGATTTAATTTATTTTTAAATTATTTTTATAAAGCTTTTTTTGAATTTTATTCTTGTTTTTTTTTGTTTTATTTTTAATAAAAAGTTGGTTATTTTAGATTTGGTTTGTGGCTTTTTATTTACTCTTTTTTGACTCTATTCGAGCATGAGCCTAGCTTTGCAAAATGAAAGGCAAACTAGTTCTATTTTCAGAGTGGTTTTTAGTTCCTATTTGACTAATCGATTGACTAACACTTTGTGAAAATTTAATTGACAAATTAATAATTTTTGATATATTTTTTTGAATAATTAATACTTTAAAGCTAATTTAAATAATTAATGATATTAAAAGCTTTCTAATATCTTTCTATTTTGATGAATAGGTATTTGATGGAATTTTTTTCACAAAGTCAACACTGTTTTGACAAATCTTTTCATTTGTATCTTCACTTTTGTATAATAAACAAATTGAAAGACGATTTAGTATTATTAATAATATTTTTTAAGAAAATAGGATTTGAATGCGGTAGTGTATTTAGAAAAAAATTCAGATTTTTTAAAAAACAATTTTAACTTATTTCCTGTCACATGTCAAGACAACACATAAATGAGTTTATTATAAAATATTTTAAAAAACCAGCAAGATAATAAAATTAAATTTTAAAAGTTGATCATTTTCAAGATAATTGCTTATTAGTCCGGTTAATTTCCAAACAATATTATTATTTTAATTTGTTAATTATATCCTTATCCATACTATAAAATCGAAAATTTGATTATAAAAAATTCTATATTATTTCCCCTATCGATAGATATTTAAGAAAGCCTTAACATAATTTACAAATTTTTTTTTTAAAATAATTACCAATTAGGTACTCATTTTTCAATGTTTCTAAATTTAAATTTTTGGCTATTTATTTTTTGGTCTGTATTTATCATTAAAAATTATTTATTCTATAAAACCCCGTTTATCCTTATTAGTAGATTTTCAACTAATCCATCATTTGCTTAAATCTTTTAAGCACAAATATTTTTTACTAATAATTTTAGAATCGATTTCTGCTTTAATTTCAGCACATAAATCTAAATCAAATATAAAAGGATGGATGGTTTTGATTTATTTTTAAAATAAAAGATTTAATTAAAAAGTAAAATTTAACAATATCTTTCTTTCGAATGAGCTTAATTGACGATTTTTGTTAAATTGATCTAGGACCAAGTAAAATGGCAAAACAAAGATTAAGCTTTTAAAGTTATTTTAAGGTGATCAGCATCAAATGCAGATTTTTAAAGAAAAAAATATTAAATAAATAAACTTTTGATTTCTCTCACAAATCGATATTAAATTTTATTAAAACTCACCTTTTAAATTGTTTCCGTATCCGTCAAATTCAAAATCTCACAATTAACAGAGTCGAGTAAAATCAAAATTTTTCAAAAAGCCTTATTATTCATTAAACTTCGAGGCTAATTAAAACTTCTAATTCAGTACCTAAATTTAGATAAATAAATAAATCCAAAAAATTCTCTTCTTTTTTTTCGATTTTTTTTAATTTCCTTTTAAATTTATTTAAGATTATGTAAGAAACAAATTAAGGTTCAAAGAACAGAAAGAGTATAGAGATTTCTTCCAGCTGTTCAATGCATCCAAACTTCAGTACTAATTCCAATTTTTGAGTAATTTAAAAAAAAACTAGCTAAGTATATAATATTACCAAGCAAAAAACAAGAATAATATCGGGCAACAATACACAAAAACATTACAAAATCAATTTAATTTTAAACAGATAAATACCAAGGTTTATTAGTCAATTCAAATAGTGGAACTAAAATCGATAAAATTTGAATTTTAGAAAAAATTATTATAATTATTTGGCACATGGTTTGGAGAAAAAAATACTTTAAGAATTTAAATTTTTATTTATTCTAATTAATTTCAGAATTTACTCGGATTTCTATTAAAAATCTACAAGTAAAAAAAATTAACTTTAATAAAAATATGAAAAAAAGTAAAAAAAAAAAACTAAAAACATCAGGATTAATTAAACTTGATTTTGTTCCTGATCAATTTTTCTGTTCATTCCTATCGACTTAGCATAAAATATTTGAATTATCAGCTCTCAATTATTCCACTCTTTTATCTATTTTGATAAATTTTTCATTTTAGAAAAAGAAAATGCGGATTTTTTAGATTAGAGAAAACAAAATGATAAAATTTAATTTAATAATTTTACTTCTTACTTGCTCAGTATGTTCGCATGAGATAGATGTCGGCACCAAAAACACCACCATCTACGAGGACACATTGAGCAATGAAACCTTGGACAGCAGTGTGTATGCTGACGAGTATTATAATGCGGAAGTTGGTGCCGAAAAGGCGGCTACATCGGCCCTGCGACTGAACGCGAGCCATGCTGACATGTTCAAAAAATGGATAAACACCAAATCGGACGCTCTGTACCAGCTGAGCATGAGCTTTTCTGGCTACAACCTGCTCAACGAGACCTACAATGTGCATTTGCGTCGCGACGCCAAATTCTCCTGGATCAATTTCACCGAAATGATAGTGAACATTTCGGACACAATTAGTGACGTCATGTATGACAAGACTCTGGTGGTGAAAAAGCTGAGCGAGCTGGTGGAAAAAACCTACGACGAGTACATCACCGACACGGACAAAGTGATCAACTCGACAAGCCATGTTTACTTGGACTCCAAAAGCCCCAAGACCTTTTGCGACGTGTCCGAGACCTACATGCAAAAAATAGCCGAAAAAAAGAAGCCCAAAGCAACCACCAAAGCAGTCACGAGAGCAAACAGGACGCTGGCAAAAAGGCAAAAGCGCACTCTGGACTACGCGGTGTTCTCCGACCAGTTGGGTTTCTCACCAAAAGTGGACATGGAACAAGACGAGCTAATCTTCTATCCAAATCAAACATTCAGAGTGCTCAGCCTAAAAAGTTCTTTTATCAGACCAACTAGGTTGTTCAATGTGTCGCACAGCAAGCCTAGGAAATACACCAAAAGGCCTTATGCGCACTCCACACTGACCACTGTGCCTTTTTACCCGAACGGCGAAGATGACGACCAAGACTACAATTTGGACGACGACTTGGAGGACGAAATGGACAACTACGACCTGGACGACGAGTATTGGGACGTCCAGTGCATCAATCGGACCTATGACGAAAATTTCAAATCTGTGCAGAAAATAAACAAAAATGAATCGACCATCCAAGTGCCCATTAATGTGTACAAGCAAGAGATAGCCATGAACATGACCGCCTACTGGACCGAGGCGTTGGACAACCAGTTTAAAACAAACTACAACCAAGACAGCGACTTGTTCTGGCAGTATTTTTGCAGTTCGAATGGACTGTTCCGGCGCTATCCGGCGGCATACTGGAGCGCGCCCGATGACGACTTTTTTGACTGCAGACTCCAATCATGGTACATAATGGCAGCCGCCTCGCCCAAAGATGTCCTGATACTGCTGGACGTGAGCGGCTCCATGACCGGCCTGAGACTAGAAATCGGCAAGAGACTCATCGAGTTCATTCTGGACACTTTTACTGACAACGACTTCTTCAATGTCTTGACATTCTCCAACACTGTTCAGTACTTGTTCGAACACGAGTCCGACTACAAGGACACGTTTGTTCAAGCAGGCAAGGCCAACAAGCTCAAATTCAAAGAAAAGCTAGCCACTTACAAAAACACGAGTCAACAAGGCCGACTCGCCGAGCCACTGACCAAAGTGTTCAATTTGTTCAATGAGAGCCACTTGGTGAGATCGGGATGCAACAAAATGATCATGATCATCACCGATGGCCACGCGGACGATGTCGATCCAATATTTGACAAGTTCAACAGAGACAAGAGGGTGAGAGTGTTTTCGTTCAAGATCGGTCGCGACATGGGCGACCCGAGCAAGATAAAAAATTTGGCCTGCAACAACAATGGAGAGTACTACCATGTGGTAACGCTGACTGACATCAACGAGCACGTGTACGAGTACATACCGGTGCTAAGCAGGCCGATGGCACTGTCAGGCGTCAGAGAGACCACGTGGAGCAACGTGTTCATCGGCTATTTGGACAATGAGCTCAAGATAGCCGTGGCCAGACCCGCTTTTCGCAGCCTAAACTACAATTTTTCTCATTTTGAACTTAATAGCTACCTGAATAAAAGCATTGATTTTAAAGTGGAAAATTATGAGCAGATTGTCAAAAAAAACAAGTGGTCGCATGGCTTCTATTTGACCAGCGAGGACCAGAGAGAGGCTATTGAGAATGCGGAAAAAGAGATCCGCAATCAGGATGTTTTCTTGGGAGTGGTTGGTGTGGACGTGCCGGTGCTCAAGTTGATCAGTAAGGTGAGTCCCAAGTACCAAATGGGAGTGGGCATTTACATTATAATGCTGGACAATAATGGATTTATTGTGTTTCACCCGAGTATTAAGAAGGAAATTTCGGAGAGTCAATATGATTACAAGGGCACTTCGCATAGTATCGAAATGGAAAAGTTTGAGATACCGATTGGTAACGACTATGAGTTTGAAATGCTTGAACATGACATGATTGACCAAAAGACTGGCAATACGACTTTGAACAATTGGAAAAGAGAAGGTAAGAGTTAAGTTTTTTTTGCGATTGACCCTTGAGTCATTTGACCAAGAAAACATGGCAAATTGAAAGTTAATAATGGCAAAAAGAAAAAAATTTTAAGATGTAAATTGCCTCATTGCCGAATGTTTTGCGTGTTAGTCATGCAAGCACAAGATCGAGGGTTCAAAACCCGCTGGGGATGGAAAAAATCTTCAATTGCCTCAGAGAAAAGTTTACTTTTTACCACTTGTTTTTTTTCACATTTGATTTAGTAACCCTTTAAAAAGTTGTTGTTCTTTAAGACTCAAAATCTCAAAGATAAAACTCAAATATACTAAAAAAGTATATATATTCTGAAAGAGCATAAAATTCTCTACATGCTAGTGTAATTTAGAAAAAAAAAAAAGCTCATAATTGATCCCTCGGAGGAGATACGATTTAAACCAGAAAAAACACATTTTTTTCTTTTTTTTAGCCAACAAAAACCGCCACACTCTTTTTTTTTTTTAAATACTTTAGCATGTAGAGAATTTTATGTTCTTTCAGAATATATATACTTTTTTAGTATATTTAAGTTTTATCTTTGAGATTTTGAGTCTTAAAGAACAACAACTTTTTAAAGGGGCATTAGAATGTTTCATTGCAAGACAAATCATAGAAACATGTTTCATCACAAGAAAAATCATAGCAAGGTAAATTTTTTCATAGCAAGGTGAAATTATTCATAGCTAAGTTAAAATAAAAAATAAATAAATAAACAAAATTTACCTGAATTAATTGATTGCAAATGAAGTTAATTTAAAAAAAGTAAATGTTTTATTGGTAATTGAATAAAAAATAAAATAATTTTTTTGAGCTTAAAATTCACCCTAAAGATAACAAGCAAGCATCAAGCAAGAACAAGTTTTTTATTTTGAGGACCCTAAATAATATAAAATATATGATGTTAATAAGAAATATGCATAAAGAAATTTATTTTTTGGAAAAAAATATTCAAAAAATATTGAACATAAGATAAATTTTATTTTTAATTTGTTTAAATTTTAAAAAAATTTAAAAAGAATAAAATTTTGGAAATTTTTTCTATTTGGCATTCAATACTTAAAATTTTCTGGTCTTAAAATTTTTTAAAATTTTATTTTTTCCAGGCTTGAGAGTAATCAGACGCCGAACAGAGTATGTGTACACATCAGTAGAAAAGACTCCATTTACAGTGGCCATAGCATCACCAAGCAGCTTTGGTCGCTACTACATCGATCTTCCCACAGAGAGAGAAAAATACTACGACGAAACCTTGACCAATTTAATCAAAAATAAAACTCTGGCCAGCATAGATACCAACATTCAATTGTACAACTGTTCCTATTCATTCTTCAAACTAACTGAGCGCTTAATGGACCCAAATTCAAACAGCGATTTTTGCATCCGATATTTGTTCAAAGATTATGACCAAGCATTGGCCATCAAGTCTGACTTGACCATTCACAATATTTACTACCAGAAATTCAATTTTTCAATATTTTCCCATTACCAAAATTTGATAAGATCCACATTCTACGGCACCTATTCAGGAACCACCTTTTATCTACCAGTAACATTTTACCGAGAAAAACCAGACCATTCGGACAACTCATCCGCCCAAACGCCTTCCTCAAAAGCTCCCCAAATAGAGGCCTACAAAATGAGCCTCAACTTATTCGGCTTTGATAGCAACAAGCACACTTACAGCTTTGAAAAACAATACTACACAAGATCAATTGAATTCAGCGACTATCTAAGAACCGAGTTTAACAAAACTAATGATCCGGTCATTATCTATTTTCTTAACGAAACCTCTACCGGGTCCATGAATCCAACTATAAACGAAACCATAAGTGCAGCAATACCATTGTGGTTAGACAAGGTGCCTGCGGCCGTAGCTGGTGTAGTCTACGATTCCCAGAAGCTCCAAGAATTGCTATTCTACACACCACCTGATTGCCAAGGCGATTCGTGCATCAACATTTGTAATCGAACATCTGATTTCAAGGTGAGCTGTTATTTGGTGGACGAACACGGATTTGTGGTATTGACCAACACCGAGCAATACTCGGCCATCGGTCAGCCATTGTACAAGGTAAATCCGTGGCTCATGCTTCAGTTGGAATTTGAAGGACTGTTTGATCTAATTGTGACCGGTAACAAGCTTCAGGAGTGCAACAAACCACCTACTTCGCTAAACAGTGCTGCTGGTTTGTTCAGTCTGCTCAAAATGGTTGTCAAAACATTTGGTTTTATGGCAACCGGAATCCTCAATTTGGCACTAAATAGTTTCTATGCACTGAATGGAAAAGTAAATGCACAAACAGCCGAGGAAATGGAGCAAATAGAGTGGCGAATTCAGAACAGCCACTGCTATTACTTTGGCATTTATTCTTTTAATTTGTCCAAGTGGCAGAGCAGAGATGCGGCAAGTTTAAGGCCTTGGTGCAACTCAAGTGACGGCCAGCACAAGCAATATTTGGCCGGCTATTTGCAAAAAAGCAATCTGATAATGATAGTGGCCGAAGACGAGAACCAAGTGAGCAAGTGCGGAAGCATTGAGACTTTGTCAAAGAATAGGCCGCCTGCTTGGAATTCTGTGCTCAAGAACCCAAAAAATTCAAATGTGTCTAATATTAAGGAAAAATATTCAATAAATAGATACCGGAAAAATCCGGACTATTGTCACAACTATTTTGCCAATGAATCGAATATATTTTTTTGCAAGTCCTCTTCGGTTGTTTCATTTGAAACAAGCTTTTTTTACCAATTAATTACCGATAAATGCTACATTTTTCTATTTAGTCAATTGGTATTTTATTATTTTTATTAATCTTCCAATTTAGCATCTAAACTAATTTAAGAGGTTTGTTTAAGCTCAAGTATAATGTTATAATGACGATGATAAATTTGTTAATTTCGCTTTATTTGGCGATAAAAATTATTAGCAATAACTTCTTTTTTTTATTAATTATTGTAAAACATTTTAAACAAAAAATTTAAATTATCTTTATATTTTATGTATAAATTATTCTATTTTTTTTAAATAAAATTATCTATTTTAAAATCGCGTACAATATGTGAAAAAAACAATAATACTAATTTTTAATTAAAACCAACAAAATTAAATGTATTGACGATTTTAATACAAATCGACAAACTGAAAAAAGGGTTAATTTTGTATTCTATATTTTTTAGAACAGATTTTAATAAACGAATTTTTTTATCAGTTTGTAAGGTTCATTTTTAGTCTAATAATAAAATCATTATATTTTGTTATTTAAAAAAGGTTTTGGAAGACTATTAGATTCTAAAGAAATGAATATTCGAAAAAATTTTTAATAAAATAATTTTGATTAAAATATTAATTTTTTTAAGATATTTTTCTCCCAATTTAAAAATAAATTACTTCATATTATTGTTTACATTTTTTTCCGATTTATTTCTGAAGAGTAATTAAAGTTTTTGTAAAATACAGTGCTGCTACGATTCCTTGAATTCACCATATTTTACGTAAATTATGGAAAATTCACGATATTTTACCATATTTACCGTAAAATATGGTAATCTAAAAAAGAGTATTTTTCGTAAAATAACGATAATTACTGTAAAATTCAGTGAAAAAAAAAATTTCTAAAATTTCTCGAAAAAAACCGATTTTCATGAAAAAATTTTTTTTTGAATTTTTGAAAAAGGAAAACAAAAAAAATTTTTTTGACAAAAATTGACGTAAATTTCGGTAAATTCTTGTAAAAAAAGGTAAAAAATGGTAAAAATTCAACAGAAAAGGAAAAATGGATTTTTTTATTTCATTCAATTTTTTCTAAACAAATTATGAAAATTAATATTTTTTTGTCAATTATTTGTTTTCCAAAATCAGTATTTGAAAATATTAAGTACTAAAATGTTAAATTATTTTCTTAAATACAAAATTATCAAAAATCATTTATAAAGAGCTCTATAAAAAAAAGATATATAATCAGAATTTAATGATCTGACCAGTCACCATTTCTTTCACTTACAATCTCAACAACCTAGAAATGTTTTATTAAAAAATTAAAATAATAAAATTTTTTAATATTTCTTACATATTTAAGATGATTTATATATTTCTTACATTTTTCAACTGTCAAAGTTTTTTGAAATGCTTAATATCAAAAGTAAAATAATATGCTTTAAATGAAATCAAAAGTTGGACATAAATTTTTTTAAAAAGCTGGGCTTGTAAAATTTATTCCAAAAGGATCAACATTCAAAGAAGCTTGGGACAAGACAGCTAACAGCTTAAAAGCAAAAAAAGCTAGAAAATAAAACTTAATTTGTAAAAAATGTTTAAATAGTAATTTTCAATAATATTTAAACATTTTATATTCTAATTTGTTTAGAAAAAATTGAATGAAATAATAAAAAATACAATTTTTTTTGTTTTCCTTTTTCAAAAATTCAAAAAAAAAATTTTTTCATAAAAATCGGTTTTTTTTTCATTTTTAGTGCATTTGAAGCAAATTTAAAAATGTGAAATAATTACATAAGTGATTTAATCATTGAAATTTCCCTTTTTTCACGTAATTACACGAAAAATGGTAAAATTGCGAAAGCCCCAAATAGAACAATTTTTTGCAATTAAAAAAAATTTTTTTTTTTAATTTTTTTTATTATTAAATAATTTTACAATGGTGATATTAAAATTATTTAATATCACAATCAATTCACTAATTACAGTAACATCTAAAATTATTTGAATAATGATATAGGGTCTTTTTTATTAAAAAAACTGCTCTCCACGAATATTATATATTTTTATACACAAATTTTTTTAGCAAAAAATCTTTTGAACTCAACCTAAAGATTTTATTTCTTTTCAACAAAAACTTTTGAATTAATAAATAAAATTCAAAAAAAAAAATTGTGATTTTTCTTTTTTTTGTTTTAATTTTGAAATTATTTTTAAATTTAAAGATTAATTGAAAAATTTATTAAGATTTATGATTTATTGATTAAATAAAGTAATTTTCAAAAAGAACATATTTATTGAAACTAATACTAATTAAATAATCTTTTTAAAATCGAAAAATAATATTAATCTCATTCAATTTAATAAAATTTAAACAATAACTTTAAAATCAAAATGGTCGTTTTAAATTTTATTCTAAATGTGTTGAACAATGAAATCTTAACAAAAATATTAATTTTTACTAGCATAATTTACTAATAAAAATTACAGCTCTTTCTTTTAGTCAAAAATAGACTTTATTGTTTTTCTTTAAAATCTCTGAATTTTATTTTTTTTTCATCAGCTGAATAATTTTTTTATATTTATTTTTTTTTTGCAGAAAAATTTTTCTTTATCGCCCCCTGATAGTTTTTTGTTTCGTTATTCATTTCACTATAAGTTATATTTTTTTCAAATGTTTTTCCTTTACCGTGACTTATTCCGTTTTGTAATTCGAATTCGATTTTTGAGGCTTCGTTTTCTGTTGCATCGATTTTATCTTTAGCATTTCTCAAAATCACACTAATATTTGAAAATGCTGTCATTTTCAGAATTTTTAAAAATTACTTTTCACAATTATTTATTTTTAAATTAAACGTTTTGCGTTTTAATTTTTTTTTATTAAACAATGTAAAATTTCTTATCAATTTTTAAAGTATATATCAAAACTTAAAAATTTTTTAAGGTGAAAATTAAATGATCTTGCTGAGGAAAAAAAAGGACATAAATGAATACGTTTTCTGATAAAAAAAATTTTGCTGGGATAAAAAATTAGCTGAAATAAAAATAGCCATAAAAAAAATTAGTTGAAGAAAGAAATATACTCTTTAAAAATTTTTAAAACAATTTTGACTAGGTTTTAAAATAAATATTAAAATGAATTTTTTTTTCAGTTTATTTAAACTCAATGATAAATGAGTATAGTGATTTATAATAGAATTTGTGCAGAGTTTTGGAGACATTAAATACTAATTTAAGAATTGAATGTTTAATTTTTTAAATATGCTTCTTCAATAAATTTTAAAAACTGAAAAATAATTTTTTTAAAATATCCTTAAATTTTATTGCAGAGACTAAATTTCAGTTAGACAAAGTTTTTATCATCTGATAGATTTTTGGCTTATTAAAAAGTCTAATTATTTTTTGAGTGAATATTATTAGTTTTTAAATAAATTTGATATTAATAGGAGTAAGATTTTTTTTAAAAAAGAAATAGTATCTCGAACGATTTTAAAAAATATGAAAAAAATGTAAATTAATTAATAAAAACTTATAAATTATTGCATCTGTTCAATTGAAATTTAAATTTTATATAATTTTTAATTTTTAATCGTATTGTTCTTCTCTAATCTATTTAAAGTAATTGCTAGCGGTATATTCAACAAGTTAATTCATAACTAACATTTCATTTCTTTTTTCTTAGTTTTTAATTATATATTAAAACTGCATTAATTGTATGCTTTGAGATATGATATTTTATATGTTTTAAACGAGATGTAGGTTTGTTGCAACTTAAAATGAGCGATCATAAAACTCTTCTTCTAACTTCTTTAATTGTAAAATGGTAAATAGAAGACTGGTAAGCCTACAGCATAATACTAGTTAATTAAAAATAAATGACATAGTAAGTGGAACACATTTTGATAACATCAAATTGTATGTAAATAATTATATTTTTAAAGTTTTGAAATATATTTAATTAAACAAAAAAAAAAAAATTATTATGTTTATGTCTAATGGCACATTCCAAATAGCATTTTTTAATTATTTTTTTTTAGTTTTTTATCATATTAGTTTTATTCTTTTTATTAACTTTATTTGATTGTTAAAAATTCTTTTGCAACACATAGCGTCTTTTTTTTTAAAAACAAAATTGTAAAATTATACCGCATCAATTTTTCGATCTTATACCTATATTTCTCTATAGTTTATGCAATAAACATTTTTTATAACTTTTTGTTTCCAATATATATACTTGAAAATATCATAATTAATTCATCTTTTTTATTTAATTTATCACACAAATAATTGATAAAAGTGTTCAGGCCCGAGAGGGATCTAAGAAGAAACCATTAAATTGTCTTATCAAAGAATCTAAAATAAAATTGCTCACTTCAAAAAGTTAAAATTTAAATTTAAATTTAAATCTTAACTTTTTCTATAGAAATAACTTTAATTTTTTTATTTTTTATTTATTTATTCAATGGACGCTTTAAAGGCGATGTAAAAAAACTATTAAAATAATTAAGTTTTAGACAAAAGAAGAGCAACTTCTAAAAATTTTAATTTTAAATGTTAGTATTTTAATGTTAATAATGTTGTTTTAAAAAAATCATCTTTTTTAATTTTTCAGTATTGGTCATAAAAAATCTATATTTCCTGGCAACTTGAAGTTCATGATCATGATCACATGATCAAAACCAAGTAGATTAAAATCAAAATAAAAATTATGAAAAAAGCTTTTTTAATATACTTTTTAATTTTTAATTAAACACAAAATTCATTATCTAAATTAAATAAAAAAAATAGTTTTTTTACCCAATTGATCTTTATTTTATTTTTATAAAATATAAATTACAGCGAAACAAAGCCAAATTTTGTATTGCAAAATTTCAAAATATTGATTTAGATTTAGATTTTATTTTAATTCAGATAAAAGTTCATTTAATTTCTTCCTAATAAAAGATAAAACAAAAAATGCTTAATAAAGTTTATAAATTTAATATTTTAAAAATTGATAAAAAATGCCCTTTAATATATCAAAAACTAAAAATTTTAATTTGAAATTGATCAAAAAATTCAATTTGTCAAATAACCTCCATAAATAAAAGCAATATCTCTAGCAATTTTCTTTATTTTATTTCATTGATTCCATTTTTTACACTTTTATTTTGACAGAAATTTTAGTCTAAGTGCTTGCTGAGCGGCTTCCTGATGCAATTGGAGAATTGTGGCCGAAGAACCATTTTATAATAAACTATTTTTTATAAAAACTTTATTATCAAAAATAAGGGTCAAATGATCATAAATTAATAAATTTTTGTAACAAATTTACAAAAAAATAAATTCAAATAAAAAATAAAAGAGAAATAATCTATTTTCTATTCTATTATATTTATCATAAAGTCGCCAGGGACTTGTCCTGCCAATTTAGCTTCTAGTGCCATAACTCGTCCAAAAAGTGTTCATTTGTCTGTTGCCAAATCAAGTTCGATCCAGACTTGACACAATCTTATCAAGTATTTCGTCGTATAGAATAGCATTTGTTTGCTCGTTTTGGCTATACATGCTCAGCTCTTCGTTGAGTAAATTTGAGTTTAAACTGAGACAATCTTGTTTTATCAGCGAAAAATTTTCGTTCAAAGCATCTGATGATTTGTTGATGCAATTGGCGTTGACATTGGGAAGCGAGGCATTGCGGTTGTTGGGTGACGGCGAAGCCGACCTCACTATCTTGGGATTTTTGATCTTTGAACTACTCGAGGTGGACAAAATAACCAAATTGGAGCTCGAGTTCCGGTTGCTGGTGATGTTGTTGTTGTTGTTGCTGTTCGAGTTCTTTTTGGGAGTCAACAAAGGCGAATGGGATCTGACCGCCTGTCGCACTATTTGATTAGCACTTGTTTCCTCCGATATGCCGATCACGAACTCGCGCTTGAACTCCTCCAGTGTCCTGAGCTCCAAGCTCTCTTTTGCCAAGTTGAAAGCCTGCGGGTGCTTTTTGTACACCTCGAAAATAAACTCCCACTCTTTTTGTGTGTCTTTGTTGGCTGCTGTCCGGTTGCTCTTGTTCAATATGAGGTGAATCTTGGGAAGCTTGACATCGTACTCCTTGGCCCGGTAGTAAAAACTAAAGTGTCTGTGGTAGTAGTAAACACTGGAGGGCTGGGAAAAGCCGTACAACAGGGCGAACATGTACTCGAAGCCATTGCGGTGCAGATGATCATCGGTAATAGGTATGAGCAGCTTGTCACATGCCGCTAGGCCTATTTCGCTGATGATCGAGCACGAGGACTGCACGTCAATGAACGCCACTAGCTTGATGCCCTTGCGCTCTGCTATTTTGGTAATAAACTGCTTTAGACTGGTAGTGATGGACTTCCAGGCGTGTGCGCCAAATTGTGACACCGATGCAGTTTGATTGCGTTTGTGCTCGAGTGAGCGCGCTATCAGCTCGATGCTGGCGTCACCGCACAGCAGGTACAGGTTGCGTGGCAATTGAGCATTGAATTTAGAGACATTTAAGAGAAAGGTGCGCGGGTCTACATTGCCTGGTAGGCCTTGTGACGAGTACAGGTCCAGGTAGCCTGATACGGTCTTGGCAAATTTTTGCTCACCAAAAACCATCGGGTCTTTTTTCATTGTGCCTATTTGACTCACATAGTCCTGGTTGTGCTCGTCGTCGCCCAGGAGCGCGTGCGACAAGTCGGTCTGCGGACACATGTCAATTAGCAGAATGGTTTTGTCCGGATTTTTGAGCGCGAATTTGTTGGCCAGATGATATGTGAGTGTGGTTTTGCCGGAGCCGCCGCGGTTATTCCAAATTGCGTAGCTGCCTTCCAATGGCATCTTATTGTTTAAAAAATAAAAATAATTTTTTTTTGTTTTTTGGCAAAAATTATTTATTTTAAATTTAACATTACTAAGTAAAAAAAAAATTTTAATTTTTATTTGCTTGACTATGAAAAAATATCATGGAATCAGCGAATTTCAGAGATAGAGAAAGAGATAGATTTTTTTTCTTCAAAATAATGCCAAAATTTTGTTCATGAAAAAAAAAAAAGGCAGTTTTCAAAATCCCACTAGTCATAAAACTTCTATAATTTATAATAATAGTATCTGATTTTGGAGTTTGTGTGTGGAAAATGTCGGGCTTAATTAGAAAAATTCGGATTTTGTACTTGGATGGACCTCAATGGCAAACTAGAACCAATTGTCTAAATCTAATGATTGAACAGATAAAAAATGGCTTTAATATTACAGCTCATTAGACGCATCGTATCAGTTAACTCGATGATTAGATTGAATTTTGAAATAAAATTAATTGCATTTTAATTGTAGGTATTTACTCACTTTTTATTTGAGCAAAAAAGCTAGCACCTGGATGAGGGCTCAGAATTTAGCTCGAGCCTAGTGGTGAGCATATGAAAATATGTACAGTGTAAATAATTTATTATTACTGCCAAAAATATGTAACCTTAAAAATAATCAATAAAATATTATAATTCCTGTGATACTTAATGATAATGGGCCTGTCTAAGCCTATTGGTAACAATTTATGCCCGCAAATGCCAGAATAAATCATTCTGTTATCTGTCTATCAATCGCCAAAATTTTATTTAATTAAAATTTTCTTATAGGGAAATTGTTAGAGCTATTGATTTCCTGGGTTATAATTAGAAACTTCCTTAAGCAACCGATTCGATTAATCAAAATGGTTGCGTAATTGCGTCGAAACACCAAATTATATGACATAGAAATCTGTCTAAAAATTTGATTATGGTCCACAAAAAGTCTTCTCTTATTAGTTCTATTAACTTTAAACTAAAACATGCTCAAAAACACAAAAATTGTTTAAAAATAAACTCATGAAAAATAAATTAAATTTTTTGATGGTCATAAAGTGTCGAGCAAACATGTTATAAATTATTTTGATATAAAAATGCTAATTGTCTGCTACAATTATTTTTGATATTAGATAAATTATTTGAATTTATTTATCATTTTCATTTTCCAAAACACCGATATTTAGTAAAATTTAATTTTTTTTTTAATTTTTCTTAAAAAAATTTCTTCATTAACTACAGCACTGATTCAATAAAGAATTGTAAAAAAAAAGTTTTTGTACAAATATCGAAGAAATTATTTTAAAAAAATCGCTATTTATCTCAGACATTCAATAAATTAATAGAATTTTCTGAATATCATTAACTATTAAACTGCTTTTAAATAGAATTAATTTCTAGAAAAAAACTCTTTAACTAACCACATAACTAATTTAATGAAACATAGTTTCTTTAATGTTCATTAGCTTTGATATTAGCATCTAATAAATTATTTTAAAAAAAATTTGTTAATTTTCCAAAACAATTATCTCTGATATTCTATAATTTATTAGAATTTTCTTTATTTTCATCAGCTTATTATTTTTGATTTCATTTAATATACTTTAAAAAAAAAACTGCTGAAAAGCAATAAATAGAATCAAAATTTTTTTATGATGCGGATCAAATGACAAGACTTTGGCTAGAAATTGGCTAAAAATGAACTTTTAATCACCGATTTTTTAGGAACCTTTTTTTAATTCTGAAAAAAAAAATTAGAAAATCAATGTTTTAGAACGAATGATTTACAGTAATATTTTAAGAACAAAATTTATTAATGCATTATAAATGCCAAGTTAGATCGTAACGATTTCATTCTAAAGACTACTAGCATTGGCATGTTTATTTACTTTAGACTTAAAATCAAACTTATTAATTCTTGTAATCTATCATTGTGTTAGTACAAAATTTTGAAAAAATAGAAAAAAAACTTTTATGTATCTTTTCATCATGCTTTTAAGACCTAAGTAAATATGATTTCTCCTTTTCAAATATTTTCTTTTAGCTATTCGATTTGTTAAGTAATAAAAATATTTTCTTAAGAGATAAAAAATAATTTATCATTACACAAAATCAAGATATTTTGAACAAGAATATGGAGTGGAGTTTAAAACTCATTATATCGTGTTCATGTTCAGATTTAAACGCGGCTTGTTTCTGCAGGCTTTGAAAAAATCTTGCCATTGACATTTTATTTACTGATAATACTAAGTAATAACATTTAATCTGATTATTTGCTCTTCGAATAGGGCTCATTCGGCTGCATATGCCATTTAACTTTAGTTTGTTTGGGGCCCCGCGGGATTCTCAGTCTAAGGAAATGTATAATTACCCGATGTATGCTAAAACTAACTAGTTCTAGTTTGTTCGATTTGATACTCATCTCCTAAGATTGTTTAGATAATTGAATGCTTTTTGAATTTAGATAAAAATGAGCTTAATTAATGGCTTAGATTTTCGATACTTTTTGCTTTTATTCAATAAATTTGTAAAAAAATTAAAATTTTTACTTACATTAAGTTTTTCGCCCTCCATTCTGGTGTATAGATCGGTGTGATTTAAAATTGTATATTTTTTTTTGTCTAAAACAATAATTTTCATGATAATTTAGGTAATTCATTTAAATAAGCCAGTATAAGAAATAAATTAAATTTTATTATGAAAAAAATATATTAATAACAATGGAATTTATATTTTGCAAAAAACTTACATTGACGCATTTTAATTCAATCTTGGGGGAAAATTAAATTAAAATAAACATATTTTAGCTTCAATTTTTTCCAAACTCATCTTTGTTGACGAAAATACATTTTGAAATAATCACTACAACAACCATTTTGGATAGCACATTTGCTTACCTTTAAAATCTAAAACTTACCTTAAATAATTTTTTAGAAAACAAAATCGAAAATTATGATTAAATAAAAAAGAAGCTGTATAATTAAAACTTGAATATTTTAAAAAATATTTACAATGTTTTTTGAATAATGTAAAAGCGGAATACTGAATATATAAAGGAGCAAAAATAATAATTATACTAATCTTTGTTTTATTGAAAATCTTTGAAAAAATAGCAGCCTTTGCTAGTAATGATATTATTTTAAGCTTGACTAAGAGCACAATTTTTCCGTCGATACTCAGGCTATTTTAAGTGACTTCCGCTCTTATCATTTCATAAAAATTTTATTTTTTGAGCTGTTTTAAGTATGTATTTAGAAAAAAATTTGAGCTAAAGCGCTTTTATCTAATTTCCTTTTTATTAAAATGAATCCATTATTTTACCAAGATGGTATTGATCATTGTTTCCCGAATGATATATTTGAAATTCTATACGGATATTAGCTATTCGAGAAACGATGCCAAATTACGTCTAGTTTGACAAACAATATTGTTTCCAAGTAAAATTTATGAAGATTTTCCTGACGTGAATAAATATTAAGAACAAATATTTAGAAAACTCTTCTTAAACATTTTTTAAGAAAAATATAAAAATTTGCATTTTTATTAGAATGTTGATTAAACAAGTCGGAATTTATTTATCATTTAAATTTAGCGACTCTATCATCCTGTATTAAATAGCAAATAGCTTGCTAGTTAGACTTGAAAATATTTTCATATTATATTCATTTTTAGACTAAGTTTATTTTTTGGAAATCAATAAATCAAAAATTAGCTAATTTTTAAAGATGAAAATCAGGGTTGCTTCTTAATTTGATTATTTTCTCTAAATCAAAATCGAAAAATATTTTGATAAATATTCTGAGTTACATTAATTTAGGATAAATTTTTTAATATTAATCAAACAATCATTAATAATAAAAAATTTATTTTAAAAAAATATTTTAATAGTCCACCGAAAAATTTTTGGGTACAGGACAGAAAATTTGTAAATCAAAATTGATTTAAAATAAGTCTTTGCTTATTAATTCAATTTTAATAATGAAAATATTCAGTGGGCTATTAAAATATTATTTTTAAAATAAATTGCGTGATTTTTATTCTATAATTAAAAACATTTTCAATTATTTAATCAATAATTTATGGCATTTTGAAGTTTATGATCAATTTTTGATGCTCAAAATGATCATTCTGAGTTTTAATTATGAAATGAATTGTTATTTCTTAATATAATTAATGCAGAGGTTCATTTTTGGATGTAAAATTTTTTGTTAAATCTAAAGGTAAAATTTAACAAAGTATGTTAAATTCAAAAATGTACTTCTGCATTAATTCTATAAGAAATAACTATTTATTTCATAATTAAAACTAAGTATGATCATTTTGAGCATCAAATATTGATCATAAACTTCAAAGTGCCTAATTTATCCTAAAATTATTTAAACTAAATTTTATTTTTAAACATTAAAGAATTTAAATAATTATGAATTCTGTTTTGGTTGAAAATTAGCTAAATATTTGAGATAAAAATTATGGTCTCTTCCAGTGACTTACTTGCCACTTAGTGAGATATTTCTAGATTTTTATGTTCCACCTCCCACTCTAATTAAAACCAAATAATGATGCTTTTAAGAAATTAAAATCTTTTAAGCAAGTAAGCATGCATTTAAGTATCGTGCTGAGGTTATGCCAACAAATATTTGCTTGTGAAAACTAAAAATAAACTAAACTTTGAAAAAAATTAAAAAATTTATTTAAAAATTAAAAAATGAAAATTTTTTCTAACGTAACTAATTTGACTTTTACCGAAGAACCAAGTCGGATTCATGACATTGAAAACTATTCAACAATCAACTCGAAATCTATTCTGCAAGCATTTCCCACTGTTTCTCTAAATCAGCCATCGTGCGGTTTTAGCGAAACAAATGCTTATTTTGAGTTGAATAACTCATGCGATTTTGACAAGAAATTAATCAATGTAAGTCAATTGAAATATTAAAAAGCAATTAATTAGCTATTATTTTGTCAAAAATTAAGAAACATCAACTTCCTTTTTATGAATCCATTAGTGATATTTTGAATCAAACTGAATCTACTACTTATACATCTCATGGCACAATTATTGACAAACAACCAATTTTCCGCAGGCTATTGAGCGCATTTGTTGACAATGGATTAATTGGGCTGTGTGAAACGGTGACGCAATATCAACCAAGTAAAAAAATCCTCCATTATTCAAACCCTAAAGCTAACATCGAGCCTTAAGATCATCAAGTTCCTCCGCTTGTCAAAAAAATTGCAAAAAATCTAATCAAAATCATTGACACTATCAATGCGCCTGCTAATCCATGGATTTTGTCCTCTAAAGAAAGTGAATTCAACCTTTGGTCCATTAAGGGAAAAGATTGGTAGAAAATATTCATTTGAAAAAATAATATAAAATTTTAATTTTGTTCACAGGAAAAACAATATTGTTAGAGCTTTTCAATGGCATCCGCATAGCTCTAAATACGCAGTTGCCTTCAAAAATGACATTGTCAAAATTTACTCGAACAGCCAGCCGCATGTAGTCCTTAAGCATCATAGCCAGCAAAATATTACATGTTTGGCATGGAAGTACATTTTTGATTAAATTTTTTAATCTAAAACTAAAACTAAAAATCCTAAAAGACCATTTTATAATTCTGTTATTGCGGTTGGATGTGCCAATTGCATTATAATCTGGGACACTGAATCCTCTGGTGTTTTATTAAAGTAATTCTAAAAATAATAAAAAAATTTAATTTTAAAAATTTTATTACAAAAGACCCGCAAGTTCTTGCAGTTTTATTTTGTCAAAAAGATACCACAATGATATAATGGATATACAGTGGTATCCGAAGTCAGACTTTTTGCTAAGTGTGGCCTCGAGAGATAATCAAATCATGGTTTGATTTAGTTCTCAAATAATTTTTTCTTAATTTTCATGTAAAGATTTGGGATACAATGCTCAAGACTTGCGTTCCAATTAAGCGAATTGGAAATGTTGGGTTTTCGCTTGCTAGATTTAGTCCTAGCGGCTTTTCTTTATTAACTGCTGATTTATCTACATCGTTCAGAATCTGGAATCCTGTTGATTACTCTTCGGAAAAGTGGATCAATCTACATTCTCGTTGTAACGTAGGTTTGAGATTTTTCTTCAATTAAATTTAATTAATTTATTTTCATGCACCATAGTCCGCATGTTGGAGTCCCGATGGATCAATTTTGTTGTTCACATGCGAAGACTGTTCACTTCTATATTCTCTTAGATTTATGGCAAATGGAAAACAAGAATTGGATGTTGTGTGCGATATGTCGACTATTTCACTTAACCAAAATGAAATTTCTCACCTAGATCAATCAATTTTGAGCAGAAGCAGGTTAGTTTTGTTAAGAATAAAAAAATTTTAATTTACAATTTATTTTTAGTATCGGAGGATGCATAAGTGATATTTGTTGGGACCCGACCGGTCAAAGACTTGCAGTCAGTTTTAAAAGTAGTACTAGAAAATTAATTAAATCAGATTTTATTTTTATTTTTGCGAAGAAAATTCATCCATGGGACATTTGAATGTAGTAGCTTTGTTTTCGACTAAATTTCAGCCTCAGTTTCAAGTTTTTCCAACGTAATTTTTAGCAATTGTTTTAATTTAAAATGATTTTTGTTTAAAAATTTAAGTGGATTGATTACTGATGTGGAAAACTCTTGGCCGTTGGCAATTAATTTTAAACCCGAATTCGAGCCCGGTGCTCTATTAACAATTGTAATCTATCTAAGACCAATGTTAGAAGTTATAAATTTTTTGTTTTTAGGTATGGTTTAATGGCAGAATTCAGCATGTTCCATTTTATTTCAATAAAATAATAGATGATTATGGAAAGCCCCAAACAATTACTAGTCTATCATTCTTTTAGACAATATTTAAATAAAATCATCATTTTGTATTAAATTAAATCGATTGTGTAATAATAAATCTATATAAATATTCATTATTGTTTTCGATTTAAATTAAAAGAAGATAAATAAATAATTGATAGATTTTTGAGCTTATATTTCTCTCATTATCTGCTTATTTCTGACTCACTTTTTTTAATCATCTTAACTTTTTTAATAGACTAAAAAGTGAGATAATCTTAATTTTAATGCATTTAAGCTTTAAATTTAAGTCTGAATTCTACAACACTCTGGATGTTAGAAACTTAATTTTTTTTAAATATCAGTCAGTGTTAATTCTTCTCAATTTTTACCAAAACCAACATTCGAAAAAAGATAATAAATCTTTTTAGACAATAGACTTTGGGAATAATGGGAATAATATTTTTGATCAATTAAACAAATTGACTCTGATCTACATGATTCGAATTCTTTAAAAAGTGTTTGGTCTATTGGTCTATAATAATTTAACCAAAAGTTTAGATTTTCAATGAGCTTTTTTCTTAAAAAAATCAAAAATTAATTAAATTAAAAAAACAGAATTTTACATAATTTCATTTAAATTATTTCTAAAAATGTCATTTTGAATAAGATTATTTTTAAAAAGTAACAAGGATTCCAAATGTGTCAAATGCTTCAAATGTTTATATTTTATTGCTCGTATAACAATATTTGTGGTATCAATCTGTGAAATATATCCATTCGATTGATCAAAATCAATTTTAAATTTACATGATACTATACAGACGGGATCGAAGCCGTTTGAATAATTATTATCGGCTAAATTAAAAAATAAGTAGACAGCAAAAAAATCATTAATTTTATTAGAAAAAAACTTTACTCAGATGAATTTTTTTTTAGAGTCTATTTTACATATAGCAAGATTTTTAAAAATAAATGAAAATATTTGAATAGGATTAAAGATTGTCAAAACCGGACTTCTTGGGTTAGGGTTAGGGTTAGGGTTGCCTAGATTATCGTAGATTTATCTATCAAAAATTTAGGTAATACGTTGGTCGTGACTACTGTCTGTCCAGATTTCTTAAAAATGTCGTAGAGATCTGAATTTTTGTCGGTTAGGGTTGCTTTTTCGCTGATTTTACAATTCCAAGAAAAAAAAAACTAGGTATTACGTTTGTCGTGTCCGTCCGTCCGTCTGTCTGTGGACACATTGAACCTTAGTTCTTAGATGATTACCTTAGTTATGAAAATGAAAAATCTAGGCAACCTAATTTTTTAAAAAATTTAACTTTAAATTGATTATTGATTATTGTATGTTTAAAGAATTAAAATATAGCTGTGATTTAAATTGACTTTAAGTATTTGTCTTTAAGTCAATTTAAATCAATTAACTTTTTCATAATTTTGAAGCTCTTTTCTGAATTCTTCAATTATCTTGTTTACATCTAAATAAAATTTTAAATTTAATAAAACTATCAAAGTATTATAAAAACTTAAACTTGTCGAATTTTCGGCCAATTTTCAACCCTATAATATTCGAGAACCAACACTTTTGGAATCTTTTGAATTTAATTTTTGTCGAGCCCCAATACTTGAGCGCTCATCTTACCAGGCTATGTATTCGTGACCTGGATATTCAATCTTTATATAATTTCTGGAAAATTTTTAGCCAAATCTTCTTCAATTTCATCAATTAGAGGCCAAATTTTTGGTGTTGTCCTCATCATATAATTCAACCTATAATTCATAAAGAAAACTTTTTTTTCATTTAAATAACATTAACAATACAAACCAATACGACAATATGAATTTATGTTTGGTTCCATTTATATTATTTATTATGGAAAAAAGCTTTATTTGAAGATAAAGCATTTTCACTCTAGGGTCGCATAAAAATACATTTTAATTTTAATTAACTTAGAATTCTTTATACCGTAGCATTTTCCATTACCGATGTCATTTTCAATAATGTTGTATTCAATTTTTATTATTTTACATTTTTTTGTATATATTGGATATATACGATTAACGATTGACAGTTTTTTTTTTATATTGGATATTTACGATTAAGCAATTGACAGTTTTTTCTTAAATACCTTAATCTGGATAAAATTAAATTCACAACTTCTTCAGATTGCTCTTTTGAATCTTGTTGACATTAACTGAACTAAAAAAAATTAATCTTATAAATGCTTTAAATCTTTTCAGAATTAATTGATAATAAATAACCATTGCTAATTTCTTTCAATTAATCATTTTTTATTTTAAATAACTCACAGCATTTTCAAAAAATGTTATTGAACTATCGTATTTAATAATTTTGTCTTGATTATCAAATGATACACTTATGTATAAATCACTCTCTTTAAGACCCAAATCTGAATGCATTGAACTGAATATTTCATATTTAACATTTAATTTAAAATTAAAATCTCTTAAATAAATATAAAGGATACATTTTGTTCGAGAAAAGCAAGAAAATACATATGCTTTTCAAAATGTTCTTTTTGCTAGGTCAACTAGGTATTACGTTTGTCGTTTTTAAGAAATTTTTAAGAACTACGACATTTTTAAGAAATCTGGACAGACAGTAGTCACGACCAACGTATTACCTAGATTTTTGATAGATAAATCTACGATAATCTAGGCAACCCTAACCCAAACCCTAACCCGAGAAGTCCGGTTTTGACAATCTTTAATCCTATTCAAATATTTTCATTTATTTTTAAAAATCTTGCTATATGTAAAATAGACTCTAAAAAAAAATTCATCTGAGTAAAGTTTTTTTCTAATAAAATTAATGATTTTTTTGCTGTCTACTTATTTTTTAATTTAGCCGATAATAATTATTCAAACGGCTTCGATCCCGTCTGTATAGTATCATGTAAATTTAAAATTGATTTTGATCAATCGAATGGATATATTTCACAGATTGATACCACAAATATTGTTATACGAGCAATAAAATATAAACATTTGAAGCATTTGACACATTTGGAATCCTTGTTACTTTTTAAAAATAATCTAATGCCCAGCTGTATAACAGTATTCTGTAAAGTTAAGTTATCATTTAGATATCATAATGGCTACGATAATTTTCTTATCATCTGCATAGACTTTTGTTTCATTACTTCTAGATTCGGATATATCATTAATGAAAATAAAAATAGTAGAGGCCCAAGAACCGATCCTTGCGAAGCACCCCTTGCAACATCAAGCCATTCTGATTCTACATTACCAAGAACAACTTTTTGTTTTCAACGAAGGTGCTAAATTTCTTGTCTTATAACTTTTTTGACTCCTGTAAAAAGTATTATGTAGAACTTTATGCGCTCTTGAATTTGAGCTAACAATCACTCTGGTAGCTAAAATTTATCATTCTGCAGTCACATGAAAACTGTGTCATTGGCCAACACTTGTTGGTTTTCTATCTACATAACTTTTCGAATATTTGAGATTTTTCGATCTGTAAAAGCCAAAGTCAAGAAAATTTTGAGATCTATCCAGTAGTCTTTTTGAAAAAAAGAGTCTACCTAATTTAAAATTTTTGACTCAAAGTCATATGATGATAACTTGCAGAGTAGAAGTCGCTATGAAACTTTATCAAAATCTTTGAAAATTCAGTATATACAATGATCACCTTTTTGGAAAAAGACCATGTTGAAAGTTAGATAAAAGAGCGTTCTAAAATAAAAGTATCAACATTCTTTCTTTTAAAAATTATGAAAAAAATCTTTGTGTTGATTAGTGTTGGGCGCTGGCCAAGCGACCCGGTGGCCGGTCAAAAAAAAAGTTAGCCGCGACCGGACCGTATTTTGGACCGGCCGTTTCAGTGGTTTGGCCGCGGTCAAAAAGTTTTTTAAGAAAAAAAAAGCTCTTACTTTTTTTAAAAAACTTTATTTAAAAAAATTTTTATTCCTTTTATGAAATAGCGCTTTCCGGAATGGGGAAACCCTATACAAGCCTATATGGAATGCATTTTCTTTCGAATAATGTGAATAATCAGCATTTTTAATGTAGATTTTTTTGAATTTTAAAAAATGCTAGCTTTTGAGAGTGTTATGACTCTTTCGAGTTAGTTTGTTTTTTTAGTGATATCGCGCTATCTAAATCTGAAGGAACTTTAGCTTGGTACAGATCAAAAAATCAAGGATTTAAAATGAATAAAAGAAAATTATGTTTTTCCTCTTTTTATTTTGTTTTTAAATAAAGATAAAAAATTTATCAAAAATCGAGATAAATTTTTCCAAAAAGAAATTAATATTTTTGAATTTTATACCATTTTAGTTGAGAGTGAAAAAAAGTTCAAAAAAATTGCATGACAGAAAGAAGAAATAAAAATAAGAAAAAAAGACAAAAAAATTGACAAAAATTTCAACTATGACAAAAAATGAGAAGAAAAAAAAACAAAAAAACAAAAATTAAAAGTAAAAAAAAAACAAAAAAAAAACGAATAAATAATGCTCATAAAAACCGACCTGATATTAAAAATCATTTGATAATATCATGTGAAAACCACGCTTACTTGGTAAGCTCAAAGCATCATCGCTAGAATCGGACACGAATAAATAATGGCTCGAGTAGGCTAACATGCTCTTTATTTCTTTTTCTCTTATTTACATAAAAATACAATTGCTTTAGATGTTGAATACTTTTCTTCATTTTGTTTGCTTGTTTGTTTGTAGTCTAAAAAAGCCGGCGCTCTCCTTTGTTAAACAAAAGCAATATGGTTAAGAGGGGAGAACGAGAGAAGGGCTGAAAAATGAGGTAGAAAATTATTTACACAAAATATTTGTGAGACCGTTGAAAATAAATTAAAAATAAATTAGAAAAAAAATGGCAAAACAAAGGCTAAGAAGATAAATGGAATTGTTAAGCAGGAAACAACAACAAAAAGAAAAAAACAACTATTTAACTTTTTTTTTGTTTAATGTTGAACTAAATGAATACTTAATTGATGAGTATTGATCGGAAAGAGTCCTAAAGATCCAATCAGCGCCAGGAGCAAGGCAAACCTGGTCACTCAATGCCGACCAAGGGGCCCATGCTGCTCTGGTACATCTGCTCTGTTTTGATGCTAAAGTTGTTGCTCTGGCCGCTGGGGTAAGCAGTGGGCGAGATGGAGCTGGCCGAGCCCGGCGGCGACTGCTGTATGCTGCTCTTGATGTCGTGGTGGGCCTCGGCGAGCGAGCCGTTGGCGCCCATCAGCTCGTCCAGGCTGTGCACAAAGTCGAGCGCGTTCTGCGCCATGAACGCGTTGGTGCTCGACGACGACGACGACGTAGAAGAGGTGGAGGCCGGCGACGGGTTCGCGTTCTGTGCATAGTAGCCCGAGCTCTTGTTCACATAGTAGTAGCTCGAGCTTTGTCTGTTGACGTTGTTCAGAGTGACCATGGAGGGTGAAGATGGCGGGTTGGACGACGAGGACGAGCATGACGAGGACGGCGAGGCCGCGTTAGGCACACTGAACCTGTTCATTGGATGGTGCATCGGCATCTGCTGCTGCTGCTGCTGTGCAGGCATTTGAATCTGCTGTTGCTGTTGATGCTGATGTTGATGCTGCTGTTGTTGCTGCTGCTGTTGCTGCTGTAGCTGCATTTGTTGCTGTTGATGACAGTAGACGTAGTAGTCGACGTTGAAGAGCTCGCGGTGCAGTGGCGGGAATTCTAGCAAGGGATTTTTGATTTTGAAATTTTTGATCAGCTCAAAGTGCGACGTGTTCAGGTGTCTCAGGTTGACCTGGATCAAGTTGAGCAGTTGCTGGATGAATTGTTGCTTTTCGAGGCTGGATATTTTGTTGGGCGAGCCTGGACTGTGCTGTTGAGCGAAGCGGCTCGACGAGTTGTCGATGTCCATGCGCAGCAGCTCGACAAAACGCTGCGACTGATGGTACACAGTCTTCTGGTCGTTGAGCTGCCCATTGTCCGCATTGAACAGTATGATGGCGGACACGATCGCCATCTCTGTATTGCTCAAGTTGAACTGCTTCAGCTGGCGAACAAAGTCCAAGTTCTCCTGCACAAAGTACAGCTCGTCGTCGTCCAAGCACTTGGAGCTCTTGAGCCCGCTCAACAGCAAGTCCACGCTCACCAATTGCGAGTTGTACACAAAGCTGTTCTTTTCGGGCACGTAGCACTGCGCGGCGTACAAAAGCACTATGCCGTACGAGCCGCACTTGAGCAGACTGATTTGGTCGTCCTGCAGCAGCTGCATGAACCCGGGCACCATTTTGGAAAAGTCAATTATTTGCTGAACGCACGCGGTCAACTTGTCGGCCACCTCCAGATACAGCTGCGGCTTGGCCAGGCTCAGGATGCGCTGCAGCTCGCTCGAGGCGCCCGCAGTCGCGCAGTTGGTGATGTGGCTCATTTCGCCAAAGTCAAAGTACTGCAGGAACGTTCTCGAATGAGCGTCGTATATTTGCTTGACCATGTTGGCCAGGTCGTAGTTGTACTGATTCGAGTTTATGGCCGTGTAGTTCTGGTAGACTTGCGGGTAGCTGTACGAGTAGTCAGATGACGATGAGGCGGTGGCCGATGAGACCGGCGTAGTCGGCTGGTTGTACTGGACCATTTGGGGCATGCTCTGACTGCCGTGTAGTGGCGGCTGCTGCTGCTGCTGGACTATGTAGCTGTGCGAGGGGTGGTGCGAGTAGACTACAGGCTGCGACTGGTGGTAGACTTGCGAGTGGACTGAGGGCGACGACGACGTCGACGAAGAGGATGATGAGGACGAGAAGTTTGTTATTATGTTGGTGCCAGATATGTTCGACGCTGAGTATTCGGTGTTCATGTCGCCGCCGTTGTTCTTGGCTTTGAGTTCGCTGGCCACTTTGGCTTTTTGTTTCTTTGACATGCGGCCGAATTTCACAGCTAAATGGAAAAAAAAATTTTGGTTTTTTTGTTTTTTTTTTTTGTTTTTTTTTGTGTGTGTGATTAAATTACCGTCTTTGGACATGCCGAGTGACAGGCACTTTTGGAGACGACAGTATTGGCAGCGGTTGCGGTTGAGCCTGTCGATGATGCAGGCTTTGTTGCGCGAGCATACATACTGAACATTGGTCGAGTATGACCGTCGAAAGAAGCCCTTTATTTTGGCAAAGAAAATTAAATGCAATTTTTTAATTACACCTAAATAATAAATTAGGATTTGAAATTTTAACGACTGCAATAAACATTTATTTTATTAAAACGAACAACCAAAAAAAAGAAAAAAACGAAGACACATTTAGACTCGGTACATTAAACATTTAACAAAACATAAAATTTAATTACTCGGTTTAATTAGATTTTTGATTTTTTTTCCTATTCAAGTTGCCTATTGATATCAAAATTTAATTTACTTGTTTTTTAACATTAAAAATATTATTAATTAATATATTAATAAAAAAAATTGGACCATTCATGTCCTCTTAATACATTTTAGGCTACTATTTTGTAGTCTTACTACATTCTGGGATACATTTCTAGCTACATTTTTAGCTACAATTTTGGTAGTATGTAGCTACATTCAGGCTACATTTTCAGCTACAATTTTGGTAGAATGTAGCTACATTCAGGCTACATTTTCAGCTACAATTTTGGTAGAATGTAGCTACATTCAGGCTACATTTTCAGCTACAATTTTGGTAGAATGTAGCTACATTCAGGCTACATTTTCAGCTACAATTTTTGTAGAATGAAGCTACAATTTTTGTAGAATGTAGCTACAATTTTTGTAGCATGTAGCTACATTCTGGGATACATTTCTAGCTACATTTTTAGCTACAATTTTGGTAGTTTGTAGCTACATTCAGGCTACATTTTCAGCTACAATTTTGGTAGAATGTAGCTACATTCAGGCTACATTTTCAGCTACAATTTTTGTAGAATGAAGCTACAATTTTTGTAGCATGTAGCTACATTCTGGGATACATTTCTAGCTACATTTTTAGCTACAATTTTGGTAGTTTGTAGCTACATTCAGGCTACATTTTCAGCTACAATTTTGGCAGAATGTAGCTACATTCAGGCTACATTTTCAGCTACAATTTTTGTAGAATGTAGCTACAATTTTTGTAGTATGTAGCTACAATTCTTGTAGAATGTAGCTACAATTTTTGTAGAATGTAGCTACATTCAGGCTATAATTTCAGCTACATTCAGGCTATATTTTCAGCTACAATTTTCGTAGAATGTAGCTACAATTTTTATAATGCAATTATTCTAGCTGTGGTGTAAAATCGTAGCCTAGTGTTTGATTGATTAAGAATGGTGTTTAATTGTTGCGATTAATATTGAATGTCCTAGTTTATGGACAGGAGATAGTATTGATTGAGTGGAGAATATAAAAACATGAGGATTTTTTTAGAGCTAAACGAAATCGATCCAACTTACTTTGCATCCTTCGCATGTGATGACTCCGTAGTGAACACCAGAGGACTTGTCGCCGCACACTTTACAGGGAATATTTTCCAATTCTCCTTGGGAGAAAAAAATCAATTAAAATAAAAGTATCGAAAACCAAAATGAAAAATACTTACTCATTGTGTAAGATAACGATTCGCTTTGATTTGCTCAATTTAGTGCTGTTTTGGAATAAGTGGATATTTTGTTGATCACTAGTTGGAGACACTCGATGAGATCATAAGAAACAATTGATCATCTTAATCAAATCTAATGTTGAACAAAAAAAATAGGGAAAAAAAATTAAAATGGCGATTTGTCGAACAAAAATTGAAAAAGAGAGAGAAAAAAATTCCAATATTTTCTTCGTAGAGAAACAAAACTATTGACCATTAGAAACAAAATGGAGAATTTTTGAATTCAAAATATTCGAAATGAAATATATAGAAAAATACATAAATTCGGTGTTTTCTCTATTTTTGTCATCACCACAGGCAAATAATGGACGCATATGACCGGACCAGGACCACACTCACACACACACACACACATACACACATAGACTCATTCGTACGTAAAAATAATATTTGATTAATAAATGTTTGAGGAAGAAGCATTAGAAACAAAATAAGAAGAAAATTAGAAAAAAAAAAAGTAATGGCGTATTTTGAAATACAATGAAAGAAAAAAATCCAATATATCACATATTGGAAATATTGCGTTACGCTGTCCGGCCCACCGGTCCCCCACTCACTCACTTACTCTCGCAAAGGTATAATCAGACTTGAAATATTTGGCTCGGCTAATGGCCAACACAATGTTCATAATGTTCTAGCTCATATGTCCAGCCCAAATTGGATAAAAACCAACTCTCCGCCCGCACTCGGCATCGCATAGCCAATAGCCGGCTGTTCATCAAATTAACATTATATTTTATCAAGCCTTATCAGTTTTTTTTCTCTCTTTTTGTTGATTATTATAATTAGAATCTTGATCGATGACCTGGGCTATTCGCTTTTTGTAGCGAAAAATTTTTTATGATAATCACTCTTGTTGTAGATATGGCATAAATTAGCATTTATTATGTCCAGGTAATTAGTCGGACCCCTCACACACGGAACACAAATTTTCATCAAAAGAAAAAAAGAAAAAAATTTTCTAATTAAAACTCTTCCTATCTTGATAAACAACACTAAATTCTAAAAAAAGTATTATCTAAATTTGAACAAATTCCATCCGGTCTCATCTGCACTAATCATCACAGTCTAAATTTAACTCGTCTCCAACGCTGAAAAGACTGCCGATGACGTCTGTGTGTGTGTGTTTTTGCTTGCCTAAAAAGTAATTCTAAATTAAGATTATAATCATCTAGAAATATTTTTTTCTAATATTCGTTGTTTTTCTTTTGTTTCTATTTTTCCCCGGGCTAAAATTAATTAAAATTTTAATAATAAAAAAATAGCCCTAATCCTCACGTGATTGAAAATAGTAAAGCAAAAAAATTTCCTTGAATAATTTTAGCGCTTTGACGCGCTAATCGAATTCCCATTTTCACATACATTGATAAGCAATCTCAGCTTCTATTTGAGTGAATGTTTTGTTTGCACAGCGACTGCACTTGGCCGTCATTTTACGCAATTAGAGGGCCATTAGCACAGATAAGCGTTCGTGTTGTGTCAATACTTGAGAATTGGTGAGAGCACATTAAGCTTGTGATTAAGAGGCCCACTCGAAAATGAAAAACTACTGAGATCTTTTTTTGTTGCTCTGCCTGTTTATACTGAGTTTTTTTGGCTGCAGCGCAAAGCCTAAAAAGTACCTGTCGACGAAGAATCGATGAAATGTTCGAGTCGAATTTCAATCAAGGTAAATGTATTGATAGACACGAAGCTGCAGGAAATTTTGACAGATTAAATTTATTCAATTAAGCGCATATGGTTTTGATTAGCAGAGCGTTCAGCTATGTGTGGAGAGTAGAAGAGAATGAAGAGAATGAAGAGAGTGAAGAGAAATTTGTTGTGTCCAAACTAGCCACGCTATGCCTCGTACATGTCTTTAGATGAACAAAAAAGAAAATGGTTTGGTTCGTGACTTAACAAATTCGCTTTGATTTAGACAAAATCACTTTGGCAAACATTAATCAAATATCATCGATTATTGCCAGTGTTGCTTTGTTTACTTTTGTGTGTTCAACAATCGAAATTAGTTGACATTAGTTGCTTGGTGAGTATTTGCAAAATACTCGATCCAAATAGTTTGTGATAAGATTTAGGCAGATAAGGAGAACTTGTTCGAATTGCTTTGATCAGTTTTGTTGAAATAAAATGAAAGAGAAACAAAGACAGACATAGAGAGAGAGAAAGAGGCAAAAATTAAAAAAAGATAAGAAATTCTTTTCTTAATACGACTCTTTTTTGATTAAATAATCCATTACTACTTCTTGTTATCGCGAATAGGTCGCTTTGTCTTCTGTAAACAAGTCTTTTAATTAAGTTCTCGTTTGAAACAAAGTGACTTCTCGATTTGACATCACAATCTAATAATTTTGCTTTTTTTTTTCCTTTTTTTAATTCGCACTAAATTTCTAGATCGGCCTTGTTCCATATTTAATCTATTGCGCAATTTGATTCCTAATCAAGCGTCAATATTCATTTTGTTTACACAGATCCAAATACTAAAATAATATATTCACATTTTTAATTTTTTTTGTTAAAAAAATACACTGTCCACTGTATTTTATTTGTGACCTCGTCAAAATTTTAACAACACAAAATTCAATATTTTACAGACTCCTATTCTTCTAGAAAAACTCGACATTATCGGAAGTCTGACAAAAAAATTACTAATAAATTCAAAATTAGTTAAATTGAAGGCTACACTTTTTTGTAGCTACATTTTATGTAGCGTCCAACTTCATTATTTTTACCATGATTAAAATTATTCCACTTGATAATTAAATAATTTTTCAAACTACAATTTTCGTAGCTACACTCTACACTTTTTTGTAGCTACATTTTATGTAGCGTCCAACTTCATCATTTTTACCATGATTAAAATTATTCCACTTGATAATTAAATAATTTTTCAAACTACAATTTTCGTAGCTACTCTCTACACTTTTTTGTAGCTACATTTTATGTAGCGTCCAACTTCATTATATTTACCTTGATTAAAATTATTCCACTTGATAATTAAATAATTTTTCAAACTACAATTTTCGTAGCTACACTCTACACTTTTTTGTAGCTACATTTTATGTAGGGTCCGACTACATTGCTTTTAGTCTGATAAAAATTCGACTCAAAATGAGAAAATAAAAGGATGCATCAGACAACTAGTAGGCTGCATTTAATGTAGCCCACTGTTTGTTGATATTTAGTCGGCAAATGATTATAGTCTAAAACCAACAATTCGAATTCGAATTCAAATGTCAATACTCGTTTTGTGTATGCAGTTCTCAACTTAAAATTTTCAAAAATTAAAAATAAATATCCAAATATTAAATATTAGTATTGGAAAAAAAGATTTGTACAAGAAACAAGAAAATAAAAAATTGAATTGATTACTAAAAGAGCTAATTTAAAAGCCGATTAAAAAAAAAAGAAAATATAAAAAAGAAACATACATATAAAACGATACTTTATTGAAGTATTATCTCTTGAAAAACATTAAAAACGATTAAAGTCTAAATTCTAGTCTAAATAATGAAATTCCATCCGATAGCTTGGATAAAAACAAACTGCAACAGTTCGATCTGACAAACAAATCAATTTTTAATTAAGGGTGCACTATTAAACAATTGAAAAATTCTATAAAAAATAATTCTAGGTGAGATAATGGGCAAATAAACTTAATGAAATACGATAGGCAAACACAGCGTTTAAGTCTAGTCGTAAAAAGAAAAAAAAAATTTTTTATCTTGACCAGCCATTTCAAAGATAACTTGGTCGTAAAAATTTATTTCTTTATAATTTTGAAAAAATCAAGCTCGATTGCTTATCTCAAGTCAGCTGATAAATGTGGTCGATATTTAAATGCGGAGCTATGAGCCAGTTTACCTGTAGGAAAAGTTTGTGCGGCAAATTATCCGCGTGATTAACTCAATTGATTCTGTTTGGCCCCGGCAAGCAAAATGTTTGAATCATTTGTTTTTATAGCTTCGAACAATTTGTTCAAGAGAGCTCAGTTCCTCTAAGATCATTGCGTTTATGAGCACTTAAGTCCGATCACAAATGTTTGTGTTGTGGACAAAAAAAGCTCTCCAGGCCATATAAGAGCAGTTTGAGTTTGTTTATTTAATGGATTGGCGTTAAGTAATGGGCCAACATTATTCGCTTGACACTCTCTTGCTAAGAAAAACAATAATTCACCTTCGCAAATTTGATTGATTATGCCAAAAATGCCTGACGTGATTAAAATTTAATAGCTTTTAATCTTTTAATTATTATTTTTATTTGAAATTTATTTAATTGATTTCGACATGATACTTTACTTCTATGCTCACAAAAAAAGCTCTTTATTTTTTTCTAATTGAAATTTAATATTAGTCAAAATGTTTCCCTCATTATCCTTAATTGAAAAAAAAAATTATATTGCCTATCAGGGATCACACTCTAATGGACATAAATTATTTCATGAGAAAATTATTTTTTTAACACTTTTTGGTCTGAGTCATGCAAATGATGCGAGACTTTATCTACCTCAATATAGCCAAGATCTTAACAAGATCTTAAACGAGAGATATAAAAACAAGATTTAATTTCAATCTAAAAACTTTATTTTCCTTTCTATATTCATTTTTATCTAAATCAACTTAATATCTTCAAAAATTTTAGAATAAATACTTAAATATTGAATAATAGAGTTAAAAATAATTTTATAGCATGAAACCAAAATTTAGAAAAATTGAACTGAACTAAAAGAGACAGCACTTTTTTGGTCTGAGTCATTAAAGACACGCGAACCTTTATTTGCCTCAAAATATCCAAGATCTTAACAAGATCTTATACGAGAGAAACAAAAAGATGAAATAAGAGTAATCTATATTCATCTGTACTAAAACCAAGTTAAAATCTGCAAAAATTTTTAAATAAGAGTTAAAAAAAATTAATTGCATGAAGTCAAAATTTAAAAAAATTGAATTGATCAATAAAATAGATAATTTTGAAGCCGATAAGATATAAAAAGATAACCTAGACAATACTTTTGTGGCATGAGTCATTCAAATCGTGCGAAACTTCATTTACCTCAAAGGAGCCAAGATCTTAAGATGATCTTATTTGAGAAAGAGAAATAAAAAGAAGATAAAACAGTCTTCTTTACTGCTCTGGATTTAAGAGAACTCTAAAAATACAATTCTTGATAGACTGCTATTTATTCATTTAAATAGATTAATAAATTAAATAATTTCAAAAATTTTAAAAATGAATATCTAATTATTAAATATAATAAAAAATAAAATTTTAATTGATCAATAAAGGAGCTAACTTAGGAGCCGATACAAAAGAATAAAGAGACATTTCACTTCTTGGTCTGAGTCATGTAAATAATTGATCAGTGTCAAAATGGTCAAGATCTTAGCAAGATCTTATCCGATAGAAATAAAAAGAAAACTTAAGAGTAATCTAAAAATTTAATTCTTGATAAATTAAAAAAAAAATTTCCTTTGAGTATTCATTTGAATAATAATCTGATTTAAAAACATTCAAGTCAATTAAAAGATTTGGCTTTAAGTCGCCAAAGGCTACTAGTTTATTTTTTTTCAATCAAATACTCAACATTTGCGTAATTCAATACATTTTTCTAAATATGAGTAGTGGTATTCTAAATCAGAGTAACGTCTCTGGAGGCTTTGTCTAATAATGGAATTTCGATAAAACTCTTTGAAATCTTCAGGAGCTATTCAAATCATACTGTGAATAAAAAAATAGAAAACAAAATAAAAAGAATAAATTTTAATTATAATAGAAAATATTTAGCTAACGAACATTTTTGAACAAATTGGAATTTTGATCGCGTATTAATTAAAATCTAAGTGCCCGAGAGAATTTTGTATTCTTCGGGACTTATTTTCGTGATTAAACTAAAAAGAAGCTATAATTATCTTCGATAGAGCTGATAGCGGTCTCTAATTGATTCCGCAGGTTGTCAGAGACATCTAACATTCGAATTTAAATAGCTCATTCCAATCTGAGATATTAGCGATCTGATTAAACTTTAAAAATAGGGCCCAGTTCGTTGTCAAGACACTGGTGCAAACAGGACATAAATTATTATCTTTCTGGAAATAAGTGTCACCTAACTCAAAATTAAAGCTTTCGAAATCCTCAAAAAATAGTCTCTAATAAGGAATATTATTATTTAAACTAAATTTTTAATTTATTTTATTATTTTTGCTGTTCTTGCATATTTTCCTTAATTTATTTTTGTTCATTTGAAAATGCTTTCAAAAATTAAAAAGAGAAAATTATCAAAAAAAATTTGTTTCTTGTTCTAAAGATAGCTTTAGATAAAAATTAAATTTAGCTTTTGTATTTGTTTTAATTAAGCTAAATTTAAAAAATATTCCGGTTATTTGTAACTTCCTTTTATTTATAAATAAACATGATTTTGTTTATTTTCGATAATTTGCAAATTCTAGCATTTTATTTATCAACCGAATTGAATATTTTTTTACAACTGACTTGATTATCTATCATTTTGCCGTAAAAATATTAATTAATTTTTATAAAAAAATTCAGAAAAGGAGGTTTAAATGAATTTTTTACTGATATTGGTACGTTCCCTGAGATAAAACCAAAAAATTTAGTAAAAATAAAACTAAGGTTTGAAATTTAAAAAAAAGATTAGTTTCTGTGCAGCTTGAGACTTGTGTCAAAGTTTCTTTAAAATAAATATACCAATTTTAAATTTTAAAGATTTAAAAAAAAAAAAAATTGAGATCTCATTTCTATTTAAAATGATTCAAATTTTTCACAAATTTTCAAAAAATAATAATTTACGATGATTAGTTTTTTTTAATCAATAAAAAGATAATTATAGAAGTAATTGAAGTACTTAAAAATTTAAATCGAAAAAAATATCCATCTTTTCATTTCGTAACTTTGACTAATTAATTAAATAAGTATTTTTTTTACCTAAAAATAAATTTTTCCATTGTTTAGTTTTCACATTTTAAAAAAAAAAAAACTAATCAAAATGTAAAAATTGTCATAAAATAATATTGCCGCAAGCTCTTATGGAATCATTTAGCTGTAAATTACTATTTTAAATCTTTATAATTACTTTTAAATGACCTATTCTAATTGCTTGCTACCAAAAAAATATTAATGTATGCGTTTATTATTTTTGACGAAAATAAAAACGAATAATTTAATATTTTTATGGCTTTTTTTTTCGAAATTTTAAAAATAAAACCATTATACCAGTTTTTCGAAAATTCAATTCAGACCCATGATATAGATATTTGATAAGAGAAATCTGCTCGAATTCCACGCTCTAGAGTCAAACTCTTCTGACCATCTGTGATGTCCCAATACAAAAATCAATCAAATTTTAGAAAAATTTATTTAATTTAAATATTTTTTAAATAAAAAAAAACTATAAATTTAATTACAAATTCCTTAAGCAATGGTCAAATTAAAATTTATTAATTTACACTAGCTGGCTTAATACATTTAAGGCTAATATTAAAGATTCAGATTAAATATAAAAAAAACTAAATTATGGAAATTGTAAAGCAACCATTGATACGGTTAAATGTTTTAGTCTCCGATAATTTGTGTTGAGCTTGACTCGTCAACAAATTTCTTTAACGAACTGCTCATGTAGTAAGGTCTTTCTGCTGAGCCGTCATTAGCGCGACAATCTTCGCAAAAGCAAACCATTATGGCATCAATTACCATCTGAAAAAAGCAAATAAATTAAAAGAAATGAAGAAAAAAATTCAACAAAATAAATTACTTCATAGACTGTGAAGAAACAGTGCGCGATTAAAAAAGATATTACACATACAACTGTTAATGGCAATAGGAAAATCTTTATCTCATGAATCTTGATAAAAAAATTCAAAATTCTCAGAAGATAAATTAGCCAAAAAAATTACATTTTTTAGCGGATCATCAATGGGAATTTTGAACCAGTAAATGCCCAGGAACAAGGTGAGCGCAGTGACAGTCAGCTTGGACAAAAAAAGCATAAAATCACCAACTGTGTTTATGGTGGCTATTCTTAGAGAATTCTCAACTACAATTACAAATGCTTTTTGTGCTGATGTACAAAAAGACTTGCCTTCTATGGCTATCACTGTATATGCGTTGTAATTTATAAATTTGATGAATTTTTCCAAGCACCAAAGACAACAAATGCATCCTTTTGAACAAAATACAGCAATTGTGCTTTTTGAGGCTTTAATTCTAAAAATAATTAATAAAAAAAAAAATTTTTTTCCTTAAAATTTTACTTGTCTTGAAGATACATTAAAATATATCTTGGAATTCTGACTAAAACAATTAAAAAAGAGCCAAAAGCTATTGAGCCGAGATGGCAAAACAAAAGTCTTGATATGGCTGTGCAAATTGGCGCTCCGAGGGCCGATTTAGGCCGAGTAAAGTACCATTTTGAGACCGAACCTGCTATGACCATCGATTGACTGCCGAAAATAAACTCACTAACCCAAACTAGACCGACCACATGATACCACCATATAAAATTGCTGAATGATTTTTTGGTCCATCTTTGGCCATATAGCTCAATATCAGTTTCTTCATACTCCCCAAATGAATAGATCATAATGGCTGTTATGATCCAGTAGAACAAAAATAAAAGCAAGAAAACAAATGTAATTATTGGCATGCCGAGTAAAAGTGGCATGTCGGTGATTGCTTTCTGCGCCTCGCCAAACAACCTCAGCACCAGACCTATTCTTTTACGCATTGCAATTATTATCAACAGCAGAATGACAGTAAAAATTGTCATCGCTATTGAATAGATCAAATAGGCTGTTTTGTTTTCCATTTGTATTTCAAGTATTGGCATTGAATGAATGGTTTGATCATTTTTTTTGCGCAAATCAGAATATTTAAGCCAAAGCAGAACAGACAGACCTTGGATTGGAATTTTTTTTGAATAAAATTTTTTGGAAATTTCTCAATTTACCTATGCTTCCCAAAGAGGACAAAATTAAAACTAGAACTACCATTAATTTGGCAATGTATCTTAGTAAAACGACTAGAATAATTGTAAATAGCAAAGCAGCCAGCGACAAATAGCCAATGTCCGGCAATTTTCTATACAATTCAAGAGAGGAAAATTTCAGTTCTTGTAAATTGAGAAAAGCGTTGTTTTTGAGCAAGGTCATTGTGTTGTTGCCTAGAATTTCGGATATTTCGGGCACACATCGATTCAATAGCATGTCCCTTTGGAAAAAAATTAAAATTGATATTAATTTAACTTTAGATTACGATTTATAGATCGGAAAGCTAGGACAAAGATCTTGACTGTATTCTCCTGGTGCAAGTGAGTAAAAGCAAAGTGAAGTGTTTGTTCGGCGCGAATAATTTTTGTACTGAGCTTCGTTGTGCAGTGTTTGAGTCGGACAACTTTGGACACACACTTTTTTGGATGTTTTTGGCTTTAGATAGTCAAAAAACAACACATATCTAAAAATAGAATATTTGAAAAAAAAATTTTTTTCCAATTTTTTAATCACTTTCTATCATTTAAATCTAATTTTTCATTCTGATTTTTGGCGCGCGGTCGGTTTACATTGCCGCAAATGTTTCCACTAGAGTCGTAGCCAAATTGAAGCCTGGCAAATCCCTGGTCAAGCACAGTCAATGCTGTGATCACAATCTAAACACTCTTTAGTAAAAACCAAAACTTATGTTTAAGGTCAAAAATAGATACCATTCCGCAAACAAAAATGCCAAATATTATTAAACATAAACAATCCGTACATGATCGACGCCGTTGTCTGCTTGGCTTAATTGGAGTTCTCTGTGAAAATAAAAAATCAAAATTATTTTTTTTGTTTAATCAAAAAAATTAATAAGCAAACTGGGCAAATTAAAAAAAATGAACTAAAAGCTTTACATGAGGCTTTAATTAAAATCAAATGTTTAGATAATTCAAACCTCGTTAGTGCGAGATTCCTTTTCGTTCGAAATCATTTTTAATTTTAAAAAAATATGGAAAAAAATTAAATTAAAAGTCTAGAGTCTATTAGAAATATGTCAAAAATTAATGTTCTAAATCGTTTAGATGGTTTCATCTAATTAAACTTTAGGGCTTTATTTAATATTTTTTTAAAATGAATTGTTAATAATTAATGACTCTTTTTTTAATCTATATCCCTTTTTTATCTTCAAATTATCAAAAGTGATTTAACATGTTTATTTTATAATGAGAGGATTACAAGACTAAAATAATCACAAAATCAATTGATCTAAAAGACTTGGCCAACAACTTACGTCATTTTCTCCACAACAGCACATTTTGTCTGCTTACACTGAGATCTTGTTCGACTAGTTGTTAAATCTAAATAAATTAATTTAAAAAAAAGATAACATTTTCAAATTAGTGGAATCATATTGTTGAAATTCTAAACAGCTCGAAACGAACAATTATGAAGAATTAAAAAAAACTGAACAAACGTGATAGAGAGAAAACTAAAAAATTAAAATTAGGAGAAGCAATTAAAATTTTAGAAGTTGTTGAAAACAAAATTAATAAAACCTTTTATTTAACTTTAGCAAAAATAGAAAAAAAAAAAAGAAAAGCAACTAGCAGTCCGTTTTGATTTGAAAACGGCTTCATATCAAACTTGGTGTTCTAATGATATTTTGTTTGTTCACTTAAATTTTATATTTGAGTTCATGTCTCCCGATTTTTAATTTAATTTTTGTTGTGCTATAAAATCTATTAGCTAAACAAAGTATTTGCACAACTATGACCAGAGAATTTGGGTTACAGCTCGAATACCTACTTAGTTTGATAATTCCATCACAAAACTTGACAACCTTATCTTCGAAAATTTTAATAATTTATTTTCTAGCTTGCACAATACTAAAACTTTCTAGACCAACTCAAACCTAGTCATTTTGCATTAAGCGTTTATTTACGCAGTCCGATATAATACCCCTAAGGATTTTAATATTATTGAATTAAAAATAAACTCAAGCTTTTTCAAATCTAATTAAAACTTAGCTACAGACTTTAGTTGTTCTAATGGCACTCGTCAGCACAAAGCTTGGCGTTTATTTGTCACCAAAAAACACATCCTTGAAGGGCCTTCTTGTACTGGATATTTGAATGCATCAAAGTGATACCTGCCTTGTGCAAATAGTGTCATATTGCAGCGAAATTTGGCAACAAATAGATAAAAAATGATCGCGGACAGACTTGTACTTTAGCTAAAAAAACTCATCAAAAATAAGACTATTTTGATCATGTCTTAACCTAAATTTAATTAGAGTTTATGTAATATCTATTTTTGTTTATTAGAAACACCAGTTGGATGATAATAATTGTTTTTTTTAGTTTTAGATACTGACATAGAAAATATAATTTATTCTCTGAATAAAAGCGTTGAGCACCTTTGTTTATTTTTTATGTAAAAATTTAGATGAAAATCGCCCATTAGAGCTCAATTAGTTTTGATTGATTTAAATTGGCGAAATAGAGCGCTTTATTGAGATAGAAAAAAAATAAAATTTTTATTTAAAAATTAAAATAAAAAAAAAACAAAAAATTTTATAAAAGAAAACATTTGTGCAAAAGGCGCCCAATCCGTCACCAAAACAAAAGTACAGTTTTATCTGTCGATCAGTCAACTCATTACCAATGACTAATTTGATTTCTCTTTTTCTTACATAGCTTCTACATCACTTTTTCGAATGCAAACGCTTCCATATCAATACACCATTATGATAATTTTTTTTCCAAATTTTCTTGCATTAACAATATTTGCTAAAAATAATGAATAGAGAAAAAAAATGCAATCATTTTCTTGCAAATTGAGATGGAGCCTCATATGAACCTAAAATAATTTTTTGCTTAGATTTATTGTAAATTATAAAATAAATTAAAATGTCAAACGATTTAAATCCATTTTCAAATGAAAATCCTTTTACGGTAAGCTACCAAAATTGATTTATTGACATTCGATTTAAATGTTGTTTGCAGGACCCGGACATTCAACGGGTCACACAGACCACCCAAATAGCCCAAGAGTCTCTTGACGACTACAACCCCTTTTCCCAGCCCAATGTTCAATCAGTAAAACAGTTAATTTCACAATTATTTGCTTAGTCATGATTATTTTTGCCTAGAAACCTGCAGCTATAATTCCAACGTCGACCATTAGTTCCTCGCCGGCTGAAAATTACCAAACAGGCCAGCTAAAGCCTCCTGCTTATTCCGAAACTTCGGCCCAAAAGCTGAACTTGACAGACATAGAAAAACAGCAACAAGAGCTGAATCAAAGGGCCGCTGAACTTGACAGACGAGAACAACTAATCAACAATCCGACTATAGGAGGTAATTTTAAAATTAAAATAAAAATTATTAAAGTTTTATTTTTTTTATTTTTTAAATTCTAAAAGTTAAAAATTTTCCACCATTTCCATCATGGTGCCCCGGGCCCTTGAAGCCGTGCTTCTACCAGGACATTAATTTAGAGATTCCGATTGAATTTCAAAGATGGGTCCGCCTGTTATTCTACTTGTGGATTTGTAAAAATTTAAATCTAAAAAAATTAGAAAATAACATTTTAAAAAATTTAAAAAGTTCATGCATTCACATTGGGCTTCAACATTATCGCTGCTCTAGTAGTATTTATTGTGACTGGCATGGGCGCCACATTCGGCTATTCCATTCTTTACTTTGTTCTGTTCACTCCGTGTTCGTACGCGTGCTGGTTTCGACCGGCCTACAAAGGATTCAGGTTAAACTTGTTTTTTTTTACCTTTTTTGAAAACTTTAGGCTAATAGAACTAAATTAAACATTGCAGAAATGATAGCTCAGTGGATTTTATGATCTTTTTTTTCGCATTTTTCATTCAATGTGTTCTTTCTGTGATCGCGGTCATAAGCCAATATTGGTTTTGGTACTCAATTTTATCTATTTATTTAATTTTAAATTTAATTTAGTTTTTTTTTTAAATTAATTGCATGTTCAAATCATCTTTTAGTTTTTATTATTTTTATTTAACGAAAAAAAATTATTTATTATTTATTATTTACAGAACTGACAGCTCGATGAATTTTATGATATTTTTTTTCGTATTTTTTTGCCAAGTAATCGTAAACTTTATTGAGGCTGTTGGATTTGTTGGTTCCGGTTTTTGGTAATTTTTTTTAAATTATCTTAGCTTTTATTTTAATGCTTGTCTAATCTAAATCAATGCTGAACAAAATTTAATTTGATTTTTTCAAAGCGGCATACTGCTCTTAATCAAAGTACTTGGTACTACCGGTGTTGGCAACGTAGTCGCTGGTATTTTTGTGCTGCTAGCAACTATTTGTTTTGTGGCCATCGCGGCTATTGATATTTTAATGCTAATAAAGGTAAATTTTATTCAAAATCAAATCATTTTTGCTCTGCTAGACCCTTTTTGTCCTAAAATCTTATTCTGTTTATTTTACAGTGGTTTTATCCAAATGTTTAGTCTAGGAAAATTGACCCCGTCAATTATCTGCTCAATTTCTACTGTTCTATTCTCTATTCAATGCATTTTAGACTTGTACACAATCATTCAGGTAAAAAAAACAGCTCACTACAGCTCTAAATCATTTGGAATCTTTCAATTTAAATTTCCACAAGATCCTATTTAAATCTTACTTAGGAAAAAAATTTGGAAAAAAATTGAATCCATTTTTTCTTAAAGATACACAGATTGTATAGAAATACAGGAGCGAGTTTTCAGAAAGCGCAAGCTGAATTCGCCACCAATGTCATGAGCAATAAAAATGTTCAAAACGCAGCGGCTAGTGTGGTAACAGAGGGCGCTCGTTCAGCAATGCAATCGAATTCACGTGGACGATTCTAGACATCCCCATCTATCCATACACTTAATTTTAACTTTAAATGATTTATTTATTTATTTATCCAAATGAGTAAATGTTTTAGCCATTGTGAACCATAGACTCATAGTTTTATGTTCGAATTGACACTTAATTTGAAAACAGCATTTTTTTTCCAAGTTGATTTATCTATTTTTTATGAAATTAGATATATTTGTTTTTAATTGTGATTAAATTTTCGAATAAAATTATTGAATACTCAATTTTTTTATTTTTTTAAATAAAACGAGAGTTTTGACAAACTCTTGCTCAAAAGGAAAAAAAAAAATCTAATTTGAATAGAAGAAAAAATGGCTTTGTTGATCCGCAATGTTTCCAAATTGACCCCACTCGGATCCATCAGGTCCTATTCTGAGGTCGTGAATGTTTTTGGGCGTCGAAATGTCGACACCCAAGGAGCCGAAGAGCGAAAGCCTATTGCCACTATACCAGAAAATGCCGTAATTAAGCCAGAAAAAAATAAAGTTGCTAATTTTTTAAATGATTTATTAAGGAAAGTGTAAAAGAGATTTCGTGTCACCCTGAAGAGCATGTTTCGGGTCGGGTGGCCACAATATACGTGCCGCCAAAGAACGCCATGCAGTCCGGAACCTTTGGAACTCGCCGATGGAGAGTTGAGTTTGATAATAGAGAAAGATGGGAAAATCCGCTAGTAGGTTGGGGTTCAAGCGGTGATCCTTTGTCCAGCCTACAGCCCGAATTCGCCACCAAAGAGGATGCCATGGTTTATTGTCAAAGAATGGGTAACTTTTAGCTTTCAGGCTTGCACATTGAAGAGTAAAACTGATTTTTTGCTCCAGGCATAAGATATCAAGTCGAAGAGGAAAGAGAGTTAAAGAGAAGAATTAAATCCTATGGTGCCAACTATTCCTGGAACAAAAGAACCCGTGTAAGCACAAAATAATCAATTTTTAGAACCAAAAAAAAACTATTAAACAAATTTTCTCGATATAAAAATAAAAATTAGAAATTTGTTATATTAATTTAATAATTAAAAAAAATGATTAAACTATTCTAAAATTTATTCTTTGGATTAAATGGAAAAAAAAGCTTCAAAAAAAAGACAAAAATCGATACAAAAAATTGAAATCAATTAATTTAAAATTAAACAAAAATCTAAAAAAAAAAAAGGAAAAAAAGCGATTTTTATTTTTTCTCTCGAAAATTGTAATAATTAGATAATTTACAATGAACAGTGTCCAAGACTCAGTATTAAAACTGGAAATGTTTTACTTGATTTTTTCTTTCCAATAAATGTCTCATTTGACATGTTCTTTTATTTCCTCCAAACTTTGGACCCTGTGTCTGGCACTATTAAACTTTGAGTAAATGGTGGACAAATAGGTGAAAACGCACCGGTCGTCAGGCCTATTGCCCATCGAGATCATGTCATTTACTTCCAGTAGCGGAACAATGTTTGCCTTTTTGCTTAATTGAAAAATTTTTAAAATCATAAATCATTTTAAATTAACTTTCAATTCACGCTTGACTAATTTCCAAAGTTAATTGAAAGCCAAACTAATTAAAAAAATATTGTCTAGTTACTAGGCAACATCAAATGCCAATTGTAAATTGTAGCGTCTGTTTTGACTAGATAATTTATTGAAGTCAAATGCCTCGGGCATGTAGCTGTGTACTAGGGCACAGAAGGCCAGACCATCGGCCCAGCTAGATGAAAAATTTGTAATACTAACATTCTGGAAAAAAATAAAAGAGAAAAATAAATATTTATTTAAAAATTTTGTGGAAAATTTACTTTGTAGCTGCGTGTTCTGTTCTGGCACCACTCGAGAACCATTTTTTGGACACTGCGCGGGTCGAACTTCTTAACATTGGAGTTCAAGCCTGTCGAATTGGTCCTAGTTAGACTCTTGGCGCTACTCTGGTCTAGAAAAGAACAACTTAGAGAGTGATTATGAAAGCTAGACCTCGAGTGTCTGACACTCTTGAGCAAGGCTTCGCGTTTGGGCAAAAAATGCCTGGCCGATGACCGGCTCGGCATAGAGTCACATGAATAAATTCTTAACATTTTTCTTGTTTTTTTTGGCTACTAATTAAAAATAAAAATTTTGAATTTTTTTTTTTTAAATAGCTATAAAAACAATTAGTCTAAATTTGAATGTCATCGTCATCAAAACCGCTTGTAAAAAAAAGCGAGACAACTATTTTTGAAATAAATTTTGCAAATTTTTTAAAAACCCAAAATTGACTTACCATTTTTGGCCGCTGCTTTGGACACATAGAAGGACATTGATCTGCGCTTGGACAGATTGGCGGTGTTGGCCTCACTCTCTTGCCTGAGTGTGCTGTCTCTGCACCCATTGAAAGTCTCGGTGCGCTTCAATGGCTTGAAGTTTTCCTTTAGGGAGCTTGACACCAAGTTGAGATCGATTTTGCGCGGATCTTCGGCACTTAGCGACACTGAGGACGAGGACTTGGAGGAGTAGGAGGACGTGGACGACTTGTCCGAGTTGGTGTTGGTACTGAGTGCCTTGTCGGCCAGATTGTAGCTCGAGAAGGTCGAGCAGCGCTTCACTGGTGGCTTGGATTCGCCAGACTCGTAAAATCTGATCAAATCTCGGATCGACTCGCTCTTTGTCTGCAACATATTGATTTTCTTCCTGCTCACTAAATCCACTAGCGGATGTTTATCTAAAAATATCAAGTGACTTAGTCATTGTGCACCCAAGTGCTAGCTTATGCTGCCACAGCTCAATGCAAATTAGAAAATATAATTTTCAGCTTTTAAATGAAATACAAATTTGACGTTTTTATTTAAATTAAAAATTGGAATTCAAATATTAATTTTGGAGTTGTTGGTTTTTTTTTCTTTTGAAGAAAATAAAAAAAAACGCCGTAAACAAGAATATCTAATTACAAATAAACATGACTTGAAAATATTTTTTTTATTTTTTGAGAGCAATTAAAATACCTCATTGCTGAATGAAGAGTGAATTGCTTTGAAATGAGAAAAATCAAAAATTCAAATGTATTCCTTTTTTTGTTAAAAAAAAACAGTCTTTACAAATTTTAAATTTTGTGTCATTTAGAAAATAAGTCAAAAGCGTGCGCCATTTGCCACCAGTAAAGATCAAGCTAAATTTTTGAAAGACTTGGCTCTTGCCGCATTTGCATGGGGCTAACAACAAAAAATTAAAATCTCGAGGAAAATTTGCATCTTTTTTGTTCTAGATCTAAACAAATAGAAACAAAAAAATAGTTTTTGTTTAATGGATGTATAAAGAAAGAGGTTTGTGCTTAATTGAGAATTTTTTTTTAATTGATTTTTAATAATAAACTTGAGAAATACCAAAAAGTTGAAATAGCTCGGCTCTTATCTCAAATAGCTTAATAAACAAAAATAGCTCAGCATAAATCTATCGCATTTTGATTCAAATGAAAAAGGTGCTAATCTAGACAAAACAGACTAAATAGAATTTTCAACAACAAATTTCTATCATCGATTAATTTGATTATCTTAATATTTTTTGATTCGGACAAAAAAATGGGCTCATTGGCAAAATTCTCCCAGAGGAATTGTCACTGTCAATTGAGAACAATTCGATTAAGAAATCAAAAAGCCTGGAATTGCGGCATCTTTTGCCATCCCGTGCATTCTAGGTTTTCTTTTTTGAATTTTTATTTAATTGAACTAATTTGAATAAAAGCTTAAATAGTTTGGGGCCATAGAAAGCTTTTAGATTTTCAATTTAGAGTTGAAATAAATTCTACCTTGTAGATAGTCTCATGCCAAGTTCACTGTTACTCAATCGAGTCTAATTTTAATTTAATGCAGATGAATTTATGTCAATGCTGATCACGAAATGCGACTTGGAATTTTTCTCTCAGATTAATTCCGAGTCGATTTAAATGTAGCCTAGATTTTTTGACATGAAAAATTAATGCAACTCATTAGGAACAAAAAATTATTTAATAAATCAGCATGGACAAGATCGTATTGTCAAAACCTGAAAATGCAAATTTTTTTCTATGTCTAGGTTTGCTAGAATAGATGGACTTGTTGCTTCTGGATCTCAGGAGGATCAAACCTGATTAGTAGGGATACTATTAATTTTTTGCCATTTTCACTAATCGATACGGAATCTAAAATGTTTTGATTAAAGATCTTAATTTTAGAATAAAAATACATTTGTCTTTTTTTATCCTCGGGAAAAGTTTGAAAAGAAAAATTAAAAAATTCATCAAAGTTAAAATTAATAAATTAAAAAAGAAAATTATTTTGCTCAAAGAAAAAGATTTAATAAAAAAAATTAAAAAATTCAGAAAAATTGATTATCCAAGTTAAAATTAAGTAAATTTTAATTTATTTTCATTAATCTTAATTATAGAATTGATCAAATTTTATTTAAAATTTAAAAAAAAATTTTATAAAATCGATCTTTTTAAATTTTTCTCAAATTCAATTTAAATAATTGTAGATGAAAAAAAAAATTCTTTTTATAGATTTGTTCAATTTATTAGCTACGAAAGACTTGCAATTAAAATAATTTGTTCTTATTTCATTACTAATAATGTGAAAGCTTACAAATTTGTAATTTATTTTTATAAAAAAATTTAATTTACCTTAAAAAAAGTATTTAGAATAAGATATTTTATAATTTGTAAATCCAAATAAATTTGCAAGCTTTGCAATTAATCTATTTTCAATTTTCGATTTAAATTTAAAAATATTATTTTTAGAAATTTCTTTTATAAACAAATAATTTTTTTTCCCCAAAATAAACTCTAAAAAAAAATATTTGAAAATTCAATGAATCCGAAAACTTTAAAAATTAAAAAAAAATTATCCCCTATTAAAACAAATAATAAATAATAATTTAATTTTTTCAATTCGTGATTACTTAAGTCAAAAGCTTTATTGATTTAATTTAAACTTAAATTTTTGTTAGAGAATTTTTCATTTAAAAAAAAAACAAAAAATTCATAAATTTTATCTTTTTTTTTCTAGTCGAATAAATCTAAATGAAAAAAAAAAATACTAATTTGTCTACGCTTTGATAGCCTTGATTGATTAAACAAAGGCTTAGATTTAATCGAATAGCTTAGTAACTAAGTTGCATTTGACCTTGGAAAATTAGGATAAATGAAAGATTATCGTATTAAGGTTGAGATGCAAGACTCGTGGCTATTTCTAAATCAAATAAAATATTTTAGTTAATGATCCGGTTAATAGAAAATATTTGGTTACTAGCGGAAAAAAATATTTCTATTTTTGCTGAGAAAAAAATGAATAAATCTATTCTATTCAAAACCCTTCAGTTTCTGACAATCCAGAAATCGATTGTATCAGTGCATTTAATCTAATATCCTGAATGGTTATATAACCAAATATCAATTTATAGATTGAAAAATCTATCTACCTTATAAATTTGATTTATAAGCATCTATTTAGTTCCTCATTATTCAATGCAACGACCCAACAACAACAAAAAACAGAAAAAAATCCAATGAATCAGCCAAATATTCCAAGTGAGATTGTTTGCCTGGCCGATGCTTTGTTTATAGAGCCAAAAACTAAGCCGATCTGAGAGATGAATTAGAAGAGAGCTAAAAAAGGCTTTGATTAAAATTATAATTTTGCTAAAAAACCTTGATGAAATAGAAATTTTATTTAATTTTTTATTATAATTGTCAGAAAATCCTGCCAGAAGAGATTCATTAGAAATTTGGCTTTTCTTCAGCTTACGTGATCTTAGGCACCTATTGATTGAAATTCAAAAAAAAGTCAAGATGCTTAATAGAAAAAAAATGATTAGACTTGGATAGATAAGGGACGAGATGTGCAATAAACAAATTTTTTTTGGGTCTATTTCTAATTTTATAACTTTGTTTGTTCTTGTGATTTTCCTTTTACTTTAATGTAATACTCTTTGTTTACCTCGATTTTGGAGTAAATTAAGAATATCTCAAAATAACAAGACAAATTTAATTAGAATTTTGGGCAAATTATCTCTTGGTTTAAAACAATTTCTCTGTTTGCTTGTTCTAAATAAGAGGAATTTTGTTTGTTTGATTAAACTGGATATTTTGAAGGCAAAAATTATCTAATTTCAAATACTTGAGAAACAAATACGGTTTACTTGATTCGTAATTTAAATTTTGAAATAAAATCATATAAAAGACACTCGAAACAAGAGAAGCCATAAAACAAATAGCCTAGTTACTTTGGCAGTTGTATTTACAAGGCTTATCTTTGATAATTTGTAAATATTCTTATAAGAATCGATCACACGTCAGGTGTTTTTCCACACTTGGTTATCGTAAACGATCAACGCAAATATTGCATAATCATTCACATATTGAAAATTGGAAAAAATTAAATTTTTATTTTTTAATTTTATTGTCATAATTAAAATATAAATATAGACTGATATTTATTCAAGTAAACTTTTGATCAAGTGATATTTAAATTTTAAAGATTTTCAACCTTTTTCAAAAAAGAAAAGTCAAAATTTTAGAAAACATAGATTATATTGTACCAAAATGAAATTAGTAAAAATATTTTTCCAAAATTAGGAAATTGGACAACATTAACATTTTGCATCTTTTGACACTTTCGGATCACGCTGAATTACCAGCTCATCTTTAGCTAATAAAAAATAATGGTTTTTGCATTGCTGAAAATTAAAATTCACTTTTACAGAATTTTATTTTGAAATTTACATTAATTACGAGACATAGACAATGAATTGAGAAAAAAAACAAAGGAGCCTTTAAATAAATGGATAAAAGAGTCTTTAATGTTCTTTTTATTTTATCTCTACTATTATTTAGTATCTTTGGTTAATATCTCTTAGATTTTATATTTCTTTTTGGTTATTTTTAGTTCTTTTATTTAGTAAATTTTAGAAAAAGAACTCAAATGTACCAAGTATTAGTAGAGATAGATTAAAAAAACCGAAAACAATCTGTAAGAACCAAAATTACTTTTATTATACACAAAAAAAAACTAAAAAGAACTTGTAAGAGCCATCTTTTCTCATTGTCTTTGTATAAAAAATTACCATACATTTTACTGGAAAAACTCCATACAGATCCTTTTGCACATCTTTTAAAGGTTTACCATTAGAAAAAATTTAAATTTATATGATCTTAACTTGTGTATTTTTTGTTCTTTTGGACCATCTTTTTTAAATTTAAATTACTAAAATTTTACAGCAATCTGTGTTAATACTCGTTGTATAATTAAAGATGAAAAATCACCAACTTTTGAATTTTTTGTAATTTACCCAAATTAAAAAATTTTCAAGTTAAAATTTGTTTATAAATTTTATTTTTTTTGAGCTAATCATTTGAAAATTAAAATGAAAAAAAATAAATTTAAAATTAATTTCTTGTGTAAAAAATATTTAAAAAAAAGCGAAAATCTACATTATATACTTTTTACCGGATTAAGCTCACAAAAATATTTTAGTTAAAATTTTGGTTGTTTCGATCTGGCAACCGGTCCCTCACCACCATTTCTTAACTTTTTGGCTCCTAAACCATTTGACTTTGTTGGATCTTTTGGTGGAGGCTCATACCCAGGAGGTGGAATCATTAGACCGACCGCAATTGCAGCATGCATGTTGTTCATAGCGCCGGAATTGGCTGATTTATTGGAAACAAGTAATTCTAGATGTTTGTGCGGTGATTGATTGAATAAGATTAAATCTGATTTTGATTTTTCAGTAGTGATGACCAGTCTGGACACAATAAGAACTAAAATAAAGATTAGCACCAAGGCTAAAGCAATATATGACACTATTGGTTCCACAACTTCATAAGAAATGTTCAAATTAATTGGATCGACAGTGCTTTCTGAACTCGAATTCATTCCTTCTATTTTTCATGAAAATTTTTGACAATTTTTTTAAATCAAATTCAAGTTTAGGGTAGCGATTTTTTAACTGATTTGAAGGAATAAAATGAAAATCGATACTGAAAATAGAAAAATAATTACTCAGGCTTAATATTTTGATATCCTTATTGATCGATAAATAATTAATGAACAAAGCCACAAATACGAAAAAACATTATAAAAAATAATGTTTCAATTCATCTCAATATCAGGCAAATGAGTCTTAGATGTAATTGATATACTCAAACACGGATATTGAGCCAAATAGAGAAAAATTAAAATTCTGATTGATAATTTTAGAATGTAAAAAATCAAAAAATCAATATATTTTATCAATGCACAATATAGGTAAAAATCCAGTTCAAAGATTTGAGTGTAAATTTTCAAATTTTCAAATAAATATAAATAGAATAATATATGTTAGTAAATAATTAATAATTAGAAAGAGAAAGTTGAGATGAATTAATAACGAAACTTTTGTTTCTTTTTTAATTTGGTGATTTTAAAAATTTTTATCTAAAAAAATTCTAAATTCAAAATAATTACGATAAGATTACAATTTAATAAAAGAATAAATAATTATTTATTAAAAAAAATGCCGGATTACTTAGCTTTGAAGAATTCGTCGATCACATCAATTTAAATTTTGTAGCTCAAAATTTACTATAAAAAACACTGATTATTCGAAAGAAATTAAAAAGGTATTGACATATAAATCCGATGAAACAAAATGCATCAAAGTTCTTAGTATAATTAGGTGTTGTTGTTGAGATTCATATAAATATTATTTATTTTTTATTATAAATTGATTTCTAAAAAATTTTTTTTTTTTATAATAGTAAAAAAAATCAAAAATTTTATGATGGTTTTTATAAAAAAATTTCTGATAATCTTTTTTAGATATTTAAAATTCTCTCTCTAAAAAAAAACTTTGGAAGACCAGCAAAAAATATGAAAAATGATAATTAATTATTTTTTTAAATTATTATTTATTTATTTATTTGTTTTCTGTACCGAGCTTAAGCTCCTTCAGAATAAGTTAAAAATAAAATAAAAAAATAAAGCGAATTTTTATTTCTTTTTATCTAAAAATAAATAAAAATAAATTTTCAGTTGTAAAACGATAAAGCATTAAACCTTTGCAAACAAGATTATCCATTAATCTTCTGATGTTTACTACCGACAAGCAATTTTCTAAGCCTTGTTTTTTTAATTAAATAAATTATGGAACTAATTAATGGTTTTAGAAATACAGTTTTTGGCACGTATGCTAAAACCTGAAACCGATGATATCGATATAAAGAATTATTTGTAAAGATTTACAGTAATTATGAGCCAATATTTAACTTATTATTTTATATATTAATTTATATTTTTATGGCTTTCAGAATAGAAAAATGTAATTAAAAAAATGTAAATTATTTTTTAAATTGATTTATATTTATAAAAATTTAGAGTGAATTTATTTAAACACAAATTGTGGATAAATATCTTGTTTTATCGCACACAATTTACCTGTAAATAAACAAAAAAATTTTCTTGTGTATATAAAATAATTAGTTATTTAGCCACAAATTGACAATATTTTTTTGTTTATTCTTTACATTGAAATCCATCAAAAAAATATAATTGAAGCTCATCAAATCAATTAATTAGGAATAAGCTTGAATAAGAACATATAAAATATAATAAGCCAAGTGTAGATAGTTTCATTTCAAAAGAGCGTGTCGTCGATGAAGAGCATATACAAGTAATACCTTCGAAAATTAATCCTAGTGTACTTAGTTGTGCTTTTGTGAATGAAAATAATGAAATATCTTCTTTAGTTTCAAGTTTCTTCACTAGTGATGCTCTCTTAATGTTGCAAAATACATTATCAGCATTAAGATCACATGGTCAATTAAATTCTTGCAACTCTTGTTCTTTATCTTGCGACTCTAAGTTTATCGTTTGTAGTTCTTGTAATAATTATTTTCATTTAAAATGTGTTAAAAGCTTATGCTCCTAAGATTAAAAAATGGCTTTGTGCTAATTGTAACTCTAATTAATTAATCTAAATTTGTTAATCTTATTTTTTTATTTTTTAATATAACTTGTGTCTAAATAAATAAAAAAATTTCAAATCCACATCCACTTTTTGTGTGTATCAATTTTTGTTTATTTATCCATAAAATGTGTGAAAATAAACGCTACCAAAAATTTAACCGAGACTAATATGTTAATTTATTGGCAATTTGAAGTTTATGATCAAATGTAAATTTCAGATCAAAGTTTTTGATTTATATAAATATGCTTTTATCGATTTTTTAAATATTAAATTTTTAAACTTTATTAAACATGATTTATTTAATCTTTAATTAGGAAGAAAATTATATGAATTTTTATCTGAAGTAAAATAAAACCTAAATCAATATTATGAAATTTTGCAATACAAAATTTAACTTTTTTTCGCTGTAATATATTTTATTTAATATTAAAATATCATTTAAAGCCATAATTTCGATGCTTTAATAAGGATTTTAAATTGGTCTTTAAAATTTTCGTAAAAATATTTTTTAAAAATAAGTTAAAGATCAATTGGAAAAAAATTTTTTTTCATTCAATCAAAATAATAAACATTTTGTGTTTAATTTAAAAATAATTTAAAAAGCTTTTTTCATCATTTTTATTAAGATTTTATTCAATTAAGTTTTGATCATAAACTTCAAGTTGCTTAATTTATTATCTTTTGCAATTGATATATCTTTAAAGGGAAAATTATAAAAAAATTTATTGATAAAGTAAAAAATTTAAAATTCAATTTTTAATTTACAATTTAAACCATTGAGTAATATTTTAATTCTGTGGGACAATTCGGATACTGATCAATGCATAGCTGAATTTCGTCTTTGTCCAAAGCCAGGTACATTAGCGAATGTTCTTTGCTGATTTTGGTCGAACGATTCGAACTAGTAGCATCAGAAGATGGCAGCACAAACTTCAAACTAATCAAATGTTCATATGCTTTGAGAATTATTTGTCGTTCATGCTTTTGCTGGTTCCAATTTTTTTTTTGCAGATACTTTAGGTAGGCATTGTAAACGAGATCAAAATTAAATGGTTCATCGGGATATGTCTCACTCATTTCAAGCATAACCACCACCAATGTGAGTTCCAGAATAGATAGACCAGACAACAAAGAATACTTCGTGTCGATGTTGAGTAAATTGTAGGATTTCACTAGTTCTTTTTTGACCATGTCTAAACTCACGCTGTTTATTTCCTCTTTGCTCAACTGGTCAAAAATCAGACTTGGTAGGATCAAAAGCCTCTTTAGAGTGGCCATTGATCTATCATAGTCGTATTGACGAGCAAAAAATTTCAAAATATTTCTATCTTCAAACAGAGTATTTAGATATTCTGAAGTGTTTGTGCTATCTTTTGTTCTTTTGTTTGACTGAATGAAAAATTTGGCCATTTCCATATAGGTCTCGAAAGAGTAGTCATTGAATAGGTAAATCTGTCTATGTGAAAAGCGTGATTTGATTCTTTTCTCCAAAAGATCAAGTACATCAATACGGCATGTGGCGCCAATCATAAACATTGGACTCGATGAGCTTTGAATTGTATTGAGTAAAGTGTATAGTAAAAGTTGGGTCTTGTTCTTGGTGAAAAGATCAAATTCGTCCATTATGAAGACTAGGGGCTTTGAAGTTTGACCACCAGAGCGGAAAGATTTCAGCAGAAATTCAAAACTGTCGCAAAAAGAGCCAAAAACTTTGCCATTTATGCAATTTTCGAGCTTTAACTGACGGGTTATCTCAAGCAAGGCTGATTTGTCATTGATCTGAAGACAACCTTGGAAGAAATATTTTTTTTTGCTAAAATGTTATTTCTCAATTACCTGATAAATGCACTACAATTAAATCATCAGAACAATGTTTTTCTCTCAATTCTTGGGTGAATGACTCAATTATTTTGTTTATCAGAAATGTTTTTCCCGAGCCGCGAGGACCTATCACCAATGCCGAATTATTCTCACCATGGTATACTAGACGACGAAGAAGACCTAAAAGATCGTCTTGAGACTGTTGATGTATGTCAAACGCTTTCATTTCAAAATTTATCAAAATTAAAAAATATTTCAATATGTTAGCAATTTTATGAAGTTAGTTAAGATTTGTATAAAATTTTGAAATTTTTTTCTTGGTCTAAAATTTATTCCTAGATTAAACAGTTCAAAATGATTTAATTTAATTTAAAAAAAATAATTTTTCTCAGTTTATTGTATTAAATAATTTAATAAACAAATTAAAAAATAGTAATTTATTAAATCAAAATAACATGACCAGAAATACTATGCACTAATGCCACAATCATAATCAGGCTCATCGCCTGAATAGCTTTTAAAAAATTTATCGTAGACTTCTACGGATAAAATGGTTTCCTTCACGGCCGGTACCTGCTTCATTCTCTGAATGTAGGCAATGAGTCTTGGAAATCTTGCCTCATCAAGATCTAAATTTTTCTTCTGTTTTAAAAATTCCAATCTTTCGATCCATGGCCAAATCATGTAATCAACAAACGCCGGTTGATCACCACCAAGGTAATTACTTTCCAATTTCTTTTCATAATATTCAAGTGCTTTTAATAGATTTTCGGCAGCTGTCGCATCACCGAACAAAAACTTGTAAAATGGTGTGATTACTTTTCCAAGCGATTCAATCATTACAGTGTGGACAGCGTTTGTGTAAGGATCGGAAGGCTTAAGTTTGTTTTCAGGATAAGCATTGTCCAGATACTCGCTGACAATCAATGACTCGGGTATAGCTCGACCATCATCAAATTGCAAGCAAGGCACCATTCCAGATGGATTAATGGCTAAATACCATTCTGGTTTTACTTTTAGCTTAATATTGACAACTTCATAACTAAAATCAAATAAATTTTTTTTATTGTTGACATTTATTTATTAATCTTACGGAATATTTTTTGCCGCTAGAACAAGTCTGGATCTTTGTGCGAATGGACAAAATACCATTGAATAAAGTCTTAGTTTACCTGGTTGAAGTGGTGGCAATTGTGAGCCTGGACCTAAATGTTTTAAACTCATAGCTTGATTTTTTTAATTTCTAAAATAAGATTAAGGCCTATTTATAGGTTGTTTGAAAAATACTTTGTCATAATAAACCATTAAATTTAGATATATTTTTATATAAACTAGCACGTTTCTTGGCTTAGATCTAACAGAATTTTTTTTAATATATGATAAATTTTGATTGCTAAGCATTACAAAGCTATTTTGTTAAGTTTTCTATGAATTTTTGCATTGAAATTGTTATAATTGAAATTAAGAAAATTTTTTTTATTCTTTATAACAATATATCTTTGAAAAACAGCACAAATTTAATCTGATTTAGAATATTTGCTTTTTAAATTTCATCAAATAATATTTTTTATTAAACGCTCTAAATTCAGCATTGATTATAAAAATTATTAACTACACGATAAATTACATTTATTTATTTTTCATCTTAAAACTTGTCAATTTGTAGCATTTTGCATTTACTTTAAATTGATTTGAATTGTAAAAAATTAAAATTGAATTCTTATTTTATAATTTATTTATTAAAAAAATATTAAAATAAAAATAAAATAATTAAGTTTAATTATTATTGATTATTTATTGATTATCGAATTATTTTTGATAGTTCTGTAATCAATTAGGACACTAAATTATAATAGATACCAAATTAGTGAATTAGATAGTAAGTTTAGTTCACAATCAAAAATTTTTTTTATTTTTTTTTATATTTTGTACGAAAAATTATTAAGATAACTTTATCTAAGATCATTTATTTTTAAAACACACAGTTAATTAAAATAGCTATAAAATTTATCTATATAAAACAACAACTCTATTTAATAGAAAATTCACTAAAATTCACTCTAATTAAAAAAATTTAAATTATTCAGGATTAGACTGTGGTTCTTCAGCAGGAGCTGGCTCTTCTTCTTTGGGTTTTTCCAAGCCAATGTCGTAATCGGGCTCAGTACTAGTGATCGATTGTTTGGTAAAAACAATTAGATGATCCTGTCTGACCGATGTTTTCTTGACACTGTCAAGTAAAGTCATATTTTTGACCCATGCAGTCAACTTCGGGAATCTTTCTTTGTCCAATTCGTTGTTGAGTAAACTTTTAAGACTTCTAATTCTCTCGAACCACGGCCAAATCATCAAATCAGTAAAACCCACATCTTTACCACCGAAAAAAGTGTCTGACAGAACTTTTTCATAATGATCCAATACTTTGCATATTTCATTGAACGCTTCTGGATCCTTGAATTTAAGTGCTTTGAACAGCAAAGCCACAATTCTTTGAAAGCTGTCCACCAGCATTTGTTGCCTGGCTCGTTCATACGGGTCAGATGAAATCAGCTTTTTTTCCGCATAGACAGCGTCCTAGAATTTTTTAAAAAAGATTCTTTAACCAAATAAAATTTCACTTAATTACCAAATATTCGGTTGTAATAACTGACTCGTACACAATTCTTCCATCATCAAATTGAAGGCACGGAATCAAGCCGGCCGGATGAATATCAGAATACCATTCAGGTCGTTTCTTTGGATTTATATTAACTATTTCATGTCTTAAATAATAAAATTAAAAAAAAAAATTTTTTTTAAATTTAAATTTATTAATTACGGAATATTTTTCTCAGCTAATACAAGTCGAACTCTGTGTGAATACGGACAAAATCTCATGCTATACAGTCGAACTATTCCAGGTGTCAATGGCGGAAAAGTGCTGCCGATCGAATAAGCTAATTCCTTACTCATTTTATCTTAAGTCAACAATTAAAACAAAATTTTTAATTATTAATATATCATGGCCATTTTACGGACCATTTATTAAATACATAAAATAAAATAAAAAAAAAGATTTTTATTTCTTAAAAAAACACTTCAATTTGAATTTATGTTCGATTTTTTTGGTCAATTATCAATAAATTCTCTTAAAAAAATTTAAAGTAAAAAAAATTAAATTTTAATTTTATTACTTGATAACAGGATAGAGTTCTTTATGCGTGTAGATCTTAGCATGTCCTAGACCAAAGCGCTTATGAAACTCAACCAATTTGACTGGTGGATAGTCTTTGGGTCGTTTTTCGGTGCAGATTTTCATCAAGTCGCGACTTCTGTCTTGAGGTATTAGCATGTCATCTTCAGCATGAAGGATCAATATTTTAGATTTTGTTTTTACAATGCTAAAATTTTAATTTTTAATTAAAAATATATATTAATTAATTGAATTACTTTTCAGCGTTATTAAAATGAATATTCAATTTGTGCAATGCATCATCGCCCATTCGAATAATCCATGGATTATTTAAAAAAAGTGGCGATATTATGTATTCCTTTGCTGCTTGACTTATGTTATAAAACGGAGCTTCCAATATAACACCAGATGGTGGCGCTAAAAAAATATTTTAATCTATTTGATATTTTTTAAATCAGTGGATTGAGACTAACATTTAAAATCTGACAAAATCTTAGCTGCATGCGATGATATTCTTAATATAATAAAATTAAAATTTTTTTTTTACATCAATTTTTAAAAACCCTGTTCCGAGACTATGTCCCCACAAAAATATTTTGCTCTCCTTTTGAATAGCCTTAATAAAGTTGTACAACTCAAGAACATCGTTCACGCATCCAGTCTCGCTTGGTGTACCAGTTGAGTCGCCAAATCCGCGATAATCAATGGCAAACACGTGATATCCAAGCCATGCTAAACTTTGGCATAGTTTCATTCTACCATAATCTGACCTGGAAACCTCATCTTTTAAAAATTATCTATTGATATTTACTTTTTACCTATCACGATCATTTCCATGGACATATATTACCACAGGTCGCTTGGCGTTAACTTTAAAATAAGTCTCAAAATGTTCCTTAAGGTTCTTCTGGCTGTCAGCTGAAAAATTGTACTCTAGAGGAGGAGGAATAAAGTGCCTTAATTAATTAAAATAAAAATATATTTTATTTGTAAATTGATATTTACCAAACTCCCACTCGGACTTTGGGCTCTACATCTAAGTAAAAGTTATGAACATTGTGCTGTTCGTATTTAGGAGGATTTTGTAGATCACGCATCGGCCAATTTACTTAACAAAAAGAAAGTTTTTAGTTTTCAAAAAAAGGTATCAATAATATTACTATAGTTCATGAATATTAGATATCGCGCCGTTTCCGGTGTTATAAGCAGTAGCAAATGTACCAGAGCATATAGAAAAAAATAAAGATACAAAATAAACCTGGCTATAGTGAGTAAAAAATTCATATTTTTTTCTTGATTAAAAATTGAAAAAAAATTTGCTTTATAATTTTAGACAAAACTAAATTTAGGATTCAAAAATCATGTGACTCTAAAAAAATTCAACCAAAAACCATGCAAATTAAAAATATTTTATTACAAAACAAAAAAACAAAAAAAGAAATGCGGAATAGTTGTTTATTACCTAAGTTATTTAAATTAAATTGGACATTTATTCATTAGTCTTTAGCTTTTTACAATTCGATTCTTCATTTTGACTTGAAATTTGGCGTTTTTTTGACTCATTTGACATCATGTCACATGCACGCTTGGTTATCTCGGGACAGTTCTTAAGCCAATCGTGCTCCAATACTTGGTCCAAACTGATGCGCTGTAGTGGATCTACACACATCAATTTTTTTATCAGGTCAATTGCTTCTTTGGAAATTCCAGACCAGTATTCGGCTGGAAAACTGTAAGCTCCCTTGATTATCTGCTGCTCCATGCTTTGAACCGATTTGTCATCGGAAAATGGTGGAAACCCGACCAAACAAATGTAAAGAATTACACCCAGACTCCAATTGTCAATTTTGTTGGTGTAGGCGCCTTGACCGCGCGTTTTGAGCACCTCGGGTGCCAGATAATTGGGCGTACCGCAAAATGTTTTCATCACTGAGGTTGAATCAAAAAACCGAGATAAGCCAAAATCGGTTATTTTAATCAAACTCTCATTTGTTTCATTAGATACTAAAAGAATGTTTTCTGGCTTTAGATCTCTATGTGTTATTCCCTGATCATGCAAATACTTTTTTTTTTTAAAAAAAGAGTAAAAAAATTTTTCTTTTTTTAATTTTTTTTGCCTACTTTTATAGCTTGAACCATTTGGTAAAATAAAAATTTAGCTGTTGGTTCATCGTATTTTTCAATACTAATTATTTTGTCGAACAATTCACCCCCTTCTACTCTTAAATCAAACTAAATTCCAACTATTTTAACCAATTTATTGGAATATTACAATTCTAGGACTATAAACACTGTGTCCGATGTGTCAATCACCTCTTTTATCTTTATAATACAAGGCTAAATAAGAAATTTAAATTTTTTTTTCAAATTTAATAAAATTAAACAAACATGCTCCAATTTTTTGAGAATATTTATCTCTGATAATATTTGATTGTTTAAATCCTTATGTCAAAAAATAAAAAAAAATTCTTAAATTTTTTAAAAACTCATACAGTTTTGTGTTTTCCGTTGATTGTGAATGCTTTTTTGGACACAATTTTGATAGCATATTTTTCACAGGTGTTCTTCTCGAAGGCTAATTTGACTTCTCCATAGGCGCCCCTAAAGTAAAAAAAATTTCAGGAAACTCATTCGCAACACACTGATCACATACTTTCCCAGAGTTTTGGTTATTGTATATTTGTCCCTCAGTTGACTAGGATAAAAATTATCGTCGGAACTCTCTAAATCGATGAATATAAATGCTTTGTTATCTTTTTTGGATAAGGAAATTTCGCAGTTGTTTTTCAAAGCCTGTATTCTGCCTTTGCCAAGCTTTTCGCCATTTATAAATGTTCCGTTTGTGCTTAGATCTTCCAGCAAAGCATGCGACCCTGTTTTGATTGAAAACTCCTTTAAAAAATAAGAAAAAAATAAAAAATTTATCTTATATTTTAATTACTCTTCTAATTTTAAAATGAACATTGCTATAAGCAGTCGCAGCGCATAACGTGCTATCTTTGGTCAAAATGACATCACAATCCGAGCGCCGACCAAATGTGGTCGTCTCATTTGTCAAATCTGAGGGAAACAAAACTTGGAATCAATTCTTGAAATTTTTTTTAGTGCTTACCGACTCTGGAAAATGCGGTACCAATGGGCAATAGTCTGGCCCATGTGCCGTCCTTTTTATCATTTAAATCCGCGTCGTTCTGATTACAACTGAGCTCATTTATACCTTGGGTCGGAATTTGGCTCTGTCTGTAATCACACATATCTTCTAAAACTTATTTATATTTATAGCCGAATTAATATCGAACACAAGTTTAACAAAATAAACCTCAAAAATCATAAATTAATCTTTTCAAAAGAGAATAGATAGAATATTATTATTGATGTTGGATTTAGCCAAGATTGGAAGCATGTTTAAGAATATTTTTTGCATAAATTTCGAGTCTGACCTAATAGGGCCCGGTAATGGACTTAATTATGCCCGGCATTCAGAATTTTCGCCTAACTATTACTTTTTATTTTAATTTAATCAGATCATAGAAAAAAAATGGGGTAAAATTTTAAAAAATTAATATATTTAAAAAAATTTTAAATATATATTATGTAAAAAATAAATTTTTGAACAGTATTGCCATTTGCGAAAAAATTATGCTTTTCTATTTCCAAATTACACAAGATTTTGTCTATTTCACATCGCTAATTTTTTTTAAAACTATTTATAATCAGCAACCAAATCAATTTGTTTTTGAATAAAAATTCAAAGTGAGAATACTCACTTCGAGAGGAAATCTTAAGTTTTTTGTTCATGAGCCAAAAAATTTTAATTATTAAAATATTTATTTGGATTTAAATTAAACAAGAAATTCAAATGAAAGTAGCAAAAGTAAACTTAAAATTTGACCTAGTCTTTTTTAAGACAAAAAATAATTTCCTTTGATGGTTTGTATTTATCTAATATTTAAAAATTTTAGCATGACGATCTTTTGTTAAATCCTAGAACGATTCGAAAGCCATTGCTTATCTTAATTTAAAAAAAAATAGTACTTTTTAAGATAATTCTCAATTTTGCTTTAATTTGAGAATTAAAAGAAAATTTTTTTTTTACTATTGTCGCCTAGATACAAAAAATATGCTCAAATTTTAAATAATTAGCGCGTGGTTATTATTTAGAAGTAAAAATCAAAACGATTTATTAGAGCTAAATTTAGTGTTTAATTCAAACCCATAAAAATTTATTGATAGCACAAATTTAAGCTTTAAATTTTAAATAAATTAACAAAAATATAATTTTTTTAATTAAAAAAAATTAATAAAAATGTTTAAAAACTAATCTTGATCATTTTTCAAGCTCTTACTAGAGTCTTGTTTATAAATGGCATTTTTGATCTGAGGGTCAGTCGAAACTCCCTCAAAAAAATCATTCTTTTTTATTGAACCGCTTTTTGACTTGTCAAACTGGTCAATCAAGCAGTTGACTTTGCGGATCGAATCGTTTTCGGTGAGCTTTATTCCAGCATATAACTCGTGGACAGCTTTGATTATTTTTTGCATTTCCTCTTTGGTCAACAGCTCATTTGAGTCGCTATCATACACCTGAAATGAGGTTCTTAGCTTTTCCTTTGATTTTCCTCTAGAAGTTAAGCTGCACGCAATTATAAACTCATTAAAATCTTAATCCAAAAATTAAGCCAGAAAAAAATTGACCAAAAAAATCATTACCAATAGTGTTGGTGTTGGCTTTGTCAAAAACACTGAACACATTGTCACAGAACCGCTTGGCTCTGACTCTTGGGAACAGCTCTTCATAAATTTTGATAAATTCTTTTTTGGTCAGTCGGCCAGACGGACAGTCGAGCATGAAGCCTTTGTGCCACTTGACAATCTCCGCGCGGCTCATCTGAGTCGACAAGGTCAAAGCTTCCAATTCAGCCTCGCTCAGAGTTTCACCAGTCGACTTGGATGATTTCAACCCCATGTTCAAGACTCTAAAAAAAAATTTTCTTTATCTTTGGCTGCTTTAATAAAATGGAACACTAGCTATCATAATAATTAAACATTTCGGTCTAGTTGCTAAAATTGCCTAAGTGTTAATTTAATGAATAAACAGCTAAAACCACATTTTGTGATGAAGATCTATTTTGAATAAAAAAAAAATTTTTTTAATTTTAATTTATAATTTTGTATAAAATATAACACAAAAAATTTCCACTAGACTGAATTAAGATAAAGCATTATTTGCGTAAAATAAAAAAAGCAAGTTTCTTCTAATCCAGCTAATTGTTAAACAGTCGTCGATATTTTATAAACAAAAGCCAAAAAACTCCAATAAGAAAATAATTTTTAAACTAAGATAATATATACCCGAGAGTTTTGGTTCTAATTGATAACAGTAGTAATATTGGTTTTAAGCAGAATCTTTTTTTGTGATGAAGAAGAAAAAAATTATTTATTCAATGTTGATTGCTTACAAATTTTGGAAACAAGATCTTCCGAAAGTTTCAAATCAATTCCTTTTTATTTATTGTCACTTGAAATATCGAGATAGATTTTTATTTTAAATCCCGGAAATGAACATTATAATAAATCGATATTAGATATCTTTAATTTTAAAATTTTTCCCAGAATTAAAAAATTAATTAAAAACTAAAAGGTAAAAATTCGATTTATTATTTTGAAGGAAAAAAAATGTGAATTTTTGTTAATTTTTATCAGTTGAGTTAAATTCTAAATTTTTTTCTATATTAAAAAAAATAATAAAAATTTGATTAAAATTTTTTGAATTTGATTAAAAAAAATAATTCCACAAAAATGGACTATGTCTATTTGGTCGACTTGAAAGACTTTTTGACAAATACGGAAATAAATCCGGATTCGGACTATTTCAGCTGTGTCGCATCGAGCCAGAATGTAGTTGCTTTGTCGGCCAATTGTTGTGTGTACATACTTCCATTAGAAAAACCAAACGAACTAAAGCCAGTCACATTGAGCAAGAGCCCTTGCATTCACCTCGCTTGGAGCCATGACGGCCAGTATTTGCTTTCTTTTTTCAAGAATGGCCAACTCAATATTTTCAGCATAAAAGTAAAAAAATAAATTTTACAAAATTTTTTTTTGTTTCTAAATCTCTCTAGACGTGTTCATTAGATTCGATCAAAAATGTTTATTCATCTGAACTAAACTTCAATGACATACTAGCCATAAAGCCGTTCAGCAAAGCTCCCAAAGTAAATTGATAATTCCAATAAATCAAAAATGAAATTAATTTTTGCTTAGGTCTGCTTTAGCCATGACAAAAAAGACCCGAGTACTTATTTTGAAAAATTTTGCCACAAAAAAATTGGTCTAATGAAAACCGACTTGGGCATTATGCATGATGGCTTTCTCATTTTGACCAAAACAGGAACAGTAAGCAAATTTTGACATCAAAGAAAGTAAAAAAATAATAATTTTGCCAAGTTACACTTTATAATCACCGAATCGGATGGTACAAAGAACCAGTTTGAAAAATTAAAATTTGACTTGAACCTGAATAAATTGCTCAACAGTGGATCAAGTGGCGAACAAATAAAATTTGATCTAGGTGATTTTTATTTCGAGGAAGATGGTTCAATAAATGTGATCCTAAGCCACACCGATACCAGACCTGTCTTTTTGTTCCGAGTAACTCTTACAATTTGATTAATAAAATAAGAGTAAAATAAAAATAATCAAGATAGATGCCAAATATTCAATGGACGAACTTTGCATTGAGGGAACAACCAGTCTAATCGGAAGTCTTAACCTCCCGATTGACCACTCTGATTTAAAGAGCCATTTGGTTTTTACAAGTCATGAAAGTGCTCAAAGTTTTTGCGTAGCTTTCAAGTCAAATACAATTCAATTCTACAAGCTGGATCAGAATTTTTCCATGATAAGGACCATTCAATGTCCGAGCACTCTCACCGGATTAGCAGTGCCCAAAAGCTTCACTTTGTACAAAGATTTACTAGAAAATCGTTTGCTAACCGATGCGGTTTTTTTAATAGCCAGCTACCAAAACGGCTCACTGGGATTCATTGACATCCTCACATTCAATCAAATAAACATAAAGACTGAGCTTACATCAATTAGAAATGATGTACACAATTTTGAACTGGCCGAGAGGTCCAGCTTGTCTAAAAAAATAAAATTTCCGCATGAATTTTTGATTCGAGTGGACCAGTCTTGTTCAGGTTTGATAGGAGTCGGACTCACAAATTTGTCCAGACTTGCTGTTTGCCGAAATCCATTTTTCAAAGAGAACAATGACCAAAAAATAGTTTTAAACCATTTGTTTAATTTATACGAGTATGTGATATTTAGTGGCCACGACTATTGGGATCTAATGATGACCACGAATCCAAAATTTGTGGACAATTTAATCGAAAGCCTAGAGGACAAATTTAACAACCACTTGTCGCCTTCAATGCAAAAAATATATTTTTCCCGACACCATTCACTCATGTTTTCGCTGTACAAGCGTAGTCACAGCCACAACTACTTCAGGTCTCAGGATATCCTAATCAAATTGATTCTGCACCGAATAGTGAACATAATTTCGTTCTCGGTGCAGTTTAGTTTAAATGTTGACCAGATGAAAAGCAGTATGGGCTCCGCCAACTCTCTAAATTCATCACAGCTAATCTCAGTAGTTGATACGCTGAATCAGCCAAATGCCATGTTCAACAGCTCGATCCTGAACCAAGCACAGTTTAAAAGCAATTTGATGGACTTTTTGAACGATGTGCTCAAAGTAAAGCCAGATGCCAAGACCAATTTTAGTGATTTAAAACAACTGGCACTAAATGATATAGTCACTGCTATTTTGAGCAGAAAAAATTACCAGCTATGTGTCAATCAGCAGCTAAAACATGTCCTTCAATGGGTCATTGACTTGGCATTGTATTTGATAAATATTGTTCAAAGCTTTAAATTTAATCATACACCTAGTCATTTTGGTCTGTCGTTGTTGAATGACTTGTGGTTTTTGAACGAAGTGCGCAAAGTCATTGTGGTTGTTAAACTGATGATTAGTTACAATGCACAAAATCAGACAAATCCCTCTCATCTTTTGATAAACAGTGTGCCTGTTCTGCCAGTCAAGTCTTCGATGCAAAAGGATTTTTTGGCCGAGTTGTTCAAGCTTTATTCAAACATTATTCAAAGAATAATAGAAGGTAGTTTAATTTATTTTTGGTTGTTTCATAAAATTACTTAGTCGGGCTTTACCAATAAACAAAAATTAAAATTTTCTAGATCTTGATAGGAAATGATAATTAACAAGGAAAGATGGATATTTAGATCATCTGATTTTGTTAATTAGAAATGATTTGTTTATAAATTTTTAGTTTATCTATTGTACTTGTATTCCCACGCATACAATTTTTTTGTTTTTTCTAAAAAAGTTTAATTATAAAATGGAGCATTTTTTTTGGTATTCTTCATTCGAACATTTTAGAATTAAAAAGTCTAATGAAGAATTAAAATTGTTATTTGATATTTTTAAATTAAATTTTTGAAGACAAAAATAAAATTTTAAAAGACTGGAAAAATCGAAGATAAAGATATTTCTTAAAATCTAAAATAAGTTTCTATTACCTAAACCATTACATATCAATGCGAAAATTCCTGACAAATTATTTAAAATTTTTTTTTTTTTAATTGAAACAAAAGTAAATTAAATTTAATCTGAAATATTTCTTTGGTCTGTCCTAGTAAAATTTTAAACAATCGGATCAATTGACACAAAGCCTTTTGGATATATTGATATAATAAAAATTAAATTTCTTAAATGATATAATATTTAAAACACCAAAGAAAAACTGACGGCATCATAATTTGAATATTTTTAATTAAAGTTCAAATGCCAATCTCTTTTTTTTATATAATTGATTACTTTAATAATATAATAGTAAATAAAGAACTTAATCATGATCTTAAAACCAGATCAAAAATCAAAATCTTTATTTGATAATAAATAATAAGGTTTTAGAATAAGGATGATTATAAATTTAAACATTTATTGGTTCCATTTTTTTGAGGTAAAGATGATGAAAATTTTGAAAAATTAAAATCTTTTTTGTACTTTCTTTACTTTTTAGAATATTATTTTATTTGGTGCTGTTCCTTTTTGTACTTAAGCAAAATAAAAAAAGGTTTTAATAAATCAATATTTTAAATAATTTTAAATTTAACTAATATTTTTCTGACCTCTAGCATACCCGAATCCCTAAACCGCCCCGGACCCGTTTAAGCTTTAATATAATAATTAAAAATACAAAAATTACAAAAAGTAAAAAAAGGAAAATGGATTTTTAAAAGTCTAATCTCATTGTTTAATTATGTTTTTTTATTAAAAATTAATTTTAAAAAAATTGGATTATTCATTCAACTTGAACAATTGTTTTAGTATTTTAAGAAAGCAATTTGAGATAATAATTTTATCAAAATTATATCATGCATTAATTATTTTGCTTTATTGGGGTTAATTATTTTTTAAATATTTTTTAAGAGAAGAAAAAATCATTTAAATTATTTGAAAAATACAATTAATATTTAAAAAATTAGGATAAATTAATTAATCTTACTAATTTTTAATTTTATTTAGAATTTAATTGAAATAAACTAAATAAATATTACAAAAATTTTCTAAATAGTTTATGAGTTTTCAGTAAGTTGAGTATTTTCGCTAGCTTATCTTTATATAAATTAATTTTCCAAGAATAAGCTTGGTCATCATTTTTAAAATTCTTATCAAATGTATAAAAATATCAGAAATTGAATTTTTTCTCAAAGAAAAATTGCTTTTTCTATATGTGAAAAAATTAATTAATTTTAAATTAAAAATATTCCATTTAAATTTAAAAGTTTTAAATAATTTTTTTTTTTGATGACTAATGTTTTTAAGGTTCAACATTAAACGATGAAAGTGTTATTGATTCTTGTTTGACAATACAAGCTGAGACCATAATTCGTCCCATGGACGAGTTGCTTTTCAAGTTAAAATATTCATGGCTAGGAAGTAGCTCATTTTTATGGGCCAACACTCTCAAATTTCCCATCGATCATTTGTTTGATAATGAAAAAAACCGACAAATCTATCCATTATTTGACATAATTCGTCTCATTCAATTCAGTCGTAGCCCTTTAACTAAACAATGTATCAGATGTGGTAATTACACTGAAGCGAATTCTAATCAAACTCAATCAAATACAAGAAAAAACTGTATCTTCCTTCAAGATTCTAGTGGCGAAAAATGCTTTTGTGGTGGATATTTCGTTCTTAACAATTAAAATTTTACTTTCAAAAGCTTTTTTTTTAATTTTAATAAATTTTTTTTAATATTTTTAATGAAATCTTTTCAGTTCATTAAGAGGTGATGCTCTAAAAGAATTCAAGTTAAGACTTTCATAAATTTTTTGAAGGATGAACAAACTAGTTGACCAGTCGATTAAACTGAGCCTAGTAGTTGCCATGAACAGTTCAAATCGAGGCATTGGTCTGAACGGAACAATTCCCTGGCATTTGCCAAAGGATCTAAAATTTTTTGCCAAAATAACTACACTTACCAAAGATCCTTCAAGAATGAATGCGGTTATAATGGGTCGTTTGACTTGGCTATCAATTCCTGAAGATTTTAGGCCTCTCAAGAACAGGCTGAATGTCATTATATCTAGTAAACTAGACAGAGAATCTTTGGGTGAAAAAGCTGGTTTGAGCAACATCCTCATATTTAAGTCTCTTGATGAAGCCTTTAACTCGTTAATCACAGATCACAAGGACAAAATTGAGTCAATATATGCAATTGGAGGTTCCATGATCTATAAACAAGCATTGGAATATCCGGCCGGATTTTTGCACAGAATTTATTTGACTCGCGTTTTTTCAGATACTCAATGTGATACATTTATGGAGCCGGAAAATTTTCTGGATAATTTTACAAAATTAGAAGACTGTAGTGGTGATAAAGAGCACCTGAATATTGAGTTTAATAAAATTCAAACAGAGCCTTCAAATAACTTGAATTATGTGTTCGAAATTTATGAGAAAAATGATTAGTAAAAGATTAAAAAAAAGACAATTTATTTGTTTCTCGAATGACTAAATTCTTGAGAAAAATCATTGCAAAAATTCAAAATTATTTATAGAACTTTCTATTATCATATTTTATTATAAAATTTTTCGATTAAATATTTAATTTAATTCAAAATTATTTTAATAAAAATAAAAATTGATTTTTTTCTAACCTATGACTCAATCTTAGATGGGAGAGTTTAATTTATCAAATTTACAGTAAGATATTTATGCTGGTAGTGGTTATTGGAATTTTTTTTTAAGACAAGAAGGCAATTTGTACAAATACACAAATGTTGTCAAGGGATTTCAAATGCGATATTTCATGGTCAGTACCTACACTGGAAAGCTAAATTATTACATGGTCTGATTTGAAAAATTATAAAAATATGATACTTGACTTTAAATTTTTTTTCAGAGCGAAGACCTTAAATATCAAAAGCCACGGGGGTCAATTGAACTTTTAGTAAGATTAAAGTTAAAAATTAAAAAAATTAATATATTTTTGTGTTAGAATTCAATAATTTCACCTTCTGAAGAAGATTCAACTACGTTCACAATTAATACACCAGACAATGAAATATTCAAATTAAGAGGTAGAAATTTTTATTTAATTGTTTTTTAGAATATTTTTAATCTTAAACAGCTCAAGATGCCAAAGAAAGACAACACTGGGTCAATATTCTGCGCTTGGTAGCTCACTCGAAAGAAGAGAATAGTATAAAAATTTATGTGAATGAAAAATCTGAAGAAAAAGAAAGTCTCAAGTTGAAAAAACCTTTAGTCAAGTAAATAAAATTTTTAAAAACTAAAAAAATAAATTATTTCTTTCTAGGAAAACCAGCCAAGAGCTTATTAGAGAAATTTTTAACCTAATAAATCTAAGTCATAAAGAGTTCAAAAATTCAACAGATGTATTTTTTAAGTTAAATTGATAAATATCAAATTTATTTTAAATTTTTGGAAAAGATTTTAAATCAAACTGAAGAATGTCGATACGACGAAGTATTTAAGTTAAATTACCAAAAAATAAAAAATAAAATTCTTTTTTCAAGGATCTATTGATTCTAAAAGCAACCACTTCATCTTGTGTCAAAAATTTGATCAATAGCTGTCAAATTATGTCTCGTAACTTACAAGAAGTGACTTTTAAAAAAACTAATTGTTTTTTTTTCAAAATTAATTTTTTAAAGGAAAAAGATTTTGTTGAAGATACAGAAATTAGTGACTCGTTGACATTATCTCAACGTTTTGACCATGGACTTAGAAATTTACTCGATAGTTAGCTTAATGAAATTTTAAAATTCAATAAAAATTTTTATTCAAGGTTCTTACAGACAAGGCTCAAGCTCTGCTTATTCGGAACGCACAAGTCCAAAAAAATCATTAATAAATCCAGATGATGAGATAACTGATGAAGAAAATGAAACTGTTAAGAATTTGATAAGCGACCAAGTCAAAGAGAATTTATTCAAATTTTTTTCCAATTTAGCTGAAAATTTAGACTTGACAAGGACACAAATTCCGGTTCAGTTATTAAATAAAAAATCACTACTTGAGTCATATGCTGATTTAATGTCCCAAGTTGACCTTTTGATAAAGTAGGGGAAAAAATTTTTTTTAATTATTTTTTAAATAAATTAAAATTAGAATAGCAGATGAAAAAAATTCTGAAGATAGATTTGTAGCCGTCATTTTATGGGTGTTAGCCTCATTATCAATAATAAAATCGGAGTTTGTCCACAACAAGCCTTTTAATCCTGTTCTTGGTGAAGTTTTTAATTGTTCATGGAAAGCAAATGGTGAACATTCCAAGCATGTAGTTAGTTTTACTGCAGAAAAAGTGTCTCATCATCCACTAGGTAAAATTTGACCATCAAAAATAAATAATTAAAATTCAATAAACAACAGTTTGTGCCATTTACATGGAGTGCAATGAAAAAAATGTAAAAGTAAACGCAAATATTATGACCAAGGCTGTGTATTCTGGAACTTCTATCACAATTCCAATAATGGGAGAAAGTAAATAGACAACATTGGTATTAATTAAGAAATAAATGTTAATTTTTTTTATTAAAAGTGATTATAAAGCTTGAAAGTGTCAATGAAGAATACAGCATAACTTTTCCGAAAGTTTACGCACGCTCCGTTGTCACCAACCCTTGGATTGAACTTGGGGATTCTTGCTCAATAAGTTGTTCTCAAACCGGACTAAAGGCTAATATACAATTTGAGGTTAAGGTAAAATAAAATAAAAATAAAAATTTTTCTTATTATTTATCATTTAATTATTTAATAATTAGTCTTTTTATGGTGATACTTTGAATCAAGTTTTTGCCGAGTTAAGAAATAAGAATGAAGAGGTTTTCTGTAAAATGAAAGGTGAATGGGACACTAAATTGGAATTTATTTTTGGAAATGAAGCATCCAGAACAGTAAGGAGCTTTGATTTGCGTGATTTTAAACCACTTAGTAAGCGAGTAAGACCTATTGATTTACAAGAAGAGTACGAGTCACGGAATTTGTGGAAAGATGTGACTGATGCTTTGCAAAGTGATGATTACGAACAAGCTCATAGTTCAAGAAGCATTATTGAAAAACAACAGAGGTTGACTGATAAGTTGCGCAAAGAAAAAAATTTAGGCTATTTGTCAAAAAATTTTTTCAAGACAAAATTTGATAAATCATCGTCCAGTCTTTGTAGTAAAACGAGCAGTGAGTCGGACCACCATGAACTAGTACATCGATGGTGGCACAAAAATTGGTCTGGCTAATGTTTTGTTTCTATTCTATTCAGTTAATTCTTAGGCGCTTATTTATTGTCGATTTTCTTTTTTAAATAAAATATTTCAAAAATTTGATTTTAATAAATATATTTTTTACAATATTTTTAATTGTATCAACAATTTAAATTTTATTTTGTTCAGAGCTATTTTAATTTTCTCTGTTTAATAAAGAGAATCTTTTGCTAAAACTGTTTTAAAAAATTTGTATAAAAATATTAAATAAACTTCAAGCTTTAATTTTTGATAAAAATAAAATATACTGACAAAAAATTAAAAATATTTGTAAAAAATTGCCTACTTTAGACTATAAAATTTATATTTTTGTGTGAAAATTTTTTAAAAAAAATTATCAATTTTTTCTAAACTTTCCTACAATAACTAAAAACTTTAAATTTAAAAAATTCAATTTCAAGAGACTTTTCTTATTTATTTTAATTTAATTTCTTTAAATTTAATTAATCTGTTAAACCAGTCGATTTAATAGCTTCCAGTTATAAGCAATTTTTTGATCAGGTTGATAATTTCAAAATAGCTATAAATAATGTAAAATATCAACAATCAATTCCATTCTGTTAAAATAAAAAATTGATTTTTAATTTTTTAAATCTGAAAAATGAATATCTAAAACATTAATTTGAACTCGAATTTTGGGTTATGCAAAATTTGCACTTGGTTTTGGATATAAAAAAAACATTCATTAATTAACCAATGTTCAGTTTACTGTTGTAAAATTTTCAATGATAGATCAAGGGATTTGGTAGTTGTATATATAAGAGATAGAGTAGGCCAAACAATCAACGATTGATATTTACAGTCTTTAAATCTCCAGTCCAATGTCCGGATTTCACTAGATACAGTTATTTGCTTAGTATACTTATTCCATTGAATCCGAATTTCCAAGTTTAAGAATTGAAAATTTAAAAAAATTAATATATATTAATCGATTTTTTCTTTAAGATAAATATTTAAAATGAATCAATTATTAGCAAGTATTTTTTAAAAAATAAATTGGAAATAATTTAATTTAAATAAATTTCATTCTCTTTAAAAAAATTTTGAAAAGTGTAAGACCCGGTCCTCCCTTCTAATATAAATAGAAGTGAAGTTTAAGACTTCACTTGGTCTTAACTTTAAATAATAAAGAAATATAGAAAACTTAACTGTTAGTTAATCTTTTAATTAAGTTACCGTCACATTGGTGATAGCGGCTAAGCTTTAAATTGTGTAAGCTAGTCAAGAGTTAAGAATCAAGCTTGTTAAGATTCAAGTGTGTGCTAAAATCAAGTTTTGGTAAAGAGGCGTGTTGTTAATAGAGAACATTAGAAAATAGTAGTAGAAATTAAGTTGCAAGCACATTGTGTTGCATTGTTAAGTAATAGGGTGTCAAAGAAAAAAAAAAAAAAAAAAAATAAAGATTTCTTCGTTGTTGAATCGAGAGAAATTTTAAATCGGGTGTAATTCTTATTGTGTAAAGAATAAAGTTAGAAACAATTGAATTAGAAAAGCGTGTAAGAGCTTAGTGGAAAGGAATAGAACTTAAAGAGAAGATATTCAAAAGAAATAAGTGTGATCATTGTGATTATTTTGTATTTAAGAAAGAAAAATCAAGTCAGTTTGAAATTGTGTTCAAGCATTAGTGATTTTAGATAGAAAATCAAGTCGTGCTGTGAAAAGTTGTCAAGCTTAGTGATTTTTGTTAAGCAAAAGTAAAAATCAAGTTGTGATTAGAAGATAAGTTTAGCTTAGTAAATGGAATACAAAGCCAGTAAGATGTTGAAACGTGGTATGGGTAACAATTTAGCTTATGATGGAGAAAGTGGATGTTATGACGATTTTGTGTCAGCATTCAAGTATGATTGCATAATATACGGATGGGATATTAAGAAGCAAGCAGAAGCAATTGAGTTTTGTTTAGTTGGTAAAGCAAAGAAGGCTTTTGACCAAATGCAAGCAGCTGATAAGGAAGATATCAAGAAGATATTAGATACGTTAAAAGGGAAATGTATAAAGTCACCCGAGTATTATTTAAATTTGTTTTATTCAAGACAATTGAAGCAAGATGAGAAAATCGGAGATTTTTGTCATGATATAGAAAGGCTACTAGATAAGGGTATGCCTGGGTTAGAGTTAAATGGTAGATCAAGAATGTTGATGTCAAGATTAGTTTCAACAGTACCAAGTCACATCAAGAGTTTCCTTGAGTTACAATCGGATAAAAGTTGGTCCGATATTTTAAGTGTGTTCGACAAGTCTGTCGATTATAAGGAAATGTACACAGGACATTTCCAACAAATTAAGCAGGAGCCAATGGAAATTAACAAAATGGAACATAGAGAGTTTAAATTCAGTAATCCAAAAGTTGTTAAATTTAATGGTAGTTGCAATTTTTGTAGCAAGTTTGGTCACAAGAGTGTGGATTGTTTATCAAGAATTAATCAATCTTCTAGAAAGGAATCGAATGAGAATAGTTTTAAGCGTTATAGTAAATCGAGTGAATATCCAACATCAAGCAAGCGTACCGAGTTTAATCAAGAGAGGTACAACAAGGGTAGTAGTAGTAGTTATAGTAATAATAACAAATACCGAAGCAATCAATCAAAAAGCTATCCAAAATTCACTAAAAGTTATACAATTGATGCTGAGTTAGATGAGTTAGAGGATTATGGAAGTCTTGAAGAGACAACAAATACAATTTATGTGCAAAATTGTACTCATAATCAAGCATCAAATCTAGTCAGAGTTAGTGCAGTGTTAGAAGTAAACAATCAGGACATACCGATGAACATGTTAGTTGATTCAGGAGCAACAGCGTCCTTTATAAGTCCGGATAGATTACCAAAAGATATGGCTAATCAAGTAGAGCAATTTTTAAATAATAATGGTCAAGTGGATGGATGGGATCTCAAGCGAGCCGACTTAACAATAAGATCAGCTCGTAAGACAGAGAAAATCAAGTGTGCAACTGGCCAAGTGAAATTGAGAATCAACGAATGGGTCGGAAATCATGATTTTATTTTCGCAAATGTGTCAGAAACTGGTATATTGGGTATCGACTTTCTCAAGAAATTCAAAGCAAATTTCGACTTTGAGAAGTGCCAGATATCAATCAAAGACAATGATGATGAATTTCGGTTGAATTATATTTCAAATCAAGTCGAAGAAGCGAAACCGTATTCAAAAATAATAAAACTAGATGGTAAAGTATGTGTTAAAGCGAGTTCAGAAAATTTGGTTAAAGTCAAGATTGATTGTGTAGACAAATCAAAAGGGTTGATGTTTGAACCTAAGTCGCCGTCGATAAGTGATTTATCAAGAGGTGTTGTGTGGGCAAATAGTGTTGGAAATGTTCAAGATGATGGTACAATATATGTTAGTGTTTTAAATGCGTCCAATAACGACACGGTTATAGAAAATGGAACAGTAATCGGAGTAGTAAACGAAGCTGAGGTCGTGGATGATCAAGCAGAAGATGTTCAAGATGTAAAGAAGTCATCTGAACAAGAGATGAAAATAGATTTTTCAAAAATTAAAATTAATCAAGAGCTATCGATCAATGATCGAAATGATTTAGTAAAATTAATACTAAAGTATGTGGATGTATTCCAGTGGTCAGAATTCGAGATGGGAAATTCAAATGGTACAGAGCATAAAATAAATACGGGTGATGCGACACCGTTAAGGCAAAGAGCATATAGATTACCTCAAGCAGCACAAGAGGAGGTAGATCGACAAATAAAGCAAATGTTAAGGAGCAAGGTTATAGAAGAAAGTCATAGTCCTTGGTCTAGTCCAATTATATTGGTCAAGAAGAAGGTTCAAGATGGACAAAAGCAAGAATTTAGATTTTGCATTGATTTTAGAAAACTAAATCAAGTTACAGTAAAGGATTCGTATCCGTTGCCGCGTATAGATGACACGATAGACGCGTTGGGTGGTTCAAAATTTTTTAGTACGCTAGATCTAGCTAGTGGATATTGGCAAATACCACTAGCTCGTGACGATAAAGAGAAGACAGCATTCATAGCCAATAATAAGCTGTATCATTTCAGCGTTATGCCGTTTGGTCTATGTAATGCGCCGTCTACATTCCAGAGACTCATGGACACCCTCCTTCGGAATCTCACATGGAAATATTGTTTGGTGTATTTAGACGATGTGATGGTCTATTCAAGGGATTTTGCATCACATTTGTATCGTCTAGAATTGATCTTATCAAGGTTTAAAAGTGCTAATCTTAAATTAAAGCCATCAAAGTGTTGTTTTGGAATGAGTCAAGTAAATTATTTAGGTTACTGTATAACAAGTAGTGGGTTAAAACCAGATCAAGCTAAGACACAAGTGATTTCAAAAATGGAAGCTCCAAAGAATAAGGACGATATAAAGCGTTTTTTAGGGATGATGTCGTATTACCGTCGATTCATTCCTGAGTTTAGTACAACTGCCGCATGTTTGTTTGAGCTTACAAAAGCTAAAATGATTTTCCAGTGGACAAGTGAGACTCAAGAAGCTTTTGAGAGGCTTAAAGAGCAATTGGTCAAGGCACCAGTGTTGGTTTATCCAGATTTCAAGAAAGATTTTGCAATTTATACAGATGCTTCAGGTGTTGGTATTGGAGCAGTTTTAACTCAAATGGTGAATGTCAAGATTCATCCGGTTGCGTACGGTAGCAGACAATTAAATGTAAGTGAACGGAACTATTCGACTAGCGAGAGAGAGATGCTAGCAATAGTTTGGGCTTCAAGGCATTTTCAAGCATATATTTATGGGAGACACATAAAATTTTTTACCGACCATAAACCGCTTAGTACTTTGGTCAAGTCAAAAGAACCGAATGGTCGGTTATACAAATTGTTGTTAAAACTTCAAGAGTTAGATTATTCAATTGTGTATTGTCCAGGGAAGCAGAATAATACAGCTGATGTATTATCAAGAATAACTCAAGAAAGAGTTAATAGTATTGAAATATTAAAAGTCGAGCATGATGTAAATGCACTCGATTTTAATATAAACATTGATTGGGAATTTGAGCAAGAAATGGACAGAGAAATAGCCGTAGTCAAGTTAGCAATCAAAACAGGAGACAAAATCGATTTTCAGGATGTGGAAAATGCGAGTTATTGGAAGGCAAATCAAGACCAATTAATAATTGAAAGAGGTACACTCTACCTCAAGGGTAAAGCTGGCACAAATTTGGTAATTGTTCCAAAGCACAAGCAATTACAAATTTGCAGCTTATACCATGATGCAATTACGTCAGGTCATTTAGGATTCGAGAAGACTTTTAGAAGTTTAGAATCAAGGTTTAGTTGGCCTGGTATCAAGTCATTTGTCTATGATTATTGTAAATCATGTGACACGTGCCAAAAATTCAAGCTATCAACAAAAAAGGGCAACAAACACCCTTTAGTATCAATCAAAGTGAACAAAATTTGGGATTTAATTTGTGTCGATGTTGCAGGTCCGTTAAAGATGACAATAAGAAGCAACAGATTTATTATTATTGCAATTGACCATTTTTCAAAGTTTGTCGTTGCCAAGGCTGTCCCAAGTTATACAGCTGAGATTACAGTGATGTTTTTAAAGGAAGACGTAATCAACAAATTCGGAACACCATTATCATGGTTAACCGATCAAGGTAGAAATTTTGAGGCAAATATTTTCAAGGAATTTTGTCAAGAGTATAGCATAAAGAAATTGAGAACAACAGGGTATCATCCACAATGCAATGGATTGGTGGAACGAACAATTAAGACGATCAAGCAAATGTTGTGTGCGTATGTGAATAGTCAACATGACAATTGGGATTTGGTGTTAAGTGACGTTGTTTTTGCATACAACAACAACATACATAGCTCAACAGGGTATGCACCAAATCAGGTCGTATTCAAGAAAATTTTACCTTCAAGTAACGATAGGGCTTTAGAAATTAATACTCCAGAGTTAAGAATTAAGGAAAAAGAATTGACAGAGAATATTGTCAAGAATATTAATCAAGCGCAAACATCACAGAAGAAACAATTTGATAAGAATTCAAGCAACAAAGTTATTTTTGAAATTGGAGACTTTGTCTTGTTAATTAATTCTCGTCAAGTGGTAGGACATGTAAGAAGCTTCGAGCCAAAATACATGGGTCCTTTTGTAATCAAGAAGAAAATAAATGAGTGCAATTATGAAATTGTAAACACAGAGAATCAAAAAATTCAGGTAGTTCATTATGATCGTATGGTCAAGTACAATATGAGACGTTCGGTGAAAAATTTGGAAAATTTTAATCAAGAACAATTAGACGATGATTGGAGACAAAAGAGGTCTCAGACTGCATTAATAGTTAGGAGGCTAAAAGAAGCTAAAAATCCAACTAATGCTGATCAAGAAGCTAATCAAGCAGGTGTGTTAGATGACATAGAGATACAGAGTGGTGTACCTATAGTTAATGATCAAGTTCTAAACGAGCAGGAGCAAGAAAAAGAAGATCAAGATCATAATATTCAAAATTCAGGTCAAAATTTTAATGTTGATTTGAATTTGAACGAATTTCAAACAAACCAAGAAGAGGATCAGGAAGATAGTAATCAAGATAATATAGCTACAAATGAGAGTTTTATAATGGATAGATTGGATCAAGGTATGGTCGAATTAGAGATAGAAAATCAGGAGTTGACAGAAGATGAATCAACTGATTTTCAAGATACTAATACAACGATATTAGATAAAAATAAAGACGAATTTAAATGTGGAATTTGTGGTCAAGTATGTAAAAGTCAGAGTGGGTTAAAGACACACATGACAAGATCGGCCAAGAAACATGAGGATTTAATGGCCTCAAAAGTTTAAGTTTCAAGTTAAAAAAAAAAAAAAAAAAAAAAAAAAATTTTTAGTTAATTTTGTTTGTTGTTGTTTATTTTCAAGTTTTGATCATTTTCATTTTTCATGTTGGTGTTGTTAAAAAAAAAAAAGGTGGAAGGAAGTGGGTGACCCTCTTGGACTCCTTAAAAGGGCGAGGGATGTAAGACCCGGTCCTCCCTTCTAATATAAATAGAAGTGAAGCTTAAGACTTCACTTGGTCTTAACTTTAAATAATAAAGAAATATAGAAAACTTAACTGTTAGTTAATCTTTTAATTAAGTTACCGTCACAAAAGCAAGGACCGTATAGACAAAAATAAAAAAATATTTATATTTAATTTTTAAATAAATGAATTATTAAAAAGGATTGACAAATATTTTAAAATTCCCATTGTGTGTCACTTATTATGCCTTTTTAATTTAATTAACTATTTTATTGTTAAGGATTGTAAAAACTTATTTCCAAATTAACAAAAAATTCAGTTTTATTTTTTAAAACTGATTTAAATTTTGAACATAAGCTGAATTTAAATTAAATTTTTGTATATAAACTAATATATGAATGCACAAGTTTAAACTGCAGCTACATAGCAATGAGGTTAAATTTTTTTTACAATCAAATGCATAAAGCTTTTTGAGAGAAAAATTAGTTTTCTAAAAAAGCAAATTTGCTTATTTCCAATTTAAATATTGAAAATATTGGAGTTTCTACTAGATACACTTTTTTTAAAAATTATTTTATTTTATAGACAATGAGAGCCAAGTGGCGAAAGAAGCGTATGCGCAGACTTAAACGCAAGAGGAGGAGGATGAGGCAAAGAGCTGGTTAGATGAACCATCAGTCCTAGATAAAAAATGCCAGTCTAGCGAGTCAATTTGAGAAAATTTTGGCAACAACTGAGAAGCAAATTAATTTGGTCAAATTGGTTCCAAAACGAAATGATATCGAAAGGTTCGCCATTTTGTCAACAAAAGCCGAGCTTAATATTCGTGTAAATATAGCAACGAATTAAGACATGGCCAATTTTATTCTAATTAATTTTGTTTTTAAAATTGTTAATAAAAAGTTTCGTCAAATTGATGAACAAAGCTGGAAATTTAATTTTTATTTTTATTCTTTAGCCCACATCCCAAGATATCTTTAAAAAATAAGTAAAAAAAAAATTAAGCCAAATCTTTATTTAAATCATAATTTAAGCTTTTTGATTCTTTTAACTTCGATTTCATCAACATGCTCTTTGAAAATAACTTTAACTTCTTTCAAAATTTTATTCAAATTTTTGAATTTATCTTCTGAAATGTTCATAAAATCGAATGCGATTCCCACATTGTCCCGTGTGATCTCATCTATTTGCGTTATCTTTCCATATCTAAGACTAAAATGAGTCAAAATAGTCGACTTGGCTTGCATCTTGTCGCTAATCTCCAACGATTCACTGATTGTTGAATGCATTTTTTTCAAAGCCTCATCTTTAAAAGCGTCATCAAAAGTGCACTCATGGATCAACAGATCGCAATTTTTTCCAATCTTAACCAAGTCATCGGAAGGTCGGCAGTCGCCCGAATATACCAACTTAAACACTGACTGGTCTGTTCTAAATATATCAAGACTAATGCCATACGATTGATGAATGTGTTTGACCAAAACAGTTTCCAGTGATTTAAGACCCAAATTGCTGAAATCGGTTTGTGACCTGGCCAAAAATTTGTCATTGGGAATCAAATTTACAAAATCGGAAAAATCTTTTACAACCAAGTGGCTTCCATTAAGAAAATTGATCAATGGTCTTGGATACAGCACATTTAGTTTTTGATAAGGCCGACCAAGAGCATTGAACGCTCTAATTCTGTTGAGAACAAGACCGTACAGCCCGTTAAAATGGTCCAAATGGTAATGAGATAAAAACACTAATTTTATTTTTGTCAATTTAGTGAAAAATTGTTGTTCATCGAGAAATTTCTTATTCAGCTGAGCACTAGTTGCTTCGCCACAGTCTAATAGAATATTGTCATTTGCATTTAGTTGAACTAGAATTGCTGCCAAATTTCTGGTCGTAGCTGGAAGTGCACTGGCAGTGCCAAGGAACAAAACACTCGGATAATTAGCCTCTCTTTTTTCTCCAGAATAGACCTCATTTTCAATCTTTAATTTGAATTTTTCCAGTATTTTTTCTTCCGCTTCATCAATTCCATCTATTTTGCTCATTAGGTCATTTTGGTAATAGGTCAAAATTTTCTCCTGCGCTGCTTTGTTATCAATAGCATTGATCACATTGAGGTCAAGACGAAAATCAGGTTTAATCATGAAAGTCATGTTCGACTGAGCCTGGACAATTTTGGCCTCTTTTTGAATTTGGCGCGTCTTTGCCAAGCATTGCGACTGTAAATTTTTAAAAGAGTCCAATTGTGCTGGCAAATAGTGGAACATGGTTGAATCAATCAAGTTCAATTGAGCCTGAGTTTCGTAAATTTTGACCAAATCTATATTGGGATACTTTGCATCCAAAAACAAATGTATGCACTCTTTATTGGCATAGTTTTTGATCCATTCCAAATACTCCGGTGAATTGAGTATTTTCGATTTTCCTAAATGAATGATCATCAACAGATCATCGCGGTTAAATTGGCTAGAATTGCGTATCAAGTCAAAAGACTCCTTATCTACGCAGTCAAGGAACAAAATTTTCTTTTCAACACAAAGACTAAAGTCTAGGACATCATTTGGTCTTATGACAATTCCATCTTTATTATACTCAATGCCATTTTTTAGATCACGTATCCAAGGCCCAGGTGGGACTCCAAAGCTGGCCAATTTTTCCACTTGTAAATTAGGCTCTGATTTCTTAACAGTGACCAAGTAGGAACACACTGATTTTTGGATGTCCAATTTTTTGATTACCACATTTTCGTCTGAATAGTCCGATTGAATGTGGTTGTGCTGTTTAATTTGGAATTTTTTTTCAAAAAAATATTTTTTAATAGATTTTTTAGAGTTTAAGTCAAAATTGTGAGTGGAATGAAGAATGACTTGGTGTTTGTGGTCTTCCAGTTCTTTACTCAGGCCGTTTAGACCGCCGGTACAGCTCCAGTCGAAGCGAGTCAAGAGAATGTTGCTTATCTTAGATGGACGTAGGTTGTTTGACAATATTGAGCGAAGAATGCCCTCTCCACTGTTGATCAGGTATCTGCTAGAGTCAAAAATTAGCATACAAGACTTGGGGCTATTGCCAAAGCCGTTCGAAAGCACTAGCAATCGGCACGTGGAGTCAGATTTTTTGGTCATTGTAAAAGAATTTTTGGCAAAGTTGTGGAAGTTTTTTTGACTTGAAACATTTGATTTTTTGCTCAATATCTTGAAAAATTTGATCATTGCTGATAAATTATTTTTTCTGGTCTATAAAATTTTGGTTAAGAGAAGCTAGTTTATTAGCTTTTTTAAACGAGTGGATAGGGACACAATCAATAGAATGGATAGACAAAATTTTATTAAATTTTAATACAAATTTAACGAAAAAAAAACATACGGCTCAGATAAATAATTTAAAAATTAGGCTTCTTTTGAGGCCATGTGACGCATAAGTTGGCTAATCAATTTTTCGGCTTTTTTTACGTCCTGAGAAAACTCGGTTTTGTATTGATAGCACAATTGGTCATTGGATACCTTGAGAAAAAGCCCGCTGTTGGCACGAAATTTGGTAATAAATCTGAACTGAAAATGAAAAGTTAAAATTTGTCTTTTCAAAAAAATGGTTTGTTACTTTCATGGGATCCGAGAAATAGAGACTTTCTACTGACTTGGAAAATTCATCCCAGGAGTTAACATAAACCATTTTTTAAATGTGATTGAAATCGTCTTAACTTTAACAAATGGTGATATGTCGTTTTTTTTAAATTTTAATTATGGGCTTCAATTTCTGTCTAAATTGCATTATAAAATTTAATTTTATGCCTAAAATTTTTTATTGTCTTTTTCTTTATTTCTATTAAAATCAGAAAAAATAAGTTGCTTATTTTGAATGAAAAATACGATGCATTTTCATAAACAAAATTGATTTCATACTTGGAAAAGGCAGATGCTTTTTTTGAAAAATTTCTACTGTTTGGTTACCATAATTAAAACATTACATCAGCATTCTTGAAAGAAGTCAAATAAGTTCTTGGTAGGAAAAATAAAATTTTTTAAATTTTTTATTAAATCAGGCAAGCAATCCAATTATTAAAAAAAAAAGAAAAAAAAGAAAATTTAGAATAAACCGTTCAAAATTTTAACAATTATATATTTGATGTTCAATTCAGCTTATCTTGGTTTTAACCAATTTGGCATGACTAAATGACCATTATTTTTCTATTGAATTGGTAGGATGTTGATCTTTTACTATTGTGCAAGCTCTATTGATGGTTATAAGTCGTTTTCCAGTGCTTAAACATACAGATATTTATTTATACGTCCGGTATAAGTGATACATGCTGCATATCCCATTCCCTTGATATATAAACATCCATAAATTTGTGCTTTCTTGAAATTTCGGATATATTTTATTCATATATCAAAGATATCAGAATAGCAATTTTAGATAAAATGATATGATCAGTTAAATTTCAAGAAAAAAAATTATATTTTAACAAATTTTTACGAAAATAAAAATTTAATCTTTTTAAAATAAATTTTAATTTTAATATTTTTTAATTGATCAAATAGATTTATTTTCAATGTTTTTAAATAAAAAAATTTTAAATTTAGGTATACTCATGTTCAGGTGTAACTAACCAATTCAACTTTCCTTACACTGAAAAAGCTAGAGTATTTGAAAATGCAAAAAACTTTCAAGATACTGGAACTGAGCAAATTTCTTGGAAAAGCAGGTAAAGTCAAAATATCTTATTTTTGTTCTTTTTTTAGTTTTTTTTTAGTTTTAAAATTAATTTTTTTCATTGAATTTTTAGAAGATGAGTATAAAAAAATAATAAAGCTAGTAAAAGTTTGTTTTATATGATCGGACGAAGACCGAGTTGTGTTTGGGCTAAAAAATATTTACTAATTTTTTCTTGGAAAATGTTAAACAATTTCCAGATATTATTCATTTTTATCTAGAAAATATATTTCAGAGACTATTTTAGAATTTGCTGATCATTTTTTGCACGATCAGTTTTAGATTTATTTTTTTAAAAAAAGCTGAAAAAAGTTTATTTCATTGCATCAATTTAATTTAGGGTTTATTCTATTTGATCAAAGCTTATCACTTTTATAAATAAATACAAAGCGATATTTACCAAGTAAAAATAAACAAGCCTGAAAAGTAAACATCAATATTTTTTAATTGTACAAATGGAAAATTTGCTTACTTTAAATCAATTGATTCTCATTTAATTTCAAAGAAATATGTTTTTATTAAAAAAAAATTTTGCCAAAAAGTTAATATTTTTTTAAACATTTCTAGACAAAAAAATAAATATATACTGAAAAAATATTTATTTATCTAAGATTTCATATAATAATTAAAAACATAATTACAACATAGAAAATATCCGATCTGATAAGAGTTACAATATTTTGAGATCTTGGAATGAAATAATTCAAAAAAAAAATATAAGAGATAGAAAATAAATTCTAATTCATGAGTCTGCTATTGATTAATTTGTTGGCATTTTTAGCCATCTGGACAGCCATGTTGATAATATCAGTACATTTTTCTCTTTCAATGAGTTTATTTCCCTCGAAGTAGCCCTCATTTCTAGGTAATCCATGAGTACCGTCGGTGAACGTCAGGAGTCCACGTCCAATTACCTTACCATCTTTAAATTCGCCTTCATATTTCATTCGGTCACATCTTGTAAAAACACCCAAATTGTTGTACTTTCCGTGAAAAAACTCGCCTTCATACTTCGAGCCATCAGGAAATATCATCACCCCAAGACCATGACACAAGCCATTCTCAAATTCGCCCATGTACTTTGTTCCATCGTTAAGCAATAAAATTCCAAAGCCATGTCTTTGACCCTCACTGTTCCATTCGCCTTTGTATTCAGAGCCATCGGGATACTTGTACGATGCTTGGATCATTTTGTGACTGTGCTGACTGTTGTTCGATAAGTTGCTATTTATCAATCCTGGGTTACCTTTTGTCTCTAATTTAAAGTAAAAATAAAGATATCAATTTAAAGGATATGGGATGTGGTTGTCAAACTTATCAATTAAACCTTTTAAGGTATTAAGAAATAATAGAGCTTACTTTTTTGATGATTGCTACTCATGACCAGTTAAGTTTAAGCTAAACTGTAATTTTCTTGTTAGAGCCAAATTGGACTAAATAAAGCGAGATTGTATTTATCAAGTTTAGCCTAAGTTATTTATAAGATTTTTTGTTTAGCTTTTGTTAATTTAAGATTAGCATTTGGAAAATATTGATATAAAACAACCATATCCCTTAAGGAAAACAATTAAAAAACAAACGGGTTTAAGCTTATTTTGCTTTAAATGTAAATATCTTGATATTGTTAAAAATTAAATCCTTAGTATTTTTAGAAAGTTTAAACCAAGAGCTTATAGAATGAAGTTTGGCTGAGCCAACTTGAGGAAACATATTTTACTAATTGGTTGAGTAAAATTTTGGATCCGAAATTGAAAAGAGTGAATGCACGAAAAAAGGCTCCATGAATGAAATTCTGAAAATAAATTCCAAATTTAAATTTATGCTCAAAATTTTTTATACTAATTTTCAAAACAAGTGTTGCCGAAAAAAATAATTCAATAATAATTTAGTGTTTTTTGCATTTAGGTCTAGTCTAATCACTTAAAAATATTATTTTATTTAGACCAAAATTGAATTAATAAAAATCAAAAAAAAATCTGCTTATTTTGAAAATAAATAAAAATAATGCGAGTTTATTATTCAAAATAAATTTGCTGCGATTGTGAATCTTATCTTATCAAGTTAATAAAATTGGATAAATAGAATACAGAGAATTGGAAGATGTAGACTTGCACATTTGAAAATTAGATTAAAAAATTCTTTGAGCAAGCGTTTCAAGACTGTTGTTTAATAAAAAATAAAATTGAGAAAAAAAGAAAGATACATCTTGGAATAAAAAATAATTTAACTGATCTAAGTTGGCAGATTTTTTTTGAATTTAAAATAATTTTGATAATTTTAAAAGTTAGCTTAGAAGTTCAGAATAACAATTTTAGATAAAATGGTATTATAATCAGTTAAATTTTAAGGAAAAAAATTAAATTTTAGCAATTTTTTACGAAAATAAAAATTGAATCTTTTTAAAATAACTATTTATTTTAATTTTTTTAATTGATTAAATAGATTTATTTTCAATGTTTTTAAATAAAAAAATTTATTTAGATTACTCCATCACTCAATTTTTTATATAAATATTTAAAGACCTAACAAACAGTTTTATAACAAAGAAAAAAAAGAACTAATTTGAGCCTAACAGAGGGACTCCTCAATAAAGAAGAATTAATTATTAAATAATTTTTATATTTCTGATAGATAATATGATGAGGATCTTAAAAATCAATAGATGATATTTTTTGGATTCTTCATTCAAGAGACATAAAATATCAAAAAATAGTATTTTTGTAAAATTTTTTGGAAATTAAAAAAAATATATAAAATTCAATTATTTAACAATCTAAATTATTCAAAATATTTGACAGAATATATTTTGTTTATCAGATAGTAAAAATTTTATTCATTTAAACCAAATTTATCTGTTTTTATCAAAAAATTTTGAAAATATTTATTTAATTCTTAAAATAATTACATAAATTTGTAGTAGATTATCTTTTGAATGCAAAATCTCATAGCTTAGTTTGATTCTCATTATGCTATCTATAAAAATATAAAAGATATCTAATAAAATTTTTAGTTTAAGGCAGAGGTGATTCTAACTATTCTCAAAGTTCATTCTTAAATGTAAATTCAAATATTGGAACTTTAATTAAGTGTTCAAAATTTGGCGCATCCAGCTAAATTCGATCATAGTTCTTTGGTTAATAAAGAAAAAATTCGTTAAGCAATTCATACAAAATCTAGATTTTTTATTAAATTGAATCAAGACTCTTTAAAACATAGAAGAAAAATATTGTTTTAGTTACTCAAAATTCAAATCATACCCAATCCAACTAATATAAACATAAATTACAATTAATAGAGCTTCAAGCTTATCAGACCGATAAAGGTTCACAATTATTAAAAAAATTAAAAAGATTTTTTTTTATTTATGAGGTAATTTAATACAAGAACGCCTCATAATGCTTCGATAAGATTTTTTTGATAAGAATTTAGCTTACAAATCTTCAAGAAGAGTAAAAAAAAGAGTAATAAAAAATTGTTCAGTCATTGATCTACTAAGATATTTTAAAGTTTTTTCAGTCAGAATTTCAACCATAAACATAAATTATTTATATCGACCGATTGCAATTTGATTGCAAAAAATTTGCATTTTTCTTACAACGTTTGATGTAATTCAAACAAGCAAGCTGATAAGCAAAAAAAACCACACTGATTTAAAATATCAGCCAAGCTTGCCAATTTCTTTTTTTCTTGCTCTCTATCAAAATAAAATTTGTCTGGAATTTTTTAGACAAAATGACCAAAGAAGCGATTGATTTGGAGGATACCGAAAAATTCCTCGATTCGACCGACCCAACTTTGACCAAAATAATCTCTAACAAGCACCAAGTTACCTTCAATGGGCTTTCCAAAGACGAAATAATGCGCTATGGCAACGATCCAACCTGGGTAAAGATCAGATGGATGCTGTTCATTATTTTCTGGGCTGTTTGGATCGGAATGCTCACATTTGCCATTCTGATTGTTGTCTACAGTCCCAAATGTCCATACCGTCCAAAATTAAAGTGGTGGCAGAATGACTTAATTTACCAAGTAGATGTGGAAAATTTTTCTGACTCGGACTCCAACAATCTCGGAGACTTAACTGGCCTAATTGATAGAATAGATTACTTTGAAAAACTGGGAGTTAAATCCATCGCTTTGAGGGATAATATTCTAGAGGAGAAGGCGAGAGGTGTAAAAAAAAACTACGGCTCTTTGGAAACATTGGCCAAGCTTAAGAGAGAAATGGAAAAAAGAGAAATGTTCTTGGTGCTAGATGTACCATTGGAAAAATTAAAGACTAATGATACTGAAACTTTGAACTTTTGGTTAAGAAATTATGCCGATGGAGTGCGAATTGACTCTCATGTTCCGGTAACTTTATTTTTAAGACATCTAGGCTCAATTTGATTTTGAATTTAGCCAGCCAAATTGGACAAATGGCTCGAATTGGCCGAGCAAATCCATTCCGAAACTTTTAAGTACAAGCTTATAGCTACACATTCAAACAAAAGTGAGACAGAAAATGAAGAAAGTTATTTGAATTTAGGAGCCGACTTTGGCAGCACATCGACTGCTGATCTAAAAGATGTGAATAAATTTTTGTCTAAAATAGAAGACTCAGCCAAATCGAATGGCTACACAATCAACTCATACAATTCAGGACGCATTGCTGATTCAATTGAACCAAGTCTTCTTAAAATATACCACTCATTAGTCTTGTTGCTCAAGGGTTCGCCACTGGTTCTGTACGGCGACGAGATAGCTTTGGACAAACACAATCCAAGAATGAAGTGGGAATCGAGTGGAAACTGCGGCTTCAGCCCAAACAACACGTTTTTTTTAAAGTCAAACTGTCAGGTGAATGTAAAAGCCTCTCTGGCTCATGGGTCTGGTGAAACTCTATTGAAGATATACCAGGAATTGATTAAATTGAGAAAAGAGCCTTCTGTTAGTTGGGGAAAAGTTTATATTAACAAGAATGCTACTGATAGTAATGTGATATCGTACCTGAGACAAGCGGATGGCTTTGATGGCTATTTGATCGTGGCAAATGTGGGAAGTTCTCAACCAGAGTTTGTCGATTTAGTCCAGCGTCATCAACTAACATCAGATCTAGCCCAAGTTGTATTTTTCCATTCAAATTCGCCTACAAATCATGATGATTTTAAAGTGAACAATACCATTAGTGCATCTCACATCATGCTCAATCCATATCAATTATTAATTTTAAAAATTTAATCTCATAGATCAAAATTTCAACAAAATTTAAAGTATTTACCTTTTAGTTTTAATAAAAAGATAGAAAAAAAATTTATTTTAATTTTGATTATAAAGAAAAAAATGAACAAAAAATAAAATGCTGAAAAAAATTTAAATTAGATTAACTAAGTCATCGGACGCAATGAATTTAAGCAAACAGCAGAGTTCTTGACATTTTGGAGGATCCATTTGAAATGAAGGCGTTTGCTCCAGTTGATTGATTGAATAATTGGGCATGATCGGTGCCGGATCTAGAAAAGATTGGTCAAGTTGGAAATTGGTCTGGTTTGCGAGTGGATCGAGCGCGGGCTGACTTGGAGCCGCCATTAACCGGTTCAACTCTTCTTGACTTAAATAAAATTGACTTGTCAGCGATTGATTGTTCAGTTCTAGTTGATTATTTTGTTGCAGTTTGAGCAAGAGGTTGTAAAATGTTTCTTGATTTAAATTTTGGGTCGGAAGTGGGCTATCACTATTGATCGTGATTATTCCTTTTGAAGAGTCAAAAGTCACTAAACTTCCAGTCGGGTTCTCTTGGGGCAACAGATCAAGATCCAAATTTTCCAGATTTAAATCGCTCAAATTTAGCTCCGGCACTATGCTAGAACTGGCCGAGTTGGACTGAAGACTTGCTTGAATGTAAATAACCTCATTTTCGTCATTTGAATTTTTCTTTTTTTGTTTTCAAAATAAAAATTAAAATAAAGTCTAAAATTTTATTTATCAAAAAAAAGATACTTTTTTTAGGATATTAAAATTATGCTGTGTCCTTAAATGATTGTTTAAGCTTGAGTTTGATTTGAACTTTTTGTCACATGTCTTTTCTGAGCATTTGAACGGTTTGGTGTCTAAAAAAAACTAAAATTTAATTCAATTACTTCTATTTGGATGTAACTAACCATTATGGGTGGACAAATGACTTTTGAGATGATGACTTACTGAAAATGCTTTGTTACAGTTACTAAATGAGCATCTTTAAATGAGAAAAAAAATTTCTTAATTTTATTTAAATAAATTTTAAAAAATAATCATTGTACCTGAATGGTTTTTCTCCTGAATGAATTCGGTAATGCTTTCGCAAGTCGCTTTGAGTCGTGAATTCTTTTGAGCATGTTTCACATTTGAATGTATTTCCGTCGTGTATTCTTAAATGAGCCTTCAGTCTGAATAGGGTATTAAACTTTTTTGTACAGTTAATTTTATTACATTCGTAAGGTTTTTCTTTGGTATGAACACGGCGATGCACCTTGAGAGCATATGATGACAAAAAACCTTTGTGACAACTATTTTCGTCGCAATAAAATGAAAATTCACCTTTTCAAATTAAAAATTTAGAGTGAATAATTTAAAAAGTCTGACAAGTACCAACCGCGATGAGATTTGAGATGGGTTTTCAGATTTCCAGCAGTGGTGTAAGTGCGAGAACAACCATCGAAGTTACATTTGAATTTTTTTTCATAGTCCATATTTAAAAAATTGAAAGTTTTCTCTAATTAAAGCATTTGCTTGAACTATCCAATTTAAGCCCTTAAAATGTTATGCAAATTGTCTAAATTGCAAAATACAATTTATTATACTTTATATTTGCTGGTATTTTAGCTTTCTCATGCTATAATATAATTATTAAAAATTGGGTTGGGAACAACACCTAGGTGATCAAAATATGAGTTGATTTTTTTTTGTTCTATCAATTTTATAGATAAAAATATTTAGCTAGCATTTTTTATCTCAAATTTTTATCTTTGGTATAAATTAAGGTTCTAGATTTTAGAAATATTTATGACTGTATAATATCAAGTGTGTATCTACAAAGCAATCTTAAATTATAGATATTAATCATGTTTATCTGAATTTTTTTTAATCTAATAAAACCACGTTTAGAAATTAATCTCGACTAAAATCTTTGTTTCTGGTTTTAGAAGAACAATTTTTAAAGTGTCATAATTTGAAAAATAGTTATAAACGTTTTAATCAAATGCCATCCGATTAGTTTACTTTCGGTTAAATGAAGCATTTACAAAAAAAAGATTTTAGAGTAATCATAAATTTTTATTTATGGTAAAATAATATGGAATGAATAAAGTAACCGAAAATTAGTTAATCATATGATTGTTTTGTTTATTGGGAAAATTTATAGCAGACTTGATATATATTTTTACTGCTCTTTTAAGACCATTTTCATTTTTTTGACAATATGTAGAAAAATAAAAAAAATAATCGGAAATTAAAGTCATTTTCGATTTTACTCTTTTTAAAAGAAAAGTTAAACATCTTACATCTAATTTAATCCTCAATAAATATTAAATATTAGATATATTTTCTGATAAATAACATGATGAGGATTGAAATGATTGATCGTAATTTTAAATTACTAGTTTGAAAAAATATTTGAAAAGAAAGCATAAAAAGCTTTGAGTTAAATATCATAAAATGGATGCTAAATTGATTGAAAAAGGAAGCAAATGGTGGTTGATCAGTATTGGGACCACTCATATTTATAATTTTAATAAAAGATTTCTCAGATGTAGTAAAGAATGTTTATAAATTATTTGCTAATGATACTAAAGTTTCCATGATTGTAGAAAACTCCGAAGAAAATTGCTAATTTTCAAGGTGATATTGATGTTGCTTAATTGGTCAAGCGAGTGGTTCATGGAATTATGGTAATAACAATCAAAAAAGCAATTATCACTTGGGCTACTCGCGTAGTAAACTTACTGAGTCAAATCAAGATAGAGACCTAGAAGTAATTTTTAGTAAATACCCAAAATAGTTTATTCATAAAATTGTTTCGAAGATTCCTAATATTTCCCTGGTGTAGGTATTTTGGATGAGTCTCTGATAGAAATCACATTTTAAAGTATTGAGTCGAATAATGGTTGGCTCTAAGTTAAGCGCCAAAAGCAACTCAGTTGTCCTGCATCTTTTTGGTATTTCAATTATGCTTTTAATGACGTTACCCTCTATTCGTTTAATTCTGTTGAACCCAGATTGTGGTTCTCTAGTCCATAAAATAAGATTGGTCGTAAGTACGTCTTATATAATTGCCTTTTCATGTTTGGATATGCAATATCGCTAACAATACCAAGGATCTTTAATTTGACCAGAGATGCATTAACTGCCTTTTTTCTTTTATTGATATGTTCTGAATTCTTATCATCGTCAGAGGGTATGATGCCTAGATATTTCATTGAGTTCACTTGTTTAATTGATGTTCGATAGAATTGAAGATCATCTTGCCAAAGATCAAACCGTCTCTCATCAGCACTTGGATAAATTTTTGAATTAAATACTATATACATGGTCTTCTCAGGATTAAAACTAATTTCATTACGAGCTCCGAACCGTTCAACTACGTCTATTTGCTTTTGAAGATCGTATTTAGAGGTGCTAATAAGAATGATGTCATCCGCATATGCAATCACATCAATCTTAGCCGAGCTGTCTAGTTTGAGACCGGATGGACAGTAATAATTTAATTTATTAGTAGTAGTAGTATTTATTACTGCAACTTGAAGCTAGTCGTAGCAAAGCTCCATTGAGCAATATCAGTCGATTCAGTATTGCATTCACAGTTTCTTCTGGCAACTTATTACAAACACCAACAACTCTGTTCGTTAAAAAAAATTAAATTTTGGATTACAATTCTTTACTCTTTCTCGCATTAAGTTCTTCGAGTTTCTTCTAAGATTAAACCTTTTACTGCTAGGCCTGGTGTTTAAGTTGTAGTTTATACCCTTTCCGAAAATCACCATTTCCATATTTAGTTTAATCATTTGGATTAAATCTCCGCGTATCCTGTTTTTAAACTTGGTGAAGATTTTTTCCAGTCATCCTGTTTTAAAAAATAAAATAAAATTATAGAATAAAAATAAAATACTGAAACTTCAATTGTTTATTATAGAATTGGTAAGTTTTTTACAAAAATTGTAAGTCAATTTAGAAAAAATATGGAATGTTCGATTTATGTGTTTTTCTGATCCTCATCATATTATCTATCAGAGATACATCAATCATGTAATAACCGAATGCTTTTTTAGATTGTAGAGATCCCTATTAAGGATCCAAGTGTTCGAAAAAAATTTTCTTTTCTCAGTATATTTTCAATACTTAAGATCGATTAATAACATACAATAAAAAATTAATCACTATTTAAAATAATTTAAAAATCTAAAAGTATTTCATTTCAATAAAATCTATTTAAATTAAATAAAAATTTGAAAATTTATTCAATATTTAGTAGAAAAAAAATATTATCAATTGAATGAGAAATAAAAATAAGATTATTTTAATTGATAAAAGAACATTCTCTTTTTAGAAATCACAAAAATACAAAAACACTCAATGACTAAGTTGCTTTAAAAGCACAACAAAAAAACAAATTAAAATGACTTCAATTGATCAATTGACCACAGCTTTATTTTTCTCAGTTAACTGAGCCTGCATCATTTGTGCCTGCATTTTGGCTACCATTTCTTGCATCTTTCGCAATTCTTCCTCTTTTTCCTTCAAAATCTTGTCCTTATCCAGCGACATGATATCATCACAATTCGAATCATTCAAATCTTTCTCTCTTTTTAAGTAAGAACTAGAAAAATTATTGAAAAAAAACTTTAAAGCAACTACTTGTAACGTCTGCAGCTGTCGTGAGAGCCCAGTCGTTCAGATCTAAAATTTTCATAATGTACCTCATGAGTTACTTCTTGAAGATCCTGCATGTGGGTTCTTGATGTATTTTTAAATTTTTTTCCTAAATTAATTATTGATAATTTTTTACATTAACATTGATCTTAATTTCAAAAAATCATTGTGTTCTACGTTCTCCACTTCGACCACTCCCCACGGATACAGTCTGCCACGCACTCTTCTTCCTCTCACTTCAATAGTCTGGCTAGAACCAACCACTGCGAACGGAATGGCATCCTTTTAGAAAATAAGAATACAAAAAAAATTTTCTCTAATTGAAAAAACAACAACTTTTAATTGCTTATTCTGAGCCTTGAACTCCTCATCTTCATCAGAGTCACAATCGGGAATTTTATAAATTTGAATATTATTCTCATTTAGTTCTTTGATTATCTATAGTAAACAAAAAATAGATTTTTTAATCGCAAATCAATAATGTGTACTCTGGTCTTCAAACGCTTCACCTCGTTCATTGTCAAAGTGTCTGCTTTGGCAATAATTGGAACTATATTGACTTTGTTCTGTAAAGCTTTCATGCACTCGATATCCAAAGGTTTTAGTCTTCAAAAAATGAAATAAAAAAATATTTTTTATCTCTACTCTTTAAATACCCATGTCCCCAAGGAGCTATAAAGTAAAAGCAGCAATGGACTCTATTGTCCGAGATGTTTCTTCTATTCAATCCACTTTCATCATTAAGAAACCTTTCAAATTGGTCATCGATGTATTTTATTATTGATTTATAGCTTGGAAAAATATTTATTAATTTTAAAAAAGCAAAAAAAAGAAGGCTAATCAATACCAGTCAGTTGCATTAACCGAATCGCCAAAACCTGGCGTATCAACTATGGTCAATCTGAGTTTGACACCGCGCTCCTCAATTTCAACTGTAGATGCTTCAATATTGACTGTTTTTTTTGTTTTCTCCGATGCATTCGGAATCGGCCGCTCTGGATAGAGGTCAGTCAAAAACAAACTGTTTATCAAGGTTGATTTTCCAAGGCCAGACTCGCCCAAAACCATCAGAGTGAATTCAAAGCCTTTTTTCACAAATTTTCGATGAACTTGATTTGGCAAATTGGCAAAGCCCACATAGCTCTGGTTCGAGTCATTCGACTTGATATTTTTTCATAAATCAATTAGTTTTAATTTATTTTTTGCACAGGACTTACGCCATTCGATGAGATAGATAACTTTCCGGTCATTTTAAAAAATTAAAGTGATTTTTTTTATTTTTTATCTATTTGGAATACAAGATAGTGTTTAGATATTGAGTTACAGGATTGGGTTTAAAATATGTTGAACACGGATCAAATGAAATAGAAGAGTGAGCATTCTAAATTTAGATAAAATCAACTTTTAGTTACTGGCTTGGAACTTCATAATTTATGTCTGCTTGGATCATGTTTGTTTTAGACTATTTTCTACGAGAATCAACACTATAAATCTAAAGCTATTCGATTTTGGTCAATGTAAACGATTTGAATTCGTGGTGACCATATAGTTGTCTTATAGCTTAAATCTATCAAAACTATTCAAATGTTAAATTTGAATTTTTTAAGAATTTTGAAAATTAATTTGAATTTTGATTACTAATAAAATTTTGCTGGTATTTTTTTTTCACTAGAATATAAGAGAATGGCTCCAGGTTAATTTTGTTTTTAGATGACTGATTCTAGCGTCTACAAATTAAAAAATAATTAAGAAATAAAATTATTAAAGTATGTAATTTTTCTATTTAATTTAAAAGTATCAAAAATTTAATATAATTTTTTTATAATAATTTAAAAAAACATGAAAAAAGTTCAGTATTTCAAATATATTTAAAAAAAAATAAATTGGAGTTACTTTTGCAATTTTGTTACATTTAAATTAAAAAAATAATCAAAATAATATTTGATATCAAAAAATTCTTAATAAATTTTTTTTTTAAATATTTTTTACACTATCATTTAGTCTAGTGTTTTTGAAAACAAGACCTGGTCTGAATCACCAAATTCAAAATGCTGAGTCTTCCACTTTGTCCAGTAAAGAATTCAGCCAAATTCACTTAACGTGTAATTTTTTTCTATCAAAAGACTTCCATTTTGCTACTTTAGTAATGATTTCGCAAAGTTATTGAATCTCTTTCTTTTAAACTTAAATTTTATGTCCAATACCTTAAATAAAATAAACAAATATTTGATTTCCTGTATTCTTTTAATACTAGTTTCTGAAAAAAAGTTAAGACATGGGAAAGTATTGTATAAAATATGCCAAAAGTTTCTTAAAGGTCTAAAATTTACACCCCATTTTTGTTTGACAAAATCTTAATCAAATTTAGCCTTGAATTACAGCATTCTTTAATTTCATCTTTCATTTAATTAAATTTTTTTTGAATCAAAATTTATAACAAGAAACTTGGTTTCTTTTTGTCGAGTGATTATTTTTCCTATTGATTTTTAAGTTAAAATAAGATTATAGAAAGGCCACCAAAAACGACTTTCCAACTGATATTTTCATTCGAAAATAGATTTTTTTTCTCAAAATAAAAATTCAGATATTTTTGATAATTAATGATAGTTTTAAATTCAATATATTAAAAAATTCAAAATGAGAATGCCATTTTTTATATATTTTAGAGAACCAAACTAAAAGGGTTTTATAAATCCTCTCATTCTTTAAGTTTCAATAGAATAAATAAATTTCATCTGAAAAATTTTACAATTTTTGTAATTAAAATGACTAAATCGTGTTGCGAATTTCATTAAAAAAATTGGTTGTCTTTTTCATATAAAACACATTATTTTAAAATAATTTATTTTGTCATTTGATAAATTTGTTGTCAATTGAAAATGAAAAAAAACTAGGGCTCTATTAATTGCTTCATTCTTCTGTATTGCTTTTGGTCAATTATTAGCTTAATACCCTTGCTGTATTAATTCATTCAATTAATATAATTTTGGTCAATATTTTTTTTCTGTTCTTAGATATCTTTTGGTTACGATCTCAGATTTATCTTGAGTTTCAGTTTAAAGCACACAAGAGCAATTAATTCTACAAAAAAAACATAATCTATTTTTGATCTTTCAAAGTTTATTGTCTAAAAAATAATAATTATTATTATTATTATTATTTATTGATTTAAAAAAAAGAAAAAGAAAAAGTTAAGTTAAGTTCTTCAAATTCTACAAAATTTGAAAATGAAAATAATCAATTCACAAATTTGAAATAATTATATATAATCTAAATTATCCAAAAAAAAAATAAAAATTCAAATTATGTAAAGAAATCTACTTTTAGTAAGTCGTTTAAAGTTTTAAACAAATTAAAAATTTTGACCATAATAATGCAAACTTTTGTTTGAAAATTTAAGAAAAAAATTCAAAAAAAAGAATGCAAAAAATATTTTATTAAAGACAGAAAATTTTCATAAAATATTATAACTAAAATAGATTTATGTAGATGCATTTGTTTTATAACATGTGCTTAAAAAATTTTTAGTAAATAAAAAAAGACAAAAATAAAGTTTAAAAATGGATTTAAATGATAAACCCATTGATCTTTTGGTTGTTGATTCCTCGGTGCTCTTTCGTCGAGCTCCTCTAAAAGTAATCAAAGAATTATTCATTTTTCATTTATTTAATTAATAAAAAGGATTTGGCTAAAATTGTCTATGCAGTTCCGGGTGTTGTTAATGAAATTCGTGACTCGGCAACTAGACAATATCTTCAAGTATTACCCTTTGACTTTAAACTCAAAGATCCAATTTCAGATTCAATAAAATTTGGTAATTTATCTTTTCTATTAATGTTAGTTTTTTATTTTTGTTTTTTAGTCACCGATTTTGCCAAAAAAACCGGAGATTACTCAAATTTGTCCGCAGTTGATTTACAGCTTGTTGCTTTAACCTATCAGTTATGCAAAGAAAATTTGCCTGACGAACAATTTTCTGCTCTTAAAATTGCACCGACAAAAAATGTAAGCAAAAAAATTTTACTAAAAATTTTTGGATAAAATTTATCTTTAGAATACAATCATCGATACAAGTAGACTGAAACTTGACAAGTCCGTGAATATAGCTGGGTTTTATTTACCACCTAAACCAGATAAAACTGAGAATCCAGAAAATACTGATGATGTTAAAGAAACAACTCTTGAAAATGATGTACAAAATTTATCGATTAAAGATTCTAAACAAAATGATGAAGAGACTGAACATTTAAATGAAAATCACAATGAGCAGGCTAATGATGATGATGATGATGATGATAATGGATGGATAAATCCATCCAATATTAAGCAAATAAAAAAAGAAAACCAAGTTGATTCTGAAGAGCAAGATGTCAAAGGTCTTAAGCTTAAAGTTGGCTGCATGACTGCCGATTTTGCTATGCAGGTAAATATGGTTTCTAGAACTAAAAAAATTGGATTAAATTAAAAAAATTTCTCAGAATGTTCTCATTCAAATAGGTATACCAGTTATTTCTGTTGATGGCTTGTTGATCAAAAAAGCTAGAAGCTACGTATTCAAATGTATTACATGTCACAAGTAATTTTGAAAGAAAAAAGTTGTCTTTTCATAATTTAATTCAAAATCAAATTAAAGAGTTACAACTGATATGAGCAAAATATTTTGCCCTCACTGTGGATACAAAACATTGGACAGATATGTTGTCACAATCGATTCTGACGGGAATAAAGTTTTTAAGGGGAGACGAAAACCATTACCGACTAAAGGATTAAGAGTAAATCTAGCGATAAACTATTTAAATAGAATCAATTAGTTTTTTTCCAGTTTTCACTGCCAATGCCTCATGGCGGAAAGCATCCAAATTATCCACAGTTGTGTGAAGACCAACCGATAGCCCAAAACTTGCCTCCAAAGAAATCACTGATCAAAAATAATCCACTTGATCCTGACTATGTTTGCCAGCCATCACCTTTCGCTGTTAACGATGTATACAGCAGAGCTTCAAAACTTGGCATTAGATCAACAAATCAAAATAAAAAAAGACTTGTTAAAAGAAAATGATTATTTTTATAGAAATAAATTTTAAAAAATTTAATTTTAATTTAGTAAACAGAAAATAAATAAGAAAATTAAGCAAAAGGTGAAAAAATTGGGTCCTACTAAAACACTGACGCCTAATTTTTTAAAATTTCCTGACTCCCATTTTTCTTGAAAAAAATTTAGCGAGCTTTCTAAAAATGTGCCTAGTTTTTTTCCAGGAAGTATAGTTTTCGAGATATTTTGATTATATTAAAAGACCCTAGTTATTTTGAAATGGGATTTTAAAGTTTTAAACGATATACCATTCGATCAAGAATTTTCCAAGCTTTTTGACTTTAAGTTTGTTTTCTTAATTTCAAAATTATTTTCAGCGAAAAAACTATAATCTACTTTTAAGGAAACCTGACACCCTACTGACCCCCCAATTTTCTTGAAGACAATTTAACGAGCTTTCTAAAAATGTGCCTAGTTTTTTTTCTTTGAAGTATAGTTAGAAAAAATTATTAGTAAAAATAAAAATAAAAATAAAATTAATAGTAATCTTTGATAAATAATTAAAAAAATTAATTAATAAAACAAAAAATATCAAATAATACAATTATAAATTGAATTTTTCTCAATTATTATGAAATCATTTGAAATTCTCGAAAACTATACTTCCTGGCAAAAAACTAGCCATATTTTTAGAAAGCTTGTTAAATTCACTTCAATAAAAATGGGGTCAGTAGGGAGTCAGGTTTTTAAAAATATAAAAAATTAATTTTCACAATAAATCTAGACTAGCTAAATCTAGACAAAAATAAAATTTTGGAGAAAACTAATTTAATTTTCAAAAAATAGAGAAAAATTCAAACTTAATGATTAATTAAAACTTTTGAAAATATTTTTGCTTTGAAAAAAAAATGGGGGTCAGGAAATTTAAAAAAATTAGGGGTCAATGTTTTAATAGGACCCAAAAAATTTTATAAATTTTATTCTTTAAAAAAAATTGAGAATTGAGTGAACAATAAAACTAGATTTTACAAAGTAAATTAAACGAGTTTTTCAAATCTAGATTCAGGTTAAAAATTCAATGCACAATTGCTACAATTTAAAAGAGATTTTATTTTTTGGTATTTATGGCCGAAAAAATGTTTTAATTATTAAAAAATGTTTTAGTTTTAATTAATGTTTTAAAAAATTGTTTTAATTTAAAAAACTGACTAACTGGTGATCATCCACGGGTCAGCCAAACATTTTTTCGAGTTAATTTTTGATCTTTTAAATTTTTAGAAAATTTTATTTTCATTGTGTTAATAAATAAGATTTAAATTGTAAAAATAAAGATTTACAAAACTTTATTTTTTCATTCTAAAACGAAACAGTTATTATTTTATTTATATTCAAAAAAAATTTGAAAAAAAAAAGTAAATAATTTCCGGTTTAATAATCCACATCAAATACCTCACTTTGCATAATCTATTCATTAAACAATACAAACCAAACAAAATTTATTAATAATAAATTAACAATTGAGGAAAAAACTCGATAATTCGAACCATTTTTATTATCAACCTTTCTGTTTTGCGGCACACTCGACTCCATAGTTGTTCTCTGAATTTTTGTCTTCAAATCTAAAGCATTCAAAAAAACTTCTTTTTTAAGCTCTTCCTGTCTTGATTCTTGCCTTGGCTGCGTTATGGTCGATGGAACTGTGCTTGAGACTGAATACTCTTTATCTATTGTATTGGAATTTGAATTTTCATAATGATAGTCTAACAAAGATTTGGTCAAAACTGGTCTTGAATATTTTGCTCCACTAAACATACACAATTCACTGCTGAAGTCAGATCCACTCGAACAAATCATCAATTCTACTTGGTAACAATTACTCAATGAAACAATACCATCATCACTCACTTTAAATTTGACTATCACATAACTTTTCTCAACAAAAAATAAAAATTTTGCCAAATCACTTCGCCACCAGTAGGAGCTCAAATCGACATAGAACTTTCCGGCCGATGAGTCCATTTTAAACATCCGAAAAAATTTCATAAAATCATTAAACTTTTTGACCAAACTTTTGTCTAGGCTCTTTTTGCCATCCAAACTCTTTAGATCAAAGCCTTCGATTTCATACTTGAGATCGGAATTTTTTGCACCAGTGTCCAAATCGATGCAATTAAATTCATAAATCAGTGCCATTTTGTAATTTTGGTTTAGTTCTAGCATCGAATAGTCAAAATAAAGTGCCAATCTTTCCAAGGGTTTATTCAGCTGGGCCAGAAAACTGGATTTTGGGTAACAAATTGGCATCGAGTCATTTATATCATCGATTTCAATGGTCACATTGGTCCAGCTTTTTAGACTTGTCGCGTCCAACTCGTGCTTGTCTCTGGCAAACACTTTAAATTTAATATTCAGTATTTTTTCTCTGTCAATAAAACCATTTAGCAAATAAACATCTCCAGAAAATGCGTCCACTTCAATTATTTCATCCAAGTTGTCCATCAGCTTGAACACTTTTTTATTAAGCAGCTTTGCATTGGAGTCGTCATGCTTTATTGCTGTTACATGGTAAAAAACTGATTCATTGCCAACAAAACTGTCAATCAAAGAATTGTATGTGTGAGTGGTGTCCGAGAATATTTTTTGCTCAGTGAATAAAGTTTCGTCAATGACCATGAGATGGTTGTCGCGGAGCAGCGGATTTGTGGGATTTTTTGTGTTCAACTGGAGCACGCTTTCTTTATCCGTTTTATCCACAAAATACAAAATTTCGGCATTCAAGATGTCCTTGTCAAAGGCTTTGATGTTGCCTACAAAAGTTTTGTCCAAGTTGTGCTGATTATTGGAGTCGGAGATCACCAGTGACGTGACCAAATTGGAATATTTTTCCGTGATGTAAAATTTGTAGTTTTTCTTTTTGAACTGAGGTGGATTGTCGTTCAAATCGTTGACTACAATTTGAACAGAAGTTTGAGAGGAGCGCGTTGAATTTTGGTTGCTTGCTCTGACCACAAAGTCATACTTGCTCCTAGTCTCACGGTCCAACAAGCTCCTATCTTTTACACACAAATAACCAGCCATTTGATCAATGTAAAAGTTGCTCTCTTCTTTGTTTCTTCTAATTTTGTTCGATTTTTTTATTTGAATCCTGGGCTGTATGGCCTGAAGAGAGTAGGCTACTTTCTGATGCGGCTGGCTGATATCCGGATCATGGGCTTCCAACCTAGCAAAACAGTATGCCAAACTGTTGAATTTATTTGACTCGAACTCGTTCCATTCATCAATGTTAAATGTGTAAAGATCTTGATCAAATTTTGGATCATTATCGTTCTCGTCTTTGATAATTAGAGTAAGTTCTGCGCGGCTTTTGAGCTGCAGGAGCTGGCCAGAATCGGTCAGCTCAATTACTAAGTTGTAGACTGTTTGCAGCTCGGCATCCGGCTCAAAGTTAAGATACAACTCAAATATTTCATTTGATTGAACATTTTGAAAGCTGGTTGAATTTTGATTTTTTAAATTTTGAAATAAAAACAAACTGCCAGAATCGTGGTCTAAAATTCGGCCATTTAGTTGCCTATTTGAATTCTGGGTGTCCAAGTCTTTGACTAAAAATTGTCCGATACAGGATCCTTTTTGGCTTAGCTCGGACAAGCCGTCTAGAACAATTTTTGTAGAAAAGTCTTCTGAGTCTACCTCCTGGACTACCGAAATGTCCAAGTCCAAGCCTCGTTGGTACACACAATTTTTGCTATACAGGCTCATTATAAAAGGCTTGTTATCATTTAAATCTATTATGTTGATGTCAACTGTCACTACTGTTGATAGTGGATTCTCAATGTTCGAATCTTTGGCCTCGACCACAACAACATGCTTGAGAAAAAGCTCGTAGTCCAAAATTCTTGTCAAATCTAAAAATAATTGATGAGTTAAATCCTTTAAGTTGGATAATCTTTGGCATATTTCTAGTTGTATTGAACCATCTTGGTCTATCCAAAACTCGGTATCGATTGGGTTGTCTAAAAATGCCATTTTTGAGTTGGGATTTTTTCTATTTATTTGCTGAATTATTTTATACTTTATGTCCGAATTGGGGCCTTGGTCCAAATCGTGAGCCACCACTTTGATATTTTGTTTCAAATTGTCGCATATTTGCCGCAAATAGGAGAAATAAGCCGAATTGTCTGATTTATTTTGCTGATAATAAACTTGGTAGTCTGTTGCTTCGTTTAGATAAAACGAATATTTTGGCTGATCAAATTTGGGCTGATTGTCATTGAGATCGTTTATTTTCAAGCGAAAAAGAAGAAAATTTTTTCCATCCAGCTCTGGCATTGAGATAAATTTTTTTTCCAAAGTCAACAAGATGAAATTGTACACCGAACGTTGTTCTCTGTCAAGAAAAGTGTTTATCTTTAAGTACAATTGCTTATTTAGACTGTTTTCGATCAATTCAAATCGATTTAAACAATTTTCTTTAAAATTTTCAATTTGATTTTTTAATTTAAATTCAAAAAGGGCTTCATTTTGGTCCATTTCGATTTCTAAATTGTCAACAAAGTCCATATCTTGGCTAGAAAACAAAATTAGCTTGTAGATTAGCTCTGAATTAGAGTTTGAATCCGGGTCGTGGGGTTTTTCCAGTTGTATTCGCTGATTATTAACCATATCTAGATCAAAATTAGATATAAGCACATTGCAGAGCAAATTGTCACTTGGCACACTATTTTCCAATACTAAATTCTGACCAAATTGTTCTGTGATGTTCAAGTGCAAGAAATTTTTTCTAAAAAAAGGCCTATTATCATTTACGTCTTTAATGTTGATGCTTAGAGACAAGTATTTGTGGATGTGGTTGTTGGATGCTGAAAATCTGCTTAAATTTTTGAATTTATTTTTTTTTATTCTTGAATCGGACTTGATTGTTTGTTTGAAAGCGACAAAAATTAGACTCAATCGGCAAATGTCACTGTTGCAATCGCAGTCAAAATGGTCTGTTGCCAAACTGGAATTCGATGCATCAAAAACATACTCATTCATTTTGGGTCCATGTCCATCTAACATTTTGTTGATACAAATCTTTTCACGATCTATGTTCTGCCGCTGATAGATAAGTCCACTTTTGTCGTCCAAAATGAAAAAGTTGTCAAATATCGTTTGAATAGACTGATCATTCAACTGAGTCGAAAAGGAATTGAAATCATGTTCGTTTAATTTTTGCGACAAACAGGAGCTCAGGTTGCCCATTAATAGATTTTCTAGTAAAATTTCATCTGACTCATCTATATTAATATCGTCACAGCTGACCTGTTTTGGCTTTAGGTACAAAAATTTGTGTTCATTCAAATAGCGTTTGTTCTCTGTTTGCAGGAAAAAAGTCCAAAAATAAATCAAAATAAAATTTTTAAAAAACATTTTATTTCAAACTATTGCTCATTCTGTGACAAGAAAAAAATTAATTTAAATTCATTAAAGACTTACAAAAATAATTAAAAAATTTAGAAATCGAAAAAAAAGAATAAGATTTTAAAGCCCTGGCTAAGCTGATTAATTTAACTTTGTGTATAAATTTGATCGCTGACTGACTTGTCGACAATTTTGTTTATTTGTTAAAAGCTAGAAATAGTTTATGATTTTTAAGGTATCTTAATTTATTTAGTCTCTAGTCGGAATCAAGTGAGAAAATGGTGAAAAAATCCATTTAACATTAAAACTAATTGTGTTCACTACGAAAAATGGAAAAATAAAATGATAAAGATGGCATGATAACAGTGAATTTGCTCTTTAAATGTACGCAACACTCTTGATTAGCGATCAGGAGGCAAGATTAGTTTAGGCACGAATCTAAAATTGTTCTTGATAATTTAAGACTTAAAGGTAGCACCTAATTGTATAATAGATTTTTATTAATTAGGGTTTTATTTTGCTTTTCTCGGTATCAATATTGATAAATATCGGAATATTTCTCTTCTGGCAATGGTAGATAGCGACAATTTTGCTCTCACTCATTAGTTTAATTTTTTTTCTCAGTGTGGAAATATTATTTTCAAGCTTATTTATTTTTAATGATTCATTATTAATTTTTAATTAGCACAAACAAAAAAAGAGGAAAATAATGAAGGAATTTGAATAAGATTTAAGGAAAAAAAGAGAAAAAAGAATTTCAAGCACAATAAAACGAAATTGCTTACTAATCCTCATTTTTAATATAATCAAGCATAATTAATAAAAAAAAAACTAATAAAAAATTGTATAAAATCGAACAAAATATGCTAGATATTTAATAAAACTAGTTTCGATTTTTGCAATTTAATATTAGCTTTCGGAATCAATACCAATCAATCCTTTTGATAATTTTCAACTTTAATAAGCAATTATCAAGCCAAGAACTGAAAAATAAGAACTTATTTCTTTTTTGTAAAACTTGTCAAATATAAATTAGAGTGTATAATTACATTTCGATCTAAATTTATTTAAAATAATTAAAATTATTTTCATTCTCCTTTGAGACTTATTCTATATTATTATAGGCAAGAGCTCATTAATTGTGCAACTCAACGCATTAAATAAATATTTTCACAAAATTTTATTTTGAACTTTTTTTTTTTCAAAAGGTCAGTCCGGTAAGATGAAAATATGAAAGCGCGCATTAAACAAAGTTCAACAAAAAGTTTAATAATTTAAATAACAAAATAATTAAGATTAAATTTAGAGAAAAAAAATCATTAATATTTTTCAACCAAAGGTTGCTTGACCTAACATTGGAAAAATCATGCTAAAAAAAACCCCAGACTCGAACTAAATTTTTGACTTTGTTTTCGAAAAGAGATGCGACCAACATTTAGAAAAAATCCACAACTAAATAGTGCCACTTATCATCATCACAATTATAAATTAATTATATTTAATAAATTTTGATTTTTTGAAACAAGCAATTAGTTCATTTTATGATAGAACTCGCTTTTATTCGAATTTATATTTTAATATAAATTGATTAAGCCTGAAATTGTCAATACTGTAAATTAACAAAGTCAATATATATTTGAATAAATTGAAATGCTATAAATCTTTTATGAAAAAAGAAAAACCATTAAATATTTTCCGCTTCGGAATTTCTAATTTCTTAGTAAATCGTACGTAAGAACCGAACAGTTAATAAGTCTAAGAAATTCAAAAATCTGAGAAAACAAAAAAAAATTTTTTTTTAAAATTATAACACTTAAATTAATGAATTGGCTTCATTTGACCGGCATTAATTAAATATTTTTAAAGTAGACGTTTTAGTCCTTAAGGTATTTAGTCTGTGAGAACTTTATTCTATCTGACTGATCATCAATCCACTCGGCTGAAAATTACATTCCAATTTTTTTACTCACTCTGCCAAATAATCCATTGAAATTCTTCAGGAAAAAAATTTACACAATTAATTATGCTCTTAAAATTTTACTTTTACATAATAAAAAATAAAAATTACATTTTCAAAATGTTCAAATTCCAATTTTCAATTTATTTTCTTTTAGTATCCATTTTTTTAATTTATAATGCTGTTTTCTTTAACTTATTCAGCTATAAACAAGCAAATTCCGATACTGAGAACAATAAGTTCGAGCCACCAATAGCACAAGATTCTGCCATCATTAATGGTATAGTAATAATTTGATTTCCTGCAGCTTATTTTTTATTTTTTTGCCATAAAAATTAATTTAAATTAATCTTAAGGACGATTAATTTTGGTTTTAATCGATGCGCTTCGTTATGATTTTATATTTGAGTCAAATGTTGCCAAAGAAAAACTGCGGATGCCTTTTGTAAATCGTGTCATCCGAGAACAAAAGGCTATTCCGTTTAAATTGATCGCCAACCCTCCCACTGTCACTCTACCACGAATCAAAGTAATCTTTTCTCAAGGCATTTCTTTTTTTTCTAATTAAATTTATCCAGGCTCTTGTTAGCGGAATAATTCCAGAATTTATAGATATACTTTGGAATTTTAATACTACCTATCTAGCCGAAGATAATATAATTAGACAATTTAATCTGCAAAATAGATCCGTAATATTCTACGGAGATGATACCTGGCTTAAATTATTCCACCCAAATGAGTCTTTTGTTCGCTATGAGGGAACTACTTCATTTATGGCAAGTGATTATGACCAAGTTGACTTCAATGTAACAAGACATTTGGCATTTGAGCTTGAGCAAAAGGATTGGAAAGTGATGATTCTTCATTATTTGGGACTTGACCATGTGGGTCACATCGAAGGTCCTTATGCACCTTTTAATATACGCCGCAAATTGCATGAAATGGATGAGATAATTAAAAAAATTTACTCTAATTTGAATAAAAATGACCTGATGCTCGTTTTGAGTGATCATGGAATGGCTAATCAAGGTGGACATGGAGGCTCCTCTCAAATGGAAATAACAACACCGCTTTTGCTGGTGTCCAAAGACTTGTTCGCCTCAAAATACACCTATGCCGATGACCAAAAATTTAATTCTATAATTGAGAATATCAAGCACAGAAAACAAATAGATTTGGTGTCTACTCTTTCGTGTTTGTTCGGCTTAAATGTTCCTTATCATAATAAAGGGACAGTTTTTTTAAGTGATCTGACTGAGTATTTTGATAAAAGTCTCAGGAATTATGCCCTAGAAGCCAGTTGTTTGGTCAAAAATTGGAAGCAATTGGATAAGTTGCTGAACTTGGGACAAAACGAGATTGAATTGAACCAGATGCTTGATAAAAAATCTTTGGCTGATGTAGAAGAATTTCTAAGAATCAAAGTTGAATCGAAAGTAAAAGTGGAAAATACCAAAAGTGAACAAAATAGATTATTAATAGTTTTAATTTTGACTATGTTTACGGTAAAATATATATTTTTTTTAAATAATTTTAATTCAAAAAACATAAATGACTTAGCTTTTGTTTGTGTATGCCATTGATCAATCCAACTCCAGACCATTTACAGATCCATTATCATGTTTATTGGTCTTTTTAAATTTATTATGGAAGCAAACATTTATTAAAGTAATCAAAAAATGATTAGCTTAGATTTTTATTATAGTTTTTATTATTTATTAGAAATTTTATATTTTAGGCTTTGCTCTTCACATTTTGAGTCTTTTTTCGAGTAGCTTTATAGAAGAAGAACATCAATTATGGTATTATATCGGAACAACGCAAATTTATTTGCTCTTATTTACTTTAGTTCGGAAGAATCTTAATCAATCTTACCGAAAAGAAGTCTTTTACTATGCTTTTTGTTTGTTGATCGTAATTCGGTTTATGCGATCAATGAATCAAACAGGCAACAAATGGATTCAGTTAAAAGACATAGGAGATTATTTAAAAGAGTAAAATTTGATTAGAAATTTAAAAAATTTAATCTTCATTTTTAATTTTTTCAATTAGATGTCCCTCAAAGATACCTTTGGTCTCACTGGGAGCATTGGCTCTTTTTTGGGTTTATAAAGTTTCCAAGTCTGGTTGTAAAATACTCAATTTTGTAATTGTAAAATTGATCCTTGCTTTTCACATTAGCACAAATTTTGAGCTTTTAAGCTTGTAAGTATTTGTAGGAAAAAGTATTTTATTTTTATCATTTTAAACTAAATCAGGTACAACCGGAATTTAATTGCTCAATGTTGCTATTTTACACTAGCTTTAAATTTTGCAATCGAGATCATTCATTTATGGTCGAGTAAAGCGAAAGCTAATTTAGCAAAAGCTTCTCAAATTTATGAAATATTGATTAAAAGCTGGATTTTTTACAATTGTCTGGTTCAATCGACACATAATTTAAGTCTTTTGGCATGCTGGAAGATTTCTGAGCACCTAATTGAGAAAATGTTTGATCCAAATAGAGCTTTTCCAGACCTGGAGTGCTCAAATATGATTTTTTTCTACCAACTTATTGGGTATATTTGTTTTTTTAGTCAAGGAAATTCGAATAGTTTGAACACTATTCCGATTTCGAGTGGTCTTGTGGGAATAAATGAAATCAATGAGCCTGTCATAGCACTAATTATTTTGACATCCACTTACTCGGCGCACATTTTTTTCAGTTTATGTTCCTTGAAAAGTATGGCAATTTTTGAAGCCAAAAGACTGCTAGATAAAAATGAAGAAAAAAAGTAATTTTAATTATTTACATCAGTGATTAATTTTTGAGTTGAATTTTAAAGGATCGGTCATAAAATACTGATGATTCATGCCGATTACATGATATCTTTTGATTTACTAATTCTCAGTTTTTATTCATTGAACGCTTTTCTCCAAAAGGAGCATTTATTTGTATGGAGTGTATTTGCTCCGAAATTAATTTACCTCTTAGGATCTGTTCTAATTAAATTTTTATTCATAGTAGTTCAGTTAATCATGTTGAAAATTTTTGATTTTTAAAAAAATTTCAGACACTAGACCCTTTTTTTATTTACAAATTTTTAATAAAAAATAAAAAAAAACAAGATTATTTTCGTTTTATTCCAGAAACCATTTCGATCTAAATTAAAAAAAAAATTGACGAAAAACAAATCTTAGCTTAAAAATGTTACTTTGGTTCTATCTTTTCGTTCTTTGTCTTTTTTGGTCCATTCGGCCATTTGAGCTTGATCTAGCTCGTCATAAAACATGTAGCCGTGAGCTTTTAAATCACCAATATGCTTTTTATTAAAAAAAATAGCTAGTCTTGATTTATAATAAAAAAAATTTCTAATTTACGCTGTCAAAACTTGAGCCAAATTCGTCCAAAGCGTAGGCTTCAATCAGTTTTTCATATATGCTCGGATTTTTGAATTTTTTCTTATTTTTTATATCATTGTTTATCGAATAATTGTATTGTTTCATTCTGTCAAGAACTTGAATGATTTTATTCTAAAAGTTAAACTATTATTCTAGCTTAGTAAAAAGTTAAAAAAAATAAAATTACTTGTAAACTCTGTGAACACTGGGTTTCAGGGGCTGCTGGTAATTTTATTTTTTCCGATCCAGGTAAAAATCCATTTTTTTCAGCTTAAATTGAAAAAAATTTTTTTTAATTTTTATTCTTGTAAACCACTTTAATTCAACTACTGAAAAAATTAGGATCCTGCTCGAAGTCAGCCTTTTGCTTTGTGTCTGGTTCAACTTTTGCAGATGATAGTGGAATTACAGGCTCAACATTATCTTTTTCAGTCTTTTTCCTAAGTTCGTCACTTGGCTCTTCATAATCCATGGATTCGCCAGGCATCTGTTCAGCTTCTTGACTAAATTCTCTCTGTCGCTTTTTGCCACTATCCAGCCCATCGGCTTCTGTGGGCGAATTACTCCTTGACTTGGTTCGACTTGTTGAGCGACTGAATGATGAACTTCTGCTGGACTTTGACGAATTGCTTTGCTCAGAGTCGCTCTCCGTTTGGCTATCGCTCTCTGCCCCAGATTCATAAGCTGTCACCAAAGAAACTAAATTCAAATCGGTTATTTTGATTCTCTTTCAGCTTAGAAAAAACTTCATACCCTTTGGTTTTCTTGTCTTGGACATTTTCAAAATTTTTTGTTAATTTTTTTTTTTTTAAATTGATTTTTTTTGAATATTAAGTTTTTTAAATTAATTTTTTCCTAATCAGCAAAACAATCTTAACAAAGAGAAATAAGAAATAGAAAAAACAAATTTGTCCTGATGATAAATTATTATTAGTTTAATTCGATTATTAATTTTAATTAAGTGATAGAATGATTTATTATTTTTAAATTTTATTGCTTTAGAAAATAATTTTTTTAAATTGAAAAATTTATTTTTTTTAGATAAATTTATTTGAATTTGTATTAATATTTAAATATGCTCATTTGTGAGAAGAATACATTTAAATTGTATAAGAGAAGAGCTTTGCCAGACAAACGGATGATTAATTGCATCACAAGGATTTAGAAGATCTCTTTATCTGCACATTATATAATCTAGACGCTTATCAATAGCGTTTTTATAATAAAATTTTTAATTTTATCTGGATTTTGAATCGAGGAGGTAATTAGATCATAATTGTTTGCATGTATTTCGTTTTTCGAGCTAAACTCAACTGTTTAAACAAATGAGTCACTTTGTCTTAAATTATTATAATAAAAAGAGAAATTATTTTATTTTGACTAAAAAATTAAAATACAGATAATGGTTTAGACTGAAAATTATTTTATTCTATTGGATTTTAGTATCAAGGGCCAAATGGTGAAATTGGCCTCTGCGCGAAAAACTCGGTCTAAATGCAAATTATGATAATTAAATCCAGCCATAATCTTAGTTATGACTATATTTTCTCATTTAAAATTTATTTGAAATATTTTATTAATAATCAATTTTTTTTCTTCATCCAAAATAAAGGCTTTATGTAAATGCAGAAAAAAAATAATAAAATTAACTCTATTTTCTTTTTTATCAAAGCATTAGTTTAGTGTGTTTAACAAATAAATTCAAAACACTCTCAAATATCATCATACTCTTTTTGCATGAAAAACTTGTGCCAGCCAGTCAACCATGTCCCAAAATTTCCATCTTTTCTATGATTCACATTGATAAACTTTTTTTTTCTCTATTCAAAAGATTTAAACTAGAATGAAAACAATTGAACAATTAGTGTAAACAATTAAACAAAAATGACTTCGAGCTGTGCATCAACTGTGTCCCACTCGAACCGATACTCTGACAATCTGACCATTTGGTCGCATATTACATCAAATCTGCTCGAAAAATGGATCAATCAACCAAACAGCAGTTCTAAAGTGAGTCAACAAAAACAATTTTAAAATGTTTCTAAAATATAATTTGAACAATTGAATTTTGGACAGTCCGAAATTCTAAATATTTAATACCCATGCTTTTATCAATCAATAATCAAACTTTGAAATTTTTTGTATTCAATGATAAATTCATAGGTAAAAAAGCAAAAAAATCTAAAATTCAATTTGAATAATTAAATTTTATTTAATAATTAAACATTTGACAGTCCAAAATTTTTCTTTTTTCTTCCTTTGTATTTACCTTGTCCAAAACATGATTGTTTAATACTTTTTTTCCTATGTTAAAATAATTGAATTTTGAACTTTTCTTTATTTTGTGGTTTTTTTTCTTAAAAAAATTAATTTTGGTTTAAGAAAAATTAAATATTTTAAAATTTTTCCCAAATTTTCTACAAAATAATAATAAGTCCAAAACACAATCATTTATTACTTTCAATGATTTTATAATTTAAAAATTAAACATTTGACAGTCCAAAATTTTTATGTTTTCTTACCCATGCTTTTTATCTATAAACAATCAAATTTTGAATTTTTTTTATATTCAATAATAAATTCATAGGTTAAAAAAAGGAAAAAAAATCTAAAATTTAATTTAAATAATTAAATTTTAGAGTTTTTTTCTCCTATGTATTCATTATGTGACTTGGAATGAGTCATTTTGCTATTACGAATTCAGAGGAGGGGGGGTGAATAAAAAAAAAAAAAAAAACCCTAATGAATCATTTAAAATACTTAAAAATCAACTATTTAATAATCATTTTTTTGATATTTTCTCTTTTCTTTTCTAGTTAATTGTAATTGATAGCCGTGAATCGGTCGACTACTCTTGTAAACACATCAAGAACTCAATAAACGTGCCTAGCTCTAAAATAGTCGCCCAACAGCTCAAATCAGACAAAGTAAACTTTATAAACAAGAGGAAAAAATAAAAATAAATTTTATTTAAAAAAAATTTAGATTTCAATCAACGAGCTGCTAATTAGATACTCTAGCCAGGACTTGATTAGCCCAAACAAAGACCAATTGAATATAGTGGTCTACGACCAAAAGTCCGAGCACACAAACCAACTTGACTTTGACAATTCGTTTCCAATCTTGCTGCTCAAGAAACTGGCCCAAAAGTACAAGTCGGTCTCGTTTTTGATCGAAGGCTTTGTCAACTTCAACCGAATGTATCCGGAGCTGTGCGAGACAATGGCCGAGCCGATGAGCGCCACTCGCTTCTTTGTGCCCATTGTGTCCGTCAACTTGGACGCGGCGTGCAAGCCCAAGCATCTGCGTCTCAAGCACAGCCTGTCCAGCTACGTCATAGACTTGAACTCGTCGTCGAACTCGGCCGTGTCCTCCGTGTCCTCGCTGCTGTCCGAGAACGAGCCCAAATTCCAAGTCAACTACTTGGCATCGCCCGGCGAACAAGACAAACAGCCGGCCAGCGAGCCGACCAAAATACTTGACTTCTTGTTCTTGGGCTCTCAGGAGAACGCGCTGTCCAGGCACTCGCTGGACCAGCTGGGCATCACGTGTGTCCTCAATGTGAGCATCACGTGCCCCAAGGCCGATTTCGTGCTGGACGCCAATTTTCTGCGCGTGCCAATAAACGACGGCCACTCGGCCAAAATCAGCTCCTATTTTGACGTGGCCTTCAAATTTGTGGAAAAGTGCCGCAAGGCGAACAAACGGGTGCTCATCCACTGCCTGGCAGGCATATCACGCTCCCCAACTCTGGCCATCGCCTATCTAATGAAACACATGAACATGAAGTCGGACGAAGCGTTCAAGTTCGTCAAGGACAAACGGGCCACCATATCGCCCAACTTTAACTTTCTGGGCCAGTTGTACGACTACGAAAAGCAGCTGATCAACACCGGGGTGCTCAAGGAGAGCGAGCCGGTCGAGCCAAGACAAAATAGTTGTCAGGAGCACAGCATTTTGTTCACAAGCTCCAGAAAAAAGATTGTCTACGACTTTGCGGACAGAAGCTTTGTCCTGAACAAGCCTGGCACGAGGACAGCGTGCAACCTGCAGTCGCCGTCCACTGCCTTCTCCAAATTTAGCCTCAACTCGCCAGTAGCCGAAAAGCAAGCTTTGGCCAAGTCGTTCACATTCAACTCGATGGCAGACATGGCCTCAACTAGCCAGGCAAGTGGCAAGGCAAGTGTGGTGATGAGACGGCCGACCAATCTGTCGTTGGTGGACACCGGCGCCGCCAACCGGCTCAAGCGGCCCAGCTCTATTCTCCTCGATCCCGCTTTTGGCAAGAAAATTGAGTGCGAGCCCGCTGCGGACCTGTCCGCCGCTTGCAACACATCAGCCAAAGCTCAGACAGAGTCGAACAAGAAAAAGCTCAAATTGTGTGACCAGCAGAACACGCTGACCGATAGCAACAAGTCAAGTGTGTTGTCAAGTCCATTGGGCCATTGTGGCGTGTGGAACGTGCACTTGGGCACCAAGTTGAACAACGACATGAACATAAAATCGAATGAGGCCAAGCGGACGTTTTCGTCAAGCGAAAACCTGAGGGACGAGCAGACCAAGAGCAGAGAAGAGTCGGTGGGTGAAGAGCAAGATGGCGAAAACAACGAGAATAGCTTGTTTTTGCTGAATGCCAACAAGTCAAATTCGTCGTCGTCTTCGTCGAACAAAAACTCGCTGCACGGCAGCACAGAGACTATGATCGAGGTACTGTGACCACTCACAAATTCAATCGATGTCTTTTCAGGGATTTAGCTAAAGTATTAAACGCGTTCTATCAAAAATGTACAATTGATTGTAATTAAGTTAATGAACAAGTGACTTGTTTTGTTTTTTTTCCAATCTTAAAATTTTAAAGATGGAAGTTTAGTTGTTGTTTTGTTTTTAAAATTTTTGTCATTTTGAAATTAATAAATTGATCAGATTTTTTTTAAAGCTGTTTTGAATTTTGTTTTCTTATTTTGGTAGGCTTGTTTACCAGGCCGTGTCATGACTCTTTGTCAAAATAGCAAGTGCCAATATTTTAAATAAAAATATTCACAAAATTTTTGAGCATTTTTTTTTCAATTCAAAATAATTTTCATCATGTCAAAATTATGATCTTTAAGTGCCTCAAATCAGTCTCAGACATTCTAATTTTTAACATTTTTGTAATTTAAACTCATAAAATTTTTCTTAATAATTGTAAAGAAACTTCTCAGGCATCTAATTTAAAACAATAATTATTACGATTGATAGAATCTGACCGAGGTTATAAGACTCGAAATGAATATGCCTGACTACAGTTAGTGATTTGAAGCTCTTAACTAGTCAAAAGAGTAAACTGGGGGGAAATTTTGATTTAAATCAAAAATTGAAATAATTAATTAGAGAAAAACAGAATTTTACGGCTACGAAAAAAAATTTTGAATTTTTTCGGATTCAGTCAAAACATAGAATAAATACAAACAAAGGAAAGATTAGACTTGAAAGAACAAAATTTTTGAATTGGAACAATAAGGATAAAATTATCGAGTGTTTAGTCAATTTTTATTCAGGTAATATTTGGTAACATTTAAATTTTTAAACTGACAATTTTCTCGATTTGAAAAAGAAAAGAAAATTTTCTATTATTTTATTCTATTCAAAATTATCATATCAATTCTATTAATTTTTTACTCGATATGTTTATTTTTCTAAAATTCTAGACTATTTTTTATAATTTTTATCATCTAAGCTTGCCTTTTTACTTTTTTATTTTACGGGTAAAATAAATTCTACGTTTTATTCTTTTTTTGTTTCTTTAGTTTAATTGACGATTTAATTTAATTAGTATATATATCTAATTTAAACAAAACGTATCACTGACGTCTGTCGCTTGTAAAGTTCTGGAAGGTATTGTCAGGGACCGAATAATGTTTTACCTTCAAGAGAATAATCTAATAATTGGAAGTCAACATGGATTTGTTCCAAAGAAAGGTTGTGTAACGAATCTACTTGAAACGCTTGATATGATCACGACTGAGTTGGCCAAAGGTAACAGTGTGGATGAAATACTATTAGACTTCTCAGAGGCTTTTGATACGGTACCGCATCAACGACTTCTTCATAAACTACGTGGTTATGGACTAGGTGAGAAAATAGTAAGTTGGCTCGAAGACTTTTTGAGTATGAGAACTCAGCGAGTTGTACTTGGAGATGGAGTTTCTAGATAGTCAGAGGTACTGAGTGGAGTTCCGCAAGGATCTGTACTTGGACCCCTGCTATTTGTTTTGTACATAAATGACCTACCTGACTGCGTTTCAAATAGAATGGAATTGTATGCAGATGACTCAAAAATACTCGGTATAGTTAATAATGTTTATGAGAGAGCGATGTTACAGAAAAATCTAGATGCAGTATGTCAATGGATAGAGGTTTGGCGTATGGGACTTTGTGCTAACAAATGTAAAGTAATGCATTTCGGCAGACTAAATGAAAGGCATAAATATACACAAAAAAAGCAACAGGAATGTTATACTAGCGACCACAGATTGTGAAAGGGATCTTGGAGTGATGGTTTCATCAGATTTAAAGTGGACCAGCAAAGTGAAAAGTGCTTGTGCGAAAGCGAGTAGGGTACTTGGAATGCCAAAGCGAACGTTTACAAGTAGAGAGGAAAGACTGTGGGTAAGATTGTATATATCCATGGTGAGACCCCACCTAGATTACGCAGTGCAGGTTTGGAATCCAAGTATGAAATTGGACGTGAATGCGTTGGAAAAGGTGCAAGAGAGGGCAACAAAAATACCTTTGTCTGTAAGAAACATGCCGTTTGAAAAGAGGCTGACAAAATTAGGACTGACAAAGCTGAGTGAAAGAAGAGTGAGAGGGGACTTGATTGAAATGTACAAACTAGTGAATGGAATAGAAAAGGTAAGCTTGGTCAAGAATCTAGTGAATAAATCAGAAAACAAGGGACCAGCCGGGGCGTTAAGAGGAAATAGCATCAGAGTCCAGAGAGAAAGTTTCCCAGCTAAAATTAGAAACGATTTTGCGGCTGCAGTAAATGCCAGACATGTATTTTTCTCAAACAGAGTAGTTCCGCATTGGAATAGGTTGCCAGAAAACGTGGTGAAATCCAAGTCAACCGCTAATTTTAAAATGGCTTTAGATAAGTTCAATGGAATCGGCTGCTACAGCTCTACACGGCCATTTGGCGGTGATGGGCTTAGACAATCTACATGTTAGGTGTCGCAGCAAGAACTTCTACTACTTCTACTACTAAAACATTTTTTTTTTTCCTTTTTTCATTTAAAAAAATATTCAGTCAATTTTTTTTTAAATTAGGGAAAAAAATTAGTTATTCAATATTTTTTAACATTTTTTGTTTTACAATACTGATTTGTAAAAGTGATTTTACCAAAATTTTAGAAAATTTACGGGAATTCGGGTAATTTAACGTTAAATCTCAAAAGTATGACTTCATTAGCGAAATAGTTGTTTGAGAAGCAAAAACTGTGATTTAAACTTCAACCTTTTAAAATTAGTTGGGTAAAATTATAAGTAAATTAAAAATATACAAACTAATTAAGTAATAAAATTTAAGATTAAATCACCCCTAAGTCACCAGACTCAAATCCCATTGAAATGAAAAAATTTACAGAAAAAAAATGTTTTCCATAGATGATGCAGCATTTGAAAAATGTAGCAAATATATAAATCATTTGGAAAAGGTTCACAATTATCAGTCTTAAATCCGATAAAATCCCTTAATTTCTTGGAAGCAAAGTGGGACGATCTAGGGATCACCCGCAGTAAGGACGCCTCAGCCTTTGTTTTTTCTTATTTAAGAAAATTAAGTTATCATAGTGACTCTATTGCTAGTCTCGCTCCGAAGGTCTTATGCTGTAGCTTTTAATAATAATTAAAAACTAAAGTATGAAATACATATGAATATAAATTGATTAGTTCGAAATTATTAAAAAATTAATAAATTTCAAATTTTATTTTCAGATCTGATTCCAGGATCTTATAAAACATTTACTAAATTTTAAATTAAATTTTAAATTTCAATTAATTACTTTACAAATCGAATATAATATGGCCAAATTGTAAGAAATATTCTGATATTGTTTTCTTTACAAAAATAGTTAAAAATAATTTCAAGTCCATCAAAATTAGAGATCTATTAACGCAACGGAGCGTTAAACAGAATCTTTTTTAATAAAAACATAATAATCAGAAATAACATTTTTTGAAAAAAGTTTTTTTGTGAAAATAATTAAAAGACAAAACTTTGAAATCTATAAACTTTTTTTAATTATTAATAATAGTCGACTTATCTTTATCCGGAACTATTTGTCAAAAAAAAATTTTTCGTAATTTTTTAGTTTTAACAATTAGTTGATTCATTTATGATTTATTTAAATTTTTTTTTAATTATTTATTTTAAAAATTTTAAGATAAATTTTCAAATTTTGAGACATTTAAAACTTTTAAATTCAAATTAGTTTCATTTTTTGCTTGCCGATTATTTTGGTCATCATAAATAATATTATTAAATAAATAGATTTCTTCTTAATTGAAAAACTCATTTTTCTCTAATAATTTAGATCAAATTTGTGGAAATTTTTTTATTTCATTTCAGGTTTGAACTAAATAAAGACACTAAAACCAGTTTATCTGAAAATTATTAGAGAAACATGATCAAATTTTATTTTATAAGATTTAATTGTCTCCGCAATATTTTTAATATTTATTATTTATTTAGTTGTCAAAGATTTTATAAAGGATCTTTTCTATATATTCATGTTACCTGAATTTTTTACTGTAGCTCATTACCAAAAGAAATACATTGAAAGTTAAAACCGATTTTTTCTTTTGAAAATTTAAAAAAATTTAAAATTTAAAAAAAAAGAATATGCTTTGATTAGTTTTTATTTTCTTTTTTTATTTGTAATTTTTTAATTTTTACTTCTTTTTATAATTCATCAATAAAAGAATTAGATCTAAATCGAAAATTGTCTTCTTGATTTTTTTCTTTAAAATTTTTAAACTTAAAAAAGCGTCTAAGAATACGAGATGCTGATCATCAAAATAATTTAAATTTAAAAATATTAGTTTTGATAACTAATTGTCGAACAAATAATTTTTTTATATTCATAGTGCAAAATTAATAAATAAATTTTTAAATAGATTTTTGGAAAATTTTTAAGACTTTTTTCTATTCTAAAAAAAATCAAAAAAAGATTAATATTTTCTATTGAGATTTTATGTTAAGTATTTAATTATTTTTATAAGATGACTTGGATTAATGAATCAGTTAAAAGAGAAATTTATTTTATTTTAAATTTTTTTATTAAATTTAGAATTTAAAATTAAATTTTTAGGAAGAATTTAAACAACCAGCAAAAAAGGCTGTCAAAAATATTTTCCTAAATAATTAAAGTTTTAATTAAATATTTTACAAGCCAGTAATGTTCATTTTTTACACTTTTAATCAATGATGAATTCTTACATTGATTCGAAGCTCCAGTGACTCAAAAAAAAACCCTAAAGTGAATTTTTCGACTTTTGCCTTTGAATTTTGTCAATTTGATCCTGTTGATTTTTGCTCAAAATTCTGGACACATGAATTGGTATTGGCACAATAATTTTACTATCCGATTTATCATTTAATTTGTTTGAATCCGAACTTGATTTAGATTTATGGATGCTCCTAAAGTAGCCAGTTTTTATTCGTTTCCACTTTGCCCGTCTGTTTTGGAACCAAATTTTGACTTGCATTTCGCTCAAGTTCAGCAACTTGGCAATTTCCGATCTCTCATTAAGAGACAAGTATTTTTTAGCTAGGAATTCTTTTTCAAGTTCAATCAATTGAGTGCTGGTAAATGCTGTTCGTTTGCGTCGCGATTTTTCAGTACAGGTAGAATTAAGCTCTTCAACTGCTTCGTCATTGTCAGTACTGGAATCTAGCTCAAGATTAGATTTGTTTGAATTGTCCAGCTGACCAAATATTTCTGTTTGTTTTGAATTTAGAGCTAGACTGAACAAACTCGATGCGCTTAAAATACCCGGGTACAAATTGAGTACACAAAACTGGTTGAAAAATGATGAGTTGTATTTATCTGAATCGTTTAGGATTTTATCTATAAAAAAATTGCTTCCGTTACTTTGGATTTCTTTCTCCATTTCTGTAAGTTTTGAAAATAGAATTTTATTTTTAAAATTTTGATAAACTGTGCTACACGCTGGTAATTATCCTGAATTACGAACTAATTAAATTTTAAAATTGTCCTTTTTTTTAACTTTCGTTTGTAAATGATGCTGATTTTCATTTAAAAGTAATTTCACTTGGACTAATTTGGCTCTGGGATTATTCTTTATGGGCGGTTTTTAAAGATTAAATTTCAAATATTTATCAAGTTTTTTGAATGTAATTTAATTTATTAGTTTTTAGTTTTGAAATTGGCATTTAATTAATATAAAATAGAGAAAAAATCACGAAATCATTGAGATTCGTTTCGAAAAAATAAAAAATTTTCCAAGCAATTCTTTATTAAATACAAAGATCGATTTTAAGAGCAATAAATAAACTTTTCACTGCTAGTTTATGCTTCTTATAAACTAAAGGTATTTCAATATTTTTTTTGTTCTAATAATAAAATTAAATGTTTTCGAGGTACCGATTTTTTTATTAGCAGAAGCAATAAAAAAGGTTAGATGGATTGTTTAAAAAAAGTCACACAATATGTTTTTAATACTAAGCGTTTTAAATTTCTGATATGTTTATTTAATATTTTTCTGAGAAATCTTAAATTTCCTTCTCAGTCTTTTTAAAAAAAAATCAACTTTAATCTTTCAATTTGAAGCAAATAATTATTCAAATAATTTTAAAAAGTTTTAAATCTATTTTTTGTCAAACAACCTAATATTAAAATTTTAACAAAACAATGTACAAATTTAGACCTGTTTAAAAGTCACAAGTCTTAAGGACAAGTCGAGACTTTGACTTTTGATATGTCTGACATAGTCTGAAATGTTTTGATCGTAAAAAAGCATTAAATAAATAAAATTATTAAAAATATGAAAATAAATTTTTTTTAAATTGATTTTTTTAAAAAATGAAGAAATTTCAGTCAATTTAGACTTTGACGTTTTTTTTACTATGATAAGACATGTTTTTTTATTAATGTCACTCAATTTTTTTTATTAAAAAATAAATTTTTATAAAATTTTGATCTTTTAATTTTTCTTTTAAATAATTTAAAGTAATAAAATATAAAATTAAAATTGTAAACTTTAGATTAGTTTTGAAAAATTATCGTTGAGTGCGAATAATCATGAAAATTTCAATTATTTAGTGATCATAAAAATTTAAATGACAAAAGTTTTTAAATTGTTAAAATATTTGACAATAAACTAACAATTTTTTTTGGCATATCGAAAAATTGACTTGATGATGATAAAATTTAGCTTGAAATTATTTTCTAATTTTTTTTTTTTTTTAATTATTTAAATATGCAATTTTGAAAACAAAGACAAATTTTTTCTCTATAATAAAAAATTTTTACCTGAACAGCTCATTGAATTTTGTTAATATTCTTCAATTAATTAAATAAACATAAAATTTAACAATTTCAAATTTTTTTAAAGACCCGGCGAAGACCGGTTCGACAATTAAATCAAATAATATTTAAAATTAAATTTTAAAGCTGAAAAAAAATATCATTTAGAACATTTCTCTTTATTTTTTTAGAAAATTTGAAAAAAAATCGATTGGAGCTGGAAATGGCCTTTTAATTTAACAGAAGGACAATAAATTAAAAATGTCCCAAGTCGCTCATTCAGCTTTCTCTAATGAAAATGATTTTACCTTTGATCCAAATGATGAAGTTAGGTAGGTAACCAAAATTAAATTGGAGAAAAAAACTTATTTTTCTGATAGCTATTACTACGGTGATTTGAGCCGTGATGAAGTAAAATCTGTTCTCGATGAGGCATCAATAGGAACTTTTTTGATTCGAGATAGCACTAAAGACATAGACCAAAAAGTTTTGTGTGTAAAGTAAATTATATTAAAAAATTTTACTATAATAATTTTCTAAAGAGTTCTTAATTCAGAGAAGGCCCTAAGTCTATCAATAGTTATAAAATAGTACATCGTTGCACCGACGACAATAAAATCCATGAAGACTCACATGTTTTCTATATATATGGAAAAGAAGATTGTCTTTTTTCAAGTATACCAAACATTCTTGAGTTCTATTCCAATCATTACCTTAATCAGAGCCCGCTGATTAAACCGGTAAAAATTTTATTTACAAAAAATATTCACAAAAAGTATAAAATCAAAATATTTCAAGGCATTTTATCACAAGAAATGCATCGCTTTGTACGACTTTACAGAAAATGGGGTAACTTATTCGAGCACCATAAGGCAGTTTCATTAAGACTTTATTTTAGGATCCAAATGAGGATTTATATTTTAAAAAAGACGAAATTCTAAGCATCATTGAGTATACTCAGGGAGAAAATTGGTGGAAGGCATCTAACGAAAATGGAAAAGTTGGTCTCGTTCCAGTGCCACTGATCAGAAGACTGAAACCAGTAAACAAAATTATTAAGAAAAAAATAACTCTTTAATATATTGTTATATTGAAATTAGAATGAATGGCCATATATTAAAACTAGAATTGTGTCAAATAAATTGGAAGACAATCAACCTATAATTCACAGTCAAAAGAATTCTACTGATGAAGAAAGCAACTATAGTAACGAAAAGGTATTGTTATATATTTTTTTTAAATAATTTTTTAACTTATGATCAAGAATGAAAAATGTCCCTTCGATGCTCGAGTCATTGAAGACTATACCCCATCTCCATATGAGCACTCCTGTATTAGCCTCAAAAAGGGACAGATTGTCACTGTTCTAGAGATGAGATCAATGGGTAAATGGTACGGGCAAAATCAATCAGATGGAAATAAGGGCCTTTTTCCATTCAATAGGGTGGAAATAATTGATGATTAATTTAGAGAATTCTGTTTACAATTTTAATCAAATTTTTTTATATCAATTTAAATAAATTTTTTTAAAAATTTTTTATAAATTTAAAGCTTAAATTGATTGATTTTTGCAATTGCTTCTAAAGTGGTTATTACCCTTTTGTCATTTCCAAAAGTTGCATAAACAGAAAATTCAATAATTGGAATATTTCAATTTTTTTATTATTTTTTTCAAAATTTTTTAATTTATAATACTAAATTTTAAACAAAAAATTAAATTGCGTTAAATGATACATTTTGTGATAGGTGTATCTAAACGTAAAACAACTCACACAAACTACGCAGCTGTCTATGACGCTGGTTTCAAGTGTCTGTAGCTCTTAACCAAATTTTAATATTTCTAAAATTTATTTGAACTGCTAATTCTGTGAAAATTTAATTGTTGAATATTATTAAAAAAAAACCTTAAAAAAAGGAACTATAAAAAATAGTCATCAATAATTTGGTAGAAATTAAAAACCAAAAGAAAGTTGTAAAATGTTTTATTATTTTTGATTTTGAAAAAGATTTTCTTCTCTAGTAGAATGCTTTTTAATTTTTATCTCTTGACTGTCATCTCTTTATTGCCAATTTACAGTAGCACCATTCAAGAAGTTGTATTTACAGCACACAATACCTACAAAGATATAGATTCATTTAAGCTGGTAGACAACTTAATAATCCTCAATGAATTACCGCTCATTTCGTGCTTATTCAAATGCATGTTTTCTGAAAGATGTTCCAAAGTATTCTACAGAAAATCCCGCGCATGCATTCTAATATTAGATTCAGAAGAAAAAAACAGAAGAGATAGAACAAATTTTATTCTTTATTTAATAAAAAGTATTTTTTTCTTAATTTTTTTTACTTATTTTATCAAATTTTCAAAGATAATAATTTAATATTCAACGAATCGACTGTGCCAAATTCAAAACAGGAAAACACAACTAAAGATAATTCAACTGAGGGAGAGAACAGGCACGATCACTCGGAAAATGATCACATGGATCCAAATTCAAAAGAGAATGGAAAAAGCGCGGAGGAAATGGGGGACAGGCCATTAGCGGACTCCCGTTCGGCAGAAATTGAGTACACTTGCACAGAGGAAGGGTGTGAGTGCTTAGATCAGTCCAAAATTTATTCCAAACAGCGGTCTGAATGTGTCAAATGTCGAGATGGCTGGAAAAAATATAAAAATGTATGCTTTTTGGAAACAACACTTTTATTGAACTGGACAGACTATAAATTATATTGTGGATCATTGGACTCATCTTTAGTAATTTTAGATGATAGGGATAAGTTCGAATATTTTCAGCAAATTGCGATTAAATACGCCTCCATTACCGGCTACCTAAGAACATGGGTAGGAGCTGTTTATAATTCAACATACAATTACAAGTGGCTCAATGGACAAGAAATGGATTTGTCATTTTTCAGCCCGGTAAATAACAATAATTTAAACAATTGTGTAGCTTACTTTACAATTCCTAATTGTTTGTTACAAACTTTAGTTTGTTGGACTCGGTCACATGGTATTTGTGAGTATCAACTGTAGTAAAAGATAAAATTTAATTTTGTTTGAAATTTTATTTCCGATAAAGTTTTCAGTATTTTTAAAATAAAATATTTTTCTATTAAATTTTGTTTTGTTTATTTTGTAGCAGACTTTATTGAATGAAAACTTTGACTCTAACACCATATGCTCAGATAAAATTAAAAACTGTAGTTTCTTTTTATGATGTTATTTTAAGTGATAATTTAATTAAAAAAAATTATAATTTATATTTATGGAAAGTCTTAATTTAGCTTTTTATTATGAAAATAGATCAGGAATGCCGCAAAATATTTTAACGGCATAGGGTCTTTGTAATTTTATTATATTGAGATAAATTAGAAATTTTTGATAGCAAATTGGCACAGATAGCAATATATTGGTAAATAATAATTTTTAATTTTAATAAAGGGTTGTTCCGAGTCTAATAAAATAAAAAACATATTTTTATCACAACAAAATTTAAAAAATGTTCAATTTTATCTCAAAAAATTAGCTTACGTTTTTTTTTGAAACAATGTCGTTACTACTAAGAGATTTAATTTGTCGTAATCTCAGAAAATTTAGACATCTTAATAATAAATTATGATTTTGATATTTTAAAATTTAATTTTCTAGATTATAAATTAACTTTTATTCATGATAATTTAGTCTAAATACAAAAAAGTTGTATTAGACCATTTTTTTGTTCTAAAATTTTAATTGTAAATATTTGCCATTTTTTGACATGTTTTGATTGAGTCAAAAATTTAAAATAATTTTAATAATTAATTATATTTATTGAAGGAATGAATTTTTATTAATTATAAGTATTTTAAAGAGAGAAAGAATTACTTCGTTAATCATTTATTTTAATAATTTAGCCCATTTTTTTTTTAAAGTTTACTTCAAGGATATTTAACCAATTTTGGTTTTTTTAATTTATGCTAATTTTAAATCTTCCGATACCAAGTTATAATTTAAAAACAAAATTCAGGTCACAAAATCAAAACTGTTTTTCGGTATTTTTCAAATTTCCTTATTTATTGCTTTATCTAATTCAAAATAAAGGTAAGTATTTAAGTCTACGTAAAAATCGATTTCGTGAATTTTTTTTAAAATTCAAATCAATAATTGACTAACGAAGCAATTTTAATTAATTTCGAAATATTGATTATTCAATTTTTAAATGACGATGAGAGGAAAATCTAATTAAAAATTACTAATGGTAAATTTTTTCACAGAAAAATTATTACTTTTTTAAAATTTATTTTCTAAAAATATTAATATTTTTTAAAGGCATATTTTGAATTAATTTTCTTTTAGATGATACAAAATTTTTTAAATTTTTTTAATCTATTTTACCAGTATGTTGTTGCTATTTATCGTGATTTCTTAGGCATTCGCCTATTTCTTGACATTAAATTCACCTTATCCAAATTCCAAAGAGAAAAGACCAACACATTCAACGAATTCCAAAAATTGGTTAAAAAACACCCGCAAAAAGCTTGCATCATTAATGAAAATAAAACATGGACATTCAAAGATGTAAAAAAACAAAGAAAAAAACTTTGATCAAATAAAATTTTATATTTTTTAAGCTAGAAGATTATTCGAATCGTGTGGCAAAATTATTTTCTACAGCACCTTTTGGCTACAAAAAAGGAGACTGTGTTGCTATTTTTATGGAAAATAGGCCAGAATTTGTTGGCCTTTGGCTCGGTCTTTCCAAACTAGGAGTCATTAGTGCTTTGATAAATACAAACTTAAAGGGAGAACCACTTAGGCATTCCATTGCCTCATCAAAAGCTCTATCAGTCATATTTAATTCTACTCTGGAACCAAGTAAGACAAATAAAAGATGTTAGGATTTTTTTAATTCTTTATTTTTAAAAGTAATTGGACAAATAAAAAATGATCTTGACAAGGTTCAGCTGATAATTGATGCCGATAAAAAATCGACCATTGGTGCTGTCAACTTAAATAGTCTTTTGAATAAAACATATGCGGAGAATATTGATTGTGGATACAGTGTGGCTTCAGAAGATACAATTTTGTATATTTATACAAGTGGCACAACTGGTTTGCCTAAGCCAGCAGTTATCAAACAGAGTCGTTATTATGGCGGAGCTTCGACTTTTTTCAGGGCAGCTGGATTGGGAGCAAACGATGTTGTTTATGTCACTTTGCCTATCTATCATGGAAATGGAACTTTGCTAGGTATTGGTTCGGCCATTACTGTTGGCTCAACTGTTGTTTTGCGCAAAAAATTTAGCGCTTCAAATTTTTGGAAAGATTGCATTCAGTATAATTGTACCTCTTTTATATATGTTGGCGAAATATGCCGATTTTTGGTCAATCAAGCGCCATCGGCGCTAGACCGGGCACATAAAGTGCGCAAAGCTTACGGAAATGGACTTAGAGCTAATGTCTGGAAGGAATTTAATCAACGTTTTGGAATCAAATGTTTAGAATTTTATGCCGCATCTGAGGGAAATTGCACAATGCTCAACTTGGACTATAAAGTTGGCTCGTGCGGTTTTAAACCTTTGCTAACCAGGTTGATCAAAAATGTCTATCCAATATTTTTGATAAAAATTGATGAACAAATGAATCCGATTAGAGATGAAAAGGGTTTTTGTGTTGAGTGTGAAATTGGAGAAAAGGGTCTTCTAATAGGAATTATTGGTAATGAGCCTACCAAAGCTTTTAATGGATATGCCAATAATCCAGAAGCGTCAAAAAAAAAAATTATTGAAAATGTTTTTAAACCGGGCCAAAGGGCTTTCAACACAGGTAAGGCATTTTTTTTAAATTGTCAAAGTCCCATTGTGAATTTTATTACTTAAAATAAAGGCAAAACTTAGTAAAATTTTAATTGTTTCCATAAATTTAGCCAGTAAATAAATTAAATGTATCACCTAAATCAAACTTCAAAAATTTCATTTTTTTTTTAATAAGTAAAAAATTCCATTGAAAATTTGAAATATCAAGTTTTTGAAAAATAAAAAAAAGCTAAAGTAAAATAATTAATATATACAATTATTTAGATAATAATAATAAATTACAGCAGGGTTTCCAAGAGCGAGACTCGAAGGCTTCGCTATGGTAGCTAAAACGAGTTTATTAATAATTCTTTTTAATAGTTTTATTTTTTTTGCAGTCAAAAAATCGTCTAGTTTCTTTTTAAAGCTATTTTTGATTTTTCTGAAAGTTCTTCTGGAGGGAGCTGGTTCCAATTTTCCAGTGTTATTTTGTTTAATTTGCGTATTTTAATTTTATACATAAAAATGAAAAAATAATCACCACCGAAAAAGAAAAGTCCAAATTTTGGTGTATTTGTGTAATTTAGAACCAAAAAATAATATTAATAAATAATTAACATCAAAATTTATAAAATTTAATTTTAAAATTTTAAAGGAGGAAATAGAAAAACAGTATTGTTTTAAGCGATTTAAAAAAAAGAATTTATTTAATTGATAAAAAAACTTAAGAATTAATCATAGATAAATAAAAAATCACTTTGCAGATTTATTTTCCTAAATAAATGAGGTGTTGTCAATGAGCCTAGTAAAAATTAGAATTGGATAATTATTTTAAAAGCCAGTGCTTTTAAATGGAAAAATACAAAATAAATTTTGGCTTCTAGATTAAAATTTTATTTTATACGTGACTTATCTTTTATTTCTCCTTTAACTAAACCTAACCAGTTACCCTGACTTTCATGAACTTTATGTGCGTAAAGTTTTATCTTTTTTTATTTTGCATTTTCTCTAAAGTAAAAGTTATTTTATTCAAATTTGGTTTTTAACTAAAACCAATTTATTCTAATAATTTTTAATCTTCCAGAAAACTTTATTGTTAATAAACCCTAATCCCTATGGCCGGGGTTCTCCCATTACCCTTTATTTTGCCAGTTTGTTAAAGGAATGATGTACTTTTTTATTTTTTTGAATCAAAAACATATTTTTATGGTTTCTTTGATAATAGATGAAATAAATTTTATTTAAAAACCTTCAAGATGAGACTTTCAATACCACTGCGGCTCCATTTTCCAAAAGTAATTTTTGTAAGCTTACACACTTAATTTATCACTTAATTTCTACAAATTCTCTTCTATGTTAAATAGCTATCTTTTTCCAAAATATGTTATTATTTTTTTTACAAGCAAAGTTTACTAAAAATTAATACCAATAGGTAAAAAAATTATTTTTTATAACCCAGAATATATTCTAAACGAAATTTTTTTGATTAAGAAAATACAAGTGTTCATTATTTTTTCTTCCTTATTTCTAAATATTTATTTGTAATAAACATTTATTAGTCGTCAACAAAAATTTCTCCTACCTAAATTTGCCGAAAATGACACAACATTTTTTGGCATTAATTTTAAAGTAACATATTATTTTGACAAGTGATAATTATTAAAAAATAAGAATTTAAAGACCCAAATTTGGACTATTAGAAAAAACAATCCAAAATTTAAAACATTTTTTAAAATTTTAACATGAATTTTTTTTTCTCAAAACTCCCGAAACTATTATGAGTAAAACTAGTTTTCTATTTAAAAAGGTAAAAATTATTAACAAAATAAGAGAAAAAAAAGAAAACACTATTTACTATCTATTTACAATTAAAAATTAAAAAATTTAAGGTGATTTATATTTAAGGAGATGCAATGTCAATGGACAGATTTGGTTATTTTTATTTTTGTGATCGTTTGGGTGATACGTTTCGATGGCGAGGCGAAAACGTGTCAACAGTTGAGGTAGAAAATCAGATAAGTCGATTCCTTAATTCCAAAGAAGTTGTTGTTTATGGAGTTGAGATTCCGGGCCAAGAAGGACGCGCTGGAATGGTCAGCATTGCTGACTCACCAAACTCGATTGATTTGCAGGGTTTAAATAAAAAAATAAAAGAAGAGCTTCCTTCATATGCTCGGCCTCTATTCATACGATTTACGACAGAGTTAGACCACACAGGTAAATTAATAACCTTGTAGAATATTTTAAAGTCCATTCGATTTTCTGTTTAAGGCACTTTTAAAGCAAAAAAGACAAAGCTTGTAGAAGAAGCATTCAATGTAAAAAGTGTTAAAGATATCATTTATTATTTTGATGCTAATTTACAGATTTATAAACCTTTGAACAAAGAAGTGTATGAGGAAATTTTAAGTGGTAGAATTCGCTTATAGATTTTTTTTTGTTGAAAAAATAAAAAAATTTTAATATGAAACATGTTTATTTTTTCGATAACCCTTTTGGTTAGTAATTGAATTAAACTTTTAAAGTTCAATTTAAGTCAAATTTTCATAATTATTAATACATTTATTTTAAAAAAAAATACACCCTTTGATGAGGATGGAGTCTTTTAATTTTAGTTTTTTTCTTTTTCGAAAATTCATTTTCTAATTGAAAATCCATTTTGGAGGGGCATATTTAATTTTTTTATTGGAATTAAATTAAAAAAAATAAATTAGAATTAATTATTGATTTTTTATTTTGAATTAAAAATTTTGGTCCCCGAAGCAAAATCAGAAATTGTAATTTCAAGTCAAATCAAGAAAATTCTAACTCGCAAAAAAATTAAATAATCATAAAACATTATTTCGATAATAATATTTTTTGAAACACGTTTCTTTTTTTCTTGGTCTAAAATAAATTAAAAAAAATTAAATGCGTAATAAAGCCTTACTTTTTGTCAATCAATTAAATATTTCATCTGTTAAGAACTTTATAAAATGGTTGAGGGTTTGTTTTTTAGATAAGTTTTGTATTACTATTTAAAGTCATTTAAATTATATTTGAAATTTAAAATAATTTAAAAATTTAAAATCAATCATGTTCATTTTGTTGCCAAATTTAAGAAAACACAGTTTCTTACAAATAGTCACAGATAAGGTCGGCTTCTTTATAATGTTTATCCTTATGTCTAGAAAAAAAAATTATTTTCTTTAATTAATTTTTTAAAAAACTAAAAATAATTTGGGTAATAAATTTTTCGTTCTACTTTTCTGGGTAGGATGCTACGGAATTTTTTTCTTTTTTTAAATTTTCTAGTTCTTGTTTATATTTAGAGCATTGTTTAAATAACTCATCAAGTGCTAGAAATTATACAGATAATTTTTTTGTTTTATCAAATTTGTGTTATTAATTGTTTTAAATAAAAAAGAATTTTAATATTTTAAAATATTGTTTTGTTTATTACGTTTTTGGAATGGAAAAGAGTGTTCATTCTATTAAAAGCATTGATGCAGGATAGTTTGTAGTAAAACTATTGAGAATAATAAAAATAAAATAAAATGTTTTTTAACCTTTTCAACCTAACTCCATCATAGAAAATAAAAAAGATAAATACACGAGCATTTTCTCTTTATTCTTTTAATAGATTTAAATAAAAGTAGAATGGAATACTTCTATAGCGATGACTATGTGTGCGAGTGTTGCTACTACAATGATTCATTGGGCTCAAATGTGGAACAAATCTATTATCTGTGCGATTACACCAAAAGTGACATGTACAAATTTCAAATCGATTTCTACAATTATGTAGAAGATTGTTTGTCTTTGAAGTCTTCTTTTGCTGACCACGATCTATTGACCATAGATCTGATCCGTTGTCAACAGATTACGTTCAATGAAAATCGGCTGCTCAAGACCCTGCAGATGATCCAAGAGAACCAGTGCGTAGACTGCACACTCAAGCTTTATTTGGTCAAGGGTCTGTTCTGTTGGCATTCTCAGTTCAACAACATTGGTCTCATTCGACTAATCGCCAAGTTCAACGAGGACCATTTGAAGACAGACGAAAAACAGCTCGGAGACTTGCCAAACACTCTCTTGTTCTGCATTCATTCTCACTCATTGGAAATGGTGAAGCTTGTGGTCGAAAATTTCGGTGCCAATCTTGACCTGTCCGCTTTCAAATACTCCATAATCGAAAATCAACCAGACATCCTCAACTACTTACTCAACAAGTCGACATCTAACCTCAAATTCGATCTGATCGAATTCCTAATAGACATTGCGGTCAAAGAATCAAAAATAAATTGTCTAAAAATTTTATTAGAAAATTCACTCAAATCTAAAATAGACATTAATATGGAAAAGTTAAAAAATTGTTGTCAATATCTAAGCCTCAATTTGCCATCGACTTGCCAGCAGCTTGAGCTCAAATACGATTTGTATAGCGTGTTGCTGAACGACTTTGGTGTTGATTTGTCCAGTGAAGCATCGATGGGCAACGAGTCTTTGTTCTCCGTGTGCTTTGAGTTCTTCCAGCAAAATTTCTACACTTTGTTCATAAACAGTCTTAAGAAAAGAGTTGACGATTCATGCAAAATCGATCTGATATTGATCGATACTTTGATTGTCAAAATGAAGCGTTCATTTCAATCGGACATTAAGTTGATTGAAATTTTGTTAAATTATATAAATAATAAAAAGTTATTGTACAAAAAATTACTATGCTACGAGTCAGCTAGACTGCTAAAGCCGTGTGATGATCAAATGAAAAATATTAAATTAGAATACCAGGGCCTCAGTCCAAACATTTGTAATGCGTATTTTTTGAAGCATTGGCTCTTGGTCAAATATGATGTTGTACCCTCTAATCACCGCGGAACATGGATTGCCAACTATATTTTCTACTGGACCAAAAAATGCTCAAATCGGTCAAGTTTTTTGTCAGCATCAAATATTCTGCGCTATTTGACAAGTGATGAGATGGTCGATTTGGTCACCAGTTATGTCAAAAAATTGATTCAGCATGGTCTTATGGATTCAGGTACCAAGTCGTCTCTGGCTTGGTGGTCCAAACTCAAAAGAAAACAAAAAATGAATACTCTTGATTCCAATATCAAAGATCGGATTGAATCTGTGCTTTTTTCACTGCACGAATGTGGCAAAGGAAAGCCAAAGAGTCTGCGGTTGATTGCCAGAAACCAAGTAAGAGAAAAATTGAGATCACTTTCAATCGAGTCTTTGACCAGCCTTCAAATACCAACTGTTTTAGTCAAGTTTTTGAGAGATATCTAATTATTTTATTATATTTTCCAAACCATTTAAAAACCAAAAAATATTTATTTTCATTTAGTTGAACACTTAAGAAAGAATTTAAAATTCGAAAATAAATTTTTTTTTTTTTAATTTAAGGAAAAAGGAACGAAATAAAATACTTAGATAAAGAAATTTTCCTTATTAAAATTATGTAAAAATTTATAATTAAATATAATTTATAATTAAAATATAATTTATAATTTATAATTTATAATTAAATATATTAAATATAATTCTTATTTAATTTTTTTTAAAATAAAATCTTTATTTTTGGAGTGGAGTTTTTGGTTTGTTAGTCATGCAACCAGAGGATCGAGGGTTCAGAGCCCGCTAAGGATCAAAAAATCTTCAAAATATCTCTGAAATGCAGGACGAATGTTTAAATGCGATGTAAATGAAAAATTGCATTTAAAATGAGGAAGTTATGACAACACTGACTTAGTCCGTAAATTTTGTCTCAACTCGTCAACTAGCATTGCTAATAAATCTTTTAAGAATAAAGATTATACAAAAAAAATTAAAAATTAATTAATTTTTTTATTTTATTGATTTAATCATATAATCAGTAATTTTTTTACTTATTTTTGATTATTATTTTTTTACATACTAGAGTAATTTAATTCTTTGTCTATGGTCATTAAATTTTAGTATTCAATTATAATACCATACTTGGTATTTGTGTAAGACTATGTCCTAAAATTTTACTTACCTGAAGCTGAACCATGGTCAGGTATATGGAGAGTAATTTTCAGTACCTTGGGGCTATTGCGAGGAAGAATGATATTGTAAAAGAGTGTTTTTTTAGGACATCCTCTGAAGCTCTAAAGTTTCATTAACAGAGAAGTGATCTTGAATTGACGAAGTTGATAATTTTTTTCAGACATTGTTTTTTTTTAATTTAATATTATTTTACAAATTTGAACAAAAATACAGATTATTTTTTGATTATTCTCAATCAAATTGTATGTTAATTTACAAATGAAAATAAAAATTTTTGCTTTTCTTTATTTAAAATTACTTTTAAATAAACCAGCCTAAACATTTAAGTCTTTTTTAAACAATTAAAAAATCACCAAATACAAGATCATTTAATTAGTGGTCATTTTCATTTAGAATTGATCGGAGATAAAAAAGACATCTCAAAATATTGATATTTTACTCGATCATTAATATATCCTGTGTCAATTAAAATTATTTATTATTCTTTTAATTTAATGAAACATACTTTGTTTCATATTGTTTCATCAAAGTTAATCATCTTAAGCTCAATTTTGCTAATTTTAATTAATGAAAAAGAATCTATTTTTTTTTAATTTTTGTTAGATTTCTATGAAAATTCACAATGCCTTGAAAAACGCTTTACTAGTTTAACAGATTTTAAACCGGCTTACCAGCCCTAATTATCACATTAATTTTGTCTCCTTTCGTCAGAAACTTCACTGAAAGGCTCTTTGTCCAGTCTTCCGGCATGACTTCTGGACACCATATCTTGTTGAAAGGGCTGTGCAATATTTCCACTGCTGTCCCTAAACCAGCTTTCAACCTTTCTGACGAAAACACCGTCAATTCCCTGTGCTGTTCTTCAAATTCCTTCAGCGCAGCCTCTTCTACGGTACTTCGATATCAATATCTCGGCCAATGCTTACCGGTTCAGGATGTATGCTTTCCTTTGGTTTTGAAGATTAGATTTGAAATTAAAATTTTTAAAATGATTTTGCTTTGTTATTCAATACAATTTAAATAAAAGACTCAAATTTATTTTAATTATATTGATTTTTAATAAATGATCAATTTTTTTTTTTCGGAACCTTTTTTAAATTGGATTTTTCTAAAATATATTGCTTTTTTAATTATGAAACTTTTAGATATAAAAGTGAACTTTCAACAACAAAAAAATTATGCAACAAAAATTTGGAAAAAATTTATGAAAAAAAGTTTACAATGTTAAAGTTGTTACCGATTTAAATATCTCAAACCACTGCATGCCGTCGAAAAGATGAACCAGCCAAGATTTGCTTAGTGGAATAAATGTAACTTAATTAGTATTTTTTTCAAATTTCTTAATATTAATAATAAAAAACTAAAAAATTACTGACCATATTACAAGTACCTATTCTTTCTAGTCCAACTTCAATAGACAAGCAACCCAAAAATCAAAAATTTTTGCCAAAAAAGATTTTAGTCTTCATTAAATATGCAATCCAGTTTGGTTCATTCATTTACTAAACTCGATTGTTTATTAATAAAAAAATGAACAAAATATTTTTAATCTTTAGAAAAATCTACAAAAATATTAAATTTTAATTGAGATGAATTAGATTTTATTTTTTTTTTTTAAATTCTGTCAGTAATTAATCTCATAAATCAATCTGAAAAACGTTCTAAAAATAATCAATTGATACATCATTTTTTTTTTACTACAGTTGAGTTTCATTCATACGGCATGATTATCTGCCAGAATACTTGTCAGAACCATTGACTACATTCAGCTACAGTACCAGAATATTTTGAGATTTAAATAGTAATTTTTTCTAATTTCAAAATAATTGATTTTGTTCATCAGTAGATATTTTTTTTAAACATCTAATATTCAGTTTAAAATTTTTCAAAGAACAAGAATGCATTAGATATTTTAAAATCTTTATTATAAAATCATTTTTTAGACATTGAAAAAATCCTCTACTGTGGACCCAACAAAAGGTATTTACATTCGATATTTGAGTCTTGACTTAATAAAAAATATCAATTTAATTATTTTAAAATTTTTTATTTTGACTGAAAGAAAAAACGAATATCTTTTTCGTAACTTGCTAAGGGTTACAAAATAAATAATTTTTTTGTTAAATATTTTTGATAAATTGATTTTTTTCGAAATTTCGAAACTCTCGAAAGTCTTTATATTGCAATAATTTATTGTAAAAGATTCTATTAAAAAACATAATGAAAAACACATTCAATTAAATAAACCATTGCATTTTATTCTAATTTAATTCCTTCGATCGATGAAAAAAGAGATTTCAATTTTTTGCATAAAACTAATTTTATTAATTACTAATTCATACTTGCCATATGAATAAATAAAAAAGAAATTTAAATGATCAGATTTCAAATTTTTTGCAGAATTGGTTGTTTATCTAGTCATGGTAGTGCATAATCAGCATTTTGCAAAACAGTTTTCAAATAAAATTCTACTTAATCATAGAAATTACTTTTGTTAACTTTTACGTGATCTAAATGATTAGTAAGCACATTTTTCAATATGTAACAAAAATTCGAAAATTATATAAGCCTTTTTATTTCATTAAAAAATTTATGATTTTTTTATTTCTTTCGGGAAAATTCACAAGAGCACTTTAAAAAGAATAATATTAAAAAAATTCAAGTAAATTGGTAGTTATTTTTGGAACTTTTTGTTTGTGTCATTGATTGTGCTTCTATGTTAAAATTTTTTATTATGATTCTTGGTTTTTTATTTAGATTTTTTAAATAATAAAATTAATAATTAGTTCATGTTGAATTACTGTAAATAACAACTAAATACAAATTATTTCTGATATTTTAAGTAACAAAAAAATCTATAAATTATGACAAGTTATAAAGCTAAGCATTTATTGAATTCTAAGTTATACAGTGCTATAAACATTGTTAAATATATTTTTATTTGATTTCTTTTAGTAAATTTTTTTCCCAAATATTCATATCTGATTAATTCCATTCAGCGATTTTATTATTATTCATGAATAAGTTAAGTTTTTTTGTGTTTAATTTTTATCAAGATTTTTTAAAATTTAATAAGGTTTAGTCAGCAAAAATTCTTCTGATTTATAGTTAGTATGGTGTCGCATCAAAAACTCGGATATAAGAAAAAAATTTTTTGAAAAATTGTCGCTGGAGGCTAATATAGAAGCAAAAAAATATTGTTTGATTTTTTTTATTTTTTTTCATCAATCAATCTCAGAAATCAATATAAAATTTTTTCTGTTTTTTTAGAGTGTGTCCAAAATATTTTCAAAAAAATTGGAATAAATTTTTTTGATTAATTTTTGGACACTGGCTTCCAATTTAAATTTAGTGAAATGCAGGGAGTTTGGAATGGAAATTTTCGATAGTGATTAGAGGCTAAACCGAAATAACTTTACAAAATAATTAGAAGCTTTCAAAATAAGAGATTTTTATTTACTCTGAAAATTGTGTTAAACTTTTGAAAAAGTAAATTTCAAATTTGAATTACGATAAACTGTTTTGAAGCAAATTTAAAAAATCTTAATTAAAATTTGCAATTCATATTTAGAAAGTATATGTTGAAATGGTAAATGAAATAGCATTAAATCGAGAAAATGACTATGAAAATGCCACAAGACAATCTCTTTTAAATGAGAACAATTCAGAGAAAAAAGATATTTACAAAAATTTGACTACTCGAAAAAAAATTGTAAGTATTCTTCAAATAGCTCTTGTCAATTGACCTTAAAAAAAAAGTTTTAAGACAATGCGAGGCCATATTTAATTTGTTCTAATTTAAATTTTTAAAATAAAAAAGTAAAAAAAATCTTCTATCACAACACTCACTTATCTCACGCTTAAATATCTCATGATTTAGAATCATATCGCTCTAATCAGGTTATATCATTATAAAAATAAGAATAAAACTTAGCTAACTTTTGAAAAATTATTTAATTGTTTAAACAAAAATGGTATTACATAAAAACTTAAAAACTATCTTTTAACTCAATAGCTATCATTTGTTTTCCAAAGGGCCTAACAAAAAAGCTAATTTTTAGTCTCGCTTCGGCCGTAATTGGCTCAGCATTCCAATTTGGCTACAATACTGGTGTCATAAACGCTCCAGGAGAAGTAATTTTTTATTAGCTTAATAAAAGTGGTTATAATGGTTTTTTTTTTTAAGTTAATTCGTCAATTCATCAATGAAAGTCATATAAGCCGATATGGAAATGAGCTTTCGGCGTCCACGGTAGGATCTCTACTGGCTTTCACAGTTGCCATATTTGCTGTCGGAGGATGCATTGGTGGTCTTTTGAATGGCTTTTGTGCAGATTTTTTTGGCAGAAAGAAAAGTCTTTTGCTGAATAATTTACTAGGCATCCTGGGAGCTCTGTTTATGGGTTTTTCAAAGTTTGCCAATTCTTATGAAATGATAATTGTTGGTAGATTTATAATTGGTCTTAATTGCGGACTTAATTCAGGTCTTTGTCCTATGTATTTAAATGAACTGTCTCCTGTTGATATTCGTGGTTCGGTTGGCGCTTTGTTTCAATTGGGAGTCACGTCCACAATTATGCTGTCCCAAGTTCTGGGTCTGCCCGAAATCCTTGGCACTGAGGACTTGTGGCCTATACTTTTGGGCATCACAGGCTTATTCTCAATTATTCAGCTTCTGACCCTGCCATTTTGTCCCGAAAGCCCACGATTTTTGCTCATAAACAAAGGCCTTCCAGCCGAAGCTGAAACTGCTCTCATGGCTCTCAGAGGCACCAAAGACATCAAGCACGAGATCGATGACATGAAAAATGAAGCTGAAATGGAACGATCACAGCCCAAGTTCACTATTTTCAGTCTATTTTCCACCAGAGCTTTGCTGTTGCCTACAGTAATAAGCATAGTTCTACACTTGTCTCAACAACTTAGCGGAATCAATGCGGTAGGTTTTTTTTATTTTTTTTATTTTTTTTAGTTTTATTTTTTATTTTCTTTCAAAAAGGTATTCTATTATTCAAATGATATATTAAACAAGTCTGGCATTGAAAATAGCCAGTATGCTACTCCTTTCATAGGCTTGATTATGGTCATAATGACTTTGGTATCCATTCCGCTAATGGAAAAGTCAGGCAGAAGATTTTTGCACCTGCTTGGCCTTGGTGGAATGTTTGTGTTTAGCATTTTTATGACGATAGCCTTTGTATTACAAAGCAAATACGACTGGTTGAAGTATTTGAGCATTGTCTCCATGATGTTGTTTATTGTCTTCTTTGCAATTGGACCAGGCTCAATTCCATGGATGATTGTAGCTGAGCTGTTCTCGCAAGGGCCTCGCTCAGCAGCAGTCAGTTTGGCTGTTCTTGTAAACTGGTCGGCGAACGTGGCTGTAGGACAAGGTTTTCCACCGTTGTTTGAAAATGTGACCAAAAATTGGACATTTTTGCTGTTCGCTGTATTTTTAGCTGTCTTTTGGGTGTTTACATTTGCGTTTCTTCCTGAAACAAAGAACAAAAAAGTTGAAGAAATCACAGCGTATTTTCAAGACAAAAAGAATCTTTTGGTATTTAAAGCAAACAAAAATTTGTCTAATGCTGTGGAAGACTTTAAGATTTAAAAAAATCACACAATTTTTTTTTAATTTTTTTTGGGTTAAATGGTCGTTATTTTGGTATTTATATTGTTTTTAAAATCAAATGAAACCAAAAAAGCCTGGAAAAATTCTATTTATTTAGAACTATTAAAATTTATATTAAAATTTTTATTTTTTCAAAAAAAAACTTAAAAAATTAATCCAAAAAGCAGCATGCCTTGAAATATTGATTCTATTGTATTTACAGTCTTATTAATAAGTTGATTTTCGGCTGAATTTGCAGCAATTACTTAATTTTTGATTTAAGAAAATTTTACCTGGTATTTTTTTAAAAAATTTAAAAAAACAATAAATCTACAAGATTTCATGTAACCTTAATTCTTTTGTCGATCAAAATATTTTTCAATTCACCGTATTCCCATTATGAAATATCATAAAACACATTTTTGGCAAATGCACTATTTTCAAACTTGTCTTTATATGGAAAATTTTCTTGGATTATTGTTCTAAGAAACTAGGGAAAAATAAATTGAATGATAAAAATATTAAAATTTTAATAAATTTTACTCAGAATTTTTGAATTTTTTTAATTAATCAAAAATTTAAATTTATAATAATTACTTTCCTTTTTTTGAACTGAATGCAAATGAATGGTCTTTGGTTTAGCAAAGCACTAAGCTCTATTAGGAATAGAATTAGGCGTAAAATAGGTTAATTTAAAAAACCGTATTTAACCTTAAATGTTTATCTCAAAAATTTATGCTAATTTAAATAAATTACTTTTTAAAATACAAATATAAGATTTTTATTACACTTATGCGCAGGAAATATAAAAATAAAAATTCAAGTTTTATTATTTCGAGGTGATTTTTTTTTAATCATTTCATTTAAAATAAAGAAAGATTAGAAAAAAGATTTGATAATTTTAAAAAAAATATTTTTTTACAAACGGGCTAAATAGATTTTTCCCAAATTTTATGAAAATTTTTGTTAATTGTCAAAAAAAAAAGTTTTTCGTATTTATTTACCTTTTGTGAAAAATAATTAAAATTTAAGAAAACTAAATTTTTGCTTTTATGTCAAAATTATCATGAATTTACGATCAAATTCCTTAATCAGATTTTACGTGAAATCTCATAAAACAAAAATTTTCAAATCAAAATTCTATATTTTTTAAATTTAACACTATTTTTGATTTTTTTAAATGAATCTTTTCCCTGAATTAAATGATATGAGTGAAAAATGCCAAACAGAATGAATATTATACATCTATTTGACTAGTATCCACCTTTCTCAATTCCCTAATTGATCAAAGTTTAAAATTAAAAAAATAAATTTTATAATAAATTAAATTTTTGCTTAAATACTCGAACTGAAATTTAATTTACGTAATGGTAAATTCCGATGATCAAACTGCTTCAAAGGCGGACAAAAAGTTAGGACCCACAATCACAAAACTTAGTTCAAATAAAATACCATTCCAAGCTTTCAGGTAGAGTTATCAAATAAGATTTTGTGCTTTCAAAAGTTTGATATAGAAAAAATTTTAAAAAAACTTTATTTTCAAAAATTTTATTTTTAAAAATGGAAATAAGAATTATAAAACAGACTTTAACAAAAAATTGAAATAAATACAAATTTTTTTATTTTTTTTATCTTTAAAAAAATTTACTATCATACCTATTATAGCTAGCATGAAAAGAAGAAGGAGCCTAGAAAAAAAACAATCTATTGTCCGCTTTGATAATTTCCGTGGCGGTTTTTTGAATGTCCCGACACATATTTGTCTTATCGATGGAATCATTTTCCAAATAATCAATAAATGGCCTAGCCTTATTCCATTGAATGACATTTGTCAAGTAGACCAGTCGAACATTTCCAGCCTGGTTCCTTTTGGTCAAAAAATACCTATTTCTCGCATTAAGTGGAACTCTTCGCTTGCGCTCATTTAGCTTCAGGTTGGACGAATTCAAAATATTTGCCATGAACAAATATTTACTATTTATTCGTCTGGCTCCTTTTTTGAGACGCTGGCACACACAATGATTTTTTTTCCTATTCTCAAACCTTTTCCTAAACTTTCTATTTTCTATCAAATTTCTGATCCTCTTGCGCTTGGACTGGGCCAAGCCGGGCTCTCTGGCCTCAAAAGCCCGACTGGCATCCGGTCCGGACATCTGCAAATGCATGTTGGACATCAGATACAAATTCAACTCATACGGATCATAGTACTCCTCGGATGGATACACCACTTCTTTCACATAATTTCTCAGCTGACTCCGATTGATGTACTCTCCACCTTTGAACACTTTTCTGCTCCGCCGGCTTATCTTTATGTACAACGAGGCTGTTCTGTTCATTCTATTAACAATTGTTTTTTCTCTTGCCCTCAAGTTGGTCAAGTCCAAGCGGCTTATCCTAATTGTCTGAATGCGTCCTCTCAGAACAACATCTGAATTGCAGTATCCGTGCACAATTTGTTCCATGTCCAAGCGATCTTTGCTGCAGCCGAAGCAAATTGGGTCTTGTAAAAAAATGCTGGCTGACGCTTTTGTCCGCAAGGGCTTTACTTCTGCTAGAGCTGTTGTCGTAGTAGTGGTCCTAATTGAAGTGGTAGTAGTGGAAGTAGTGGTTGTAGTGGTGGGTTCCATTGGGACAGGAGCCATTTTATCCGATGATGGAATGCAGAGACCATTTTCGGGAAATTGACTACAATTGAACATAGACGGCCACGGATAGCTGTATCTGAGCATTTGTCCCTCGCAACTTTGTCTGACCGACTCGCACAGAGACCTGCACGGGTAGATGGCTTGTGCTTGCTCGACGCACACAGGCGCGAACATTGAGCACAAGAACAGCTGGGCGTCTTTGTGACAATTGAGAGACAGCAGTGGGACCCAAGCAGACGACTGGTACACTACCTCTTCCACCGAGTCGTGTCCCAGTAGATTGGGCATTTTCATCTGTTTGTAGTTGATGTTGTGGCACAAGCTCATGTTGGATGGTATGTTGATACAAACTGGCTTGCCATAGAAACTTGAATCCCAGTCGGACATGTGCGGGTCATACATGTCCAGAAGAGAATAGGACTGGGAGTACTGAAGCATCATCATTAACAAAAATACCACCATTTTGGCAAATTAATCTGGAAAAATGAATTTTTTTAAATTTTAATTAATTTATTTGAAAAAAAATGGGAATATTGGGAAGAAAAATGCTTTTAAATAAGAAAAAAATGTGAAACACCTTTAAAAGAGGCAAATGTGTTCTTTTGATCGGCATTAAAAAAAATAAAATGCAAAAAAAAACACGGTGTGACAAACTGATTGATTTTTGTCTGCTGTTTATGAGATAATTGATGTGTTTTTATCATGATAGATCTAAACTTTGACAAATTAACAACTGTACATGGCTCTTTATAGTCTAGGAAAATTTCAGAATGGAAAAGTTTGCTCATTTGCATTCGCAGCTCATAGAGTATAGAGTTAATTAAATAGCCCTTAAGTCCGAATTAATTAAAGAGCTGAATTATGGCTGATTCCGACAGATCGATAAGTCTCGATGGGATACATGAGCCGCAAATGTATCCAAATCAAGCGTTTATCTTTTTGCTATCTTAAAAATAAAATATGAATCATTTCTTATCTTGATGCAAGTTTAAATTAGGCCGGCCTCGGTCCAAGCAACCATTCAAAGTAAAGATTGTTCGATTTGGAATTTATCCTGACAGGTTCAAATTTTTTGTTTATCTTAAATTATTTGCCTATAACAAAATATTTCTCATTTCCCCTCAATTTTTCGAATAGAAAACGCATTTTTGCGAGTGTGAACAACCATCAATATTCATCAAGCAAAATTATTCACGTACACTAACTAATTTAAATCACCCCAAATGAATTAATTAGGTTGCCTAAGATCATTTTTTTTTCAGAATTTTTTTTATTGAATAAGTGATTTTTTGAATTAATTAAAAAATTGGTCTTCTTCCCTAGACTTTTTGTGAGAGAGAAAAATTAGTCTCAGTGATGATTGTTTAGATTGCGTAATCTATTAATCATAAGCAAAAAAATATTCTCAAACAACAGCTTTTAGTTTATTCGAATGACTAAAATAATTTTTTTTGTGGAATACAAATATTGTCCATTTACTCCATTTACTTACTAAAAAAAAATTATAAATATCTTTTTTAATATTTCCAAAATAAACTAATAAGATAACAAAAATGACAGTTTAATGGCTTTGCTTTGATTACATGACTTGATAAGCTTGAATTTAAATTTTTTAAATGAGAGGTCTATAAAATTCTCTGATCACTCATGTTATAAAAATTGACAATTTTTAGATATTTTGTATATTTTTTAATTTTTTTTTTAAATAATTAAAAAAACTTCGATATTTTCCAAATTTTTTGCTAATTATTGATTGTCGGGTTTTTCAAGAATTAAATACACTAAAAATGATTTTATACAATTTAATTTTTCTTCTTTTTCACTGAATTACAAAAAATCTTGATTGATTTAAAATTTTAAGATTTTATTAAATTAAAATATTTTACCTATTAAGAATTATTATTTAAATATTTTCAATTAAATCTAATTTTTGATTGATAAAATAATGGCAAATGAAGTAGAAAATATCACTTTTTAATTTTAGCCTAACATCTTGTTTTATTTCATTCTCAAAAGCCGCATCAAATAGCCCTAATAAACATAGATTGCTGCTCTGTAAAAATTGACAATTTTTAAAACATTTTTAAAATAATTTTCTATTTTTTAATTTTTTTTTTAAATAATTAAAAAAACTTCGATATTTTCCAAATTTTCCAAATTTTTTGCTAATTATTGATTGTCGGGTTTTTCAAGAATAAAATAGACTAATAATGATTTTATACAATTTTTTTTTCTTCTTTTGCACTGAATTACAAAAAATCTTAATTGATTTAAAATTTTTTGACTTAAGATTAAAATATTTTACCTTTTTTTTAATGGTAAATGAAGTAGAAAATATCACTTTTTAATTTTAGCCTGACATCTTGTTTTGTTTCATATTCAAAAGCCGCATCTAATAACCCTAAACAACATAGATTGCTGCTCTGTAGAGAAACTGCATTAACAGAAAGATTGTGATTTTAAATGATGTACCAATTTATAGCTTTTTAAATTTACAATAATAACCGGATAAATTATTTTCAAGATAGATGAGAGAAAATCTGAGGATATGTCCCAATGCCTTCAACCAAACACTCAAGCTTGAAATTAAATTTTAAAACTTTAAATTTTAAATTAAAAAAGAAAAAAATCGAAAAAAAAATTGAATTAAGATTCGAAAAAATTGGATAATTAAATTAGGATTGTAATGGCTTACTTTGCAAAAAAAATTTGCAAAAAGATTTTTGGTAAAAATAATTGATTGAATAATTATTATTTTTTTATTTGCCTGATACTCTTTTTTGGTTTTAATCTTTGATCAAAGCTTAACACTTAATGATAAAAATTAAAAAGCCAAATTGAATTGTTAAAAAAAAATTGTCTTTAACCTTTTTATTTTTAATTGTCTTTTAATGTTTATGAGTTATGTATATGATTAAAAGTTTTAATCATATTGCAACCATGTGGACTGAAAAGAAGGCTCTGCCATTTGGAACTGTCCTGAAAAAATTTTCCTAGATCATTTTTTTAATAAATAAAAATAAATTCAAAAAATAGAAATCAATAAATTTAATTTTTATTGTGTTCCTCCTTATCCTTTTTTGCAAGCTTTATTGCCTTTCAAACTTTATTGAACACCGGTTTACATGATTAAGATTATTTTTCATAATTCAATCAATGGAACCTGCTTTGATTTAACCACAATATCTGATTATAAAATATAATAATGTGCTTTAAAAATTTAATGGAGCTTTAAAATTTTTATTAGAAAAAAATCTAAATTCAATTGAGATATTAAAACATTAATCTTACTTATCAAGACTAATTTAGTTAAAATAATGACTTTTCTTATCATAAAACTTATAATAAAAAAATATTACATCAAATAGAAAAATTGGTCAAATCAAGAAATAAATAAATTAAATAATATTGATGATCTAGAAATGATGAAGCTTAAATAGCAATGATATAAATAAAATTTTAAATTGATAGTTTTGTCAACTAGGTTTTTTAGAACAAAAGAATTAAGTCTAGTGACAAACTTTACACAAAACTTATGTGTTATAAATTACGAAAATAAAAACATAAAATAACTTAAAATCCAAAATAAAAGAAGGCAAAAATAAAACTAGACAAAGGCGGTCAGAAAACAGGTGAGTGTAAGAACTCGATCTAACTAATGTGGAACAAGATTAATTTCGTAAACAAAAATAAACATATAAATCTATTCTAAGACACTTAAAACAATAAAGAGTAATTAAAAATTGTTTTCTTTAAAGTCAGATTAAAATTTTAAAATACTTGGAATTAAAATGTTTGCATTAAACAAGTAATTAAAAGTTGAAAAAAAAGATTACACTATAAGCCATATTAAGAGAATAACACAATCGCTACATCTGAAGAATAATAATTCGAAAATAAAAAAATTTGAGGCCGTCTAACTTTGAGAATTTCAAAGTTTTTTTTGAAGTAGAACAAAAGCCGAATGCATAGAATATGAAATCAAAGAATTTTTTGATAAATTCCCTTTACAGAAAACCTGATTGATTTTGGCATTTAATAAATAATAATCCAATGTCCCAAAAATTTCCATGAATTAAAAATTAAAAACAATAACAAAACTTTTAAAAATTATTAAAAATTAAAAATTGTCCTATTATTCAAAGTAACTTTTTTTTTCAAAAAAGTCAAAAAATTAAAAACCTTTTAATAAAACATTTAAAACATTTTTTTTTCAAGAAATTTAACAAATAAAATAATTGAAGTCAGAAAACATTAAAATTTTGAAAAAAGCGCAAATTATTTTTTAAATATAAAATTTTTTTTAATCGATTTTTAAATTTTTTTAAGTACAATTTTTTTTATCAAAAATTTTATTTAATAAAAAAAGATCTAAATTTTATTTGATAATTCGATAAAATTTTTTCAAATTTCTTTTAAAAATTTTCTCTTGTTAAAAATTAAAAGGAAAACGATTATTTGTATAAAACCATAGCAATCTTTTTTTTCGGAAAAAAATATATATTTATTGAATAAAAAAAGGGAATGAAATTATTAAAGCCGATGCATTTTATTTATTTTACCTTTTTTCTATCTGTACCAAGTTCTCCTATATTTTTCAGTAAAAATCATGCCAATATTTCATTGAAAAGAAGTTATCACTATCTAAAGAAGGTGATGATTTTATTTCAAGAATTAATGAACTTTCAGTTTAATTTAATGATATTATTATGTCATTTAAAAAGATAAACCTCATATATATTTGGTAAAAAAGGTTTATTTAACACAAAAGTATTAATATTAAAGTTTCGAATCAATTTTAATAAAGAATTTTTGTATGCAATAAGATTATTTATTAAAAATTAATCGAAATTGTTTATGAGTCTGTATCATGTAGTAAATCTTCAAACAAAAAGAAGAATACATCAATTGTCTTTTTGAAATTTTAGCTATTTAGTGAATTCATCCAAAAAAAATCCAAGCTCAGCTTACAATTATTTTCAGACATTATCAAAATTTTCTTGAAGGAATTAGATATTTTCATGATCTTCAAAATCATCTTGACAAAATAATTACTTTAACCCAAAGCTGGCAAAAGTCAAAGTTAAGTCTGGACATCTAGATTCATCTTTTTTGGTACTCTTTCAGCATTTCGATTATCTGAAAAACGCTTTAAGTTTTTTTCCGTCATTCGGACTCATACATCAGTTTATTTAATAAGACTGTAGTTAAGTTAGGAAATAAACTACTTATTTTATTTATTTATTCTATTTTTATTTTTACTTAATTCTTTTTAAATATTTTTTTTGGTATGCTGATTATGTTCAAAGACCGCTCTAATGATCTTTCTTTCTTAAAATCTCATTAAGAACAATTTTGATTTCTATTGAAATTAAGAAATGAAAAATGGCAGGATTTCTTAAATAAACTTGGCCTAATCCAAATTCATCACTTCCTTTTTGGCATAAAGTAAACTCTTGTAAAAATTCCTCATTTCGGCGTATTCCAAAGCTTATTTTCGAGTCTAAATATTTTCGAGTCTAAATAATAAAACAATGATAAAGATAAAGGTAATCAAATAAATTGTTACTAACAATTTATTTTAAACTTTTTTTCAATATAAGGAAGATTGTTTTGATACTTCTTTCCAAATGGCAACTAAAAATTATGTCAATTAAAAACAGTTTTTTCTTAATTCTGGTTTCTATTCTACAGTCAACAAATCCTATTCAAAAATTCATTAGGAGAACTTAAAAAGACATTGAAATGGATAAAGGACAATTCAGCCACGGGCCTTGATAAAATTTTCACGTGAGTGACTTGCAGCAGCTAAAATTTTCAATTTCTAAAAGTGACTTGCAGAGTTTTTGCAGAGATTTAATTTGGTTGGTACTAAGTTTGTTTCAGCTGATACATTTTTCAGAACAATTTTTAGACGGATAGTAAAAAAGTTATTTCATTTTAAAATTTTTTTTTTTGTTCTTTGCTCCAAAATTCACAGTGCCATTAGCGGCAATCTTTTTTTTCTCTTCCAAAAAATTCTTGAGTCTTTTAATAGTAAGAAAAAAGAAAAAAGTCAACGCTTTGTACTTTGAAATTTCGAAGGCTTTTGACAAGGTCTGGCATGACGAACTAACAAACAAGCTCATAAAAATGAACCTCATACACTGCCTCATTCACAGGATAAAATCTTTTCTTGTCTCTAGGAAATTCGGTTTTGTGAAGTTCAGTACAAAAGAACAGAACAAAGTATTAAAAAATTTAATGACTTTTTATCTAAAATTTAAAAATAAATTCTGTAAATTCAGCATGGTGCAACATTCAAAGTTGCATCAACTGTAAAAGTCTGCTAATGGTGTGCAGAATCTCTGCAAGATGCACCACGCTCGATCATATTGAAATATAATTTCTGCATAACTCTGCAAATTTAGCAGGCTTTGATTTTTGATGCAACTTTGAAAATTGCACTATGTTGCATTTACAGAACTAAGTTTAAACCTTTAGAAAAAAAGTTATTCAATTTTTTTACATTTTTTCTGTTCTTTTTTTCATTTTGTACTGAATTTCACAAAACCAGGAAATTCAAAGTAAATGTAAAATTTCATATTAGCGAAGAATTTCCAATGATATGAGGCATGACACAAGGCTCAGTATTTAGTCCTTTATTGTAAAGTTTATTTGATAAAGAGATTCGTTATTATTAATAAATAAATTAAAAAAAAAAAAAATTATTATTACTACCTCCTTCTTTAGGCTGACGACCTTTTCACTTTTTTAATTACAAGAAACAGGGAAATCTACAAAATGAGATCATTAAATACTTGGAAGAAATAGATAGCTGGCTTTGAAAGTGGAAAAATGAAGATATCAGTTGAAAAGTGTCGTTAACTGGTCATTTCTGAATATAATAAAGATAATTCTGTTAATTTATGGAAATAAAATCAAGAGACAAAGAGGATAAAGTTTTTTGGTTCTAGTTTTTTTAAATTTTAATTCGACTTTAAATGAAATTAAAGAACGATTTAATTCAAGTCCAATTTTAATTAAGATTTTGTCAAACAAAATATTTGTTCCAAATTATAAAACTTTAGGGAAACTTTTTAAAATTATTTAGAATTATACTTTCTACTGTCATATCTCATTTTCAGAAACTAATATCAAAAGAATAGGGCAGTTCGGTCTATTCTAAATCTAAAAAATGATACTCCCTCTACCTTAAACTTAAACAACTTTAAATTTACGAGTAAAGACAAAGCTTTCCTTAATCAATAAGTATCATTCAGCTCAACGAAAAGCTCGATTTATTGAAGATTTTTGGTCAACATTGAAATGGAAAGTCTACGAGGATGGCTATGAAGCGAAATGACTTCATCAATTGAGGCTCAGGATACTAAAATGTCTGTGTGAAATAAGCCTAGCATCAAAACAGACCCGAACGGAAGATGTCTAAAGTCGGATTGACAATATTCGAAGAAATAATATAATAAAAAAAATTTTAAAAATAATCTTTGAAAAGCTTTGGATTCTCTTTTTAAAATACTTGGATTTAGTATTTAGTCATGATCTTTTGAAAAAATTCTGGTAACTTTGTCTTCACCCGTAAACTACCAACAGACTGAATTTGATTTGAATGTGAGATATTTTAAGTCGGGACTGGGTAATTTCTCATTTCAATTTATCTAATTTATCTTTTCTCTTTTACAATTAACTTTTTTTTATTTTTTTTTCATTTTTGATTATTCATTTTTTATAAGAAGGATCTTTAAATAAGTATAGCCTTTAACCGATATAAAGATAAATAAATAATTAAAAATTTACAATGATCGTTTTGTGTTTTATAATTATTTCTATTTTTTTACTATTTATTTATTTAAATTTATTTAAATTCATCGCCCCATAGACAAAAAAAAATATTAAATTAATACAAAAATAAAAAATTCATAAAATAGAATTCAATTAAATTATCTTTTACATCAAGTAAATCATTTAATTGATCATATAAGTAAAATAAAATTATATTCTGGCTCATGTTTACTTTGATTAGTGTCATTATGACGTGTTTTGGCTGTCAAACTTATTGCAGTATTTTCTTAGATACCAAAAAAAAGGTTCTTGCATGTTTCATTGTTTATAATTTGACTTTAAAAGAATAATTTGTATTTACGTTTTTAAATATTTTCAATCCCTAGAGCTTGATTCAGAGAAGTACTTCTTTGAAACTTTTTAATGCCTATGCTTTTTTTGGTTAATAAATTTTGTCTGGCATCTTTTTCTTCTAGTTTTTTTTCGCCAAAATAGAGACTGTCCAGTGATTGCCAAATGCAAGACTGAGCCTACTGCTTGTATAGAAAGCCAATCAACTCTGGATTCATTAATTTTGGTTATCAGCCGATACCAATAAGCGCAGAAAAATTACAATGTTAGTCAAAATTTTTGATATTAGATAATAAAATTGTTATAGCAAATGATGGTGAAAAAAGGTTACAAAAAAACTATTCATTTGTAAATGAAAGAAAGAGAAATACGTGGGGCCATTTATATATCCGACAATTCATCATTGGAATCATTGAAAAGCACCAGATTTTGTAACTGTTTCAAATGCTGTCAAGGATACAATTGAATATTTTCAACAACTAGCTTTATTCAATTATTCAAAAAATAATCTTGAGAAGGGTTTTGGGTTCAAAAAATAATAAACATTTATTTAGTTTTTAGTTCTTGTAGTATTTTGTATTCAACCTTATCTAACTTAGAATATTGTAAATTTTTTTAAATTTTCAAAAGTAAAAACTATAAATTTTCCTTTTTTTTACGTAAAACAAAGTAAAATTTCAATATTTAACGTTAATTGTTGTTTAAAAAAAAATGTCCAAAATATCGAAGACTCTTCAATATTTCGGAATTTTGAGGTTTTGTTTAAAAAACTAATATTTTTTTAAAAATTGCAAATTTTTCTTCAAAAAATATACTTCGAATTCCTCCAGGAGGGTTCGAGCCATCAGCCTTTTGCTTACTTCACTTTTTAAAGCGGCTGATCGAACTATTACACCATAAACTCGACAACCTTCCACACGGGAAGCCTGCGGAGAGTTCTCGGGATACACTGGCCTGAGACATTGTCTTAGCTGACCTATACATTGAGTCAATGCATTAAGAACAAAAGACTGCAATGGCTCGGGCATGTACTTAAAATGAAAGAAACACGGATACCAAAAAGAGCCCTTCAATGGACACATCAAGGGCGACGTAAGGTAGGACGACCAGCAGTAACATGGAGGTCAACAATCACGAAAGAACTCGTCGAAATGGGAATGACATGGGGAGAAGCAAGGGTAAAGGCAAAAGATAGACTTGAGTGGAAATCAAAAGTAATGACCCTATGTTCCACAAGGAGTGAATAAGAAAAAAAATTAATAAAGGTTAAAAATGGTAAAAAATAGTAAAATTTCAAAATATGAGAATTTTTCTAATCAAAATCTAAACATTTTTTTTTATTAAAAAAGGAAAATAACGTGAAATTTTCATCATGTTTAAATGCTTTTTTAAATTGTTTAACCAACCTCCTTCTTTTAATTATTTTATTTCAAAAGAGACCCATTGTGGACTTCTACGCTTAAAATAAAGTGATTAAGGACCATAAATTTATTTACCAATGGTCTAAAATGATCCTTTGAAACTGAGGAAAATTTTTTCATTTCACTTGTGTTATATTCTACTAAAATTTACGTAAATTTCGGTAAAATTTTTTGAAAAATTTCTCGTTAGAAAAATTTGCAATTTTTAATAAAATTTTCAATATTATATGTTTATAATGGCAAATTTTTTTGTGAAATTCAGTACAAAATGAAAAAAAGAACAAAAATACAATGTAAAAAAATTGAATAACTTTTTTCCTAAAAGTTTAAACTTAGTTCTGTAAATGCAACATAGAGCAGCATTCAAAGTTGCATTTTTTTTGGGAATTCAGATCCAAGGAGCTTAGGCAGTCTTTTTATCTATTCTTTCTATTTAGACATGAAGACAAGTTCACTCTAATGAACAGTTTTACTATTTTAAACATCTGAATAAAGTCTCCTCTCGTTCCACGGTCTTCCAAACTTATCAAATCTTAATTCCTAATTTAAATAAATTTGACCAGTTTTGTCGCTCTTCTTTGGTCTCTTTCAATATTGTTTATGTTAGCTTTTGTTGAAGGGTTCCAGACACTTACATCGTATTCAAGATGTGGCCTAACAAACCTCGTATCCAAAACTCCAAACATACAAATGGAGGAAAGCCATGTGTCACAGCATTACTGTATTTTTTATTTAGTAATAGTAGTATAACTGCGTGAATCTTATCCACAAGCTGTAGCGTAGTAACGTACAGCTATAGCAGTAAGATCTAGTACTTCATAGATTTATTTGGAACAAAATTTTTATAATGCTTTTTTAAATAAACAAATATTGTAATCTTAGAAGTTAATATAAATTTTAAAATATTGATTTTTTTCCGACAAATTTGTGTCAATTGCATAGACTTACTCGCAAGTTAGAAATAAACAAGTGAGCGGATTTAGTAATTAGGACTAAAATCTAAATGTTTAAAGTACTGAAACAAAAAATTGCTCCCCCATCTGACAAAATTGGTGAAAATATTTCATTTTTTTCTTTTAAATTTTATTAAAATATCAAAATAATTATTAAAAATGGAAGTATTAACATGTATGATTAAATTATGTTGATAATCAACAATATGATTCACCTTTGTATTGCCTGATCACCCCACCATAGTTCATAATACTACTATTTGATTTGATTGAAGATAGGGTTGAAATTGAGGCCGAAGTCGCGCCGGACACTATTCCTGACGACGTCGACGCCGACTTGCATTTGTGTTCGCTACTCAAATACAAATAATTGTTCGCTTTGGCGCACTTGGGCTTGTAAGCACAATGGCCATCGTAGCATGCAAAATTTTGAGTGTAAATTTTGCCTGCGCTCTTCACTATCAAAATCTCATTTGAGTAGCAATCAAAGTAGTCTGGATTTTCGAAATACGACTCGACCTCCTTGTCACACAAATAGTCTTCGTACACGGGCACCACAGGCCGTTCGGTGTTCAGGCACTCCGACTGAAAACATTTCTTGAAATTGCTCGAATAAATCGGATCGGTGTATTTTCTGAACGAGCTTGATGAGGTCTGCAGACCGGATGAGGCCGCTGCCGACGACGAGCTCAGTACAGACGAAGAAATGGACTGTGAGCTGATCAAATTGTTTGCATAGAGTGGCGACGAGCTCAGCAGCGGAAGTGATTTGATCTTGTCTTGTGCGATCGAGGTAGTGGATATTTCTGTGTTAACTGTGTACTTGGCTTTGTTAAATGAGGTTTGACTAGACTCAATAGACTGCATGTTGTCATAGATTTCCTTTTCGTCAATGAACAAAAATGAATTGTAGCTGGGCCTGTTGGGCGTAGATGAAATAAAACTATTTTGTCTAATTTTTGTCTTCACTTGACACGTGTGCTCCGGTCCAGAAGCTGCCTGCTGTCGAACCGGCGCACTTAGCTTTTGGTGCCTGAGCACTATTTTGGGCATGTTGTTCTCAAAGCTGAGCTCAGAAGATTCGTTTGAGTGTTTGAAATAATTAAAACAAGAGAAGAGATTAAGAAAGAATTTTATCAGGGACGAGATGATGCCGGTCTTGGCCGACTCGGCTTTTTGGATAGAGGAAATTGTGGACAGTGATCCAATTTGGAGAGTGGAGACTAAATTTGACGGCGTCGATGTTCGTATGATCTTGGGCTCGCTCAGACACACACTCGATAGGCTGAGCGATCTTTTGGCATCGCAGGACAAATCGCTTATTTGACTCGAGTAGCCGCTGGTGCTACAATTGCTTTGGTTAGGCCTCTTGGATACTTTTACATTCATTGTGTTGCCCCAGCTCCTCTCACATAAATGACATTTGTGATTTTAATCTAAATGGAAACAAAATTTAACACATGCCATTCTTTCTTAATTCAATTATTTTGTCTATTTAACTTTTTTTACTTTTAATTTTTTTTTCAGTCTAAAGTAAAAAATTGAAAAATAATTTAAAAAAAAATTTTAAAGAAAAAAATAATTGAAAAAAATGGAAAAAAGGGAAAAATTGAATGAAATTGAAAAATACTGACAAATGCCATTCTTACTTAATTCAATTTATCTGTCTACATTTGCCTATTTTTAAATTTTAATTTAACTTATTTTACTTTTAGTTTTTTTCTCATTCTTAAGTAAAAAATTGAAAAATAATCTAAATGAAAAAAAAAATGTGAAAAAATTTAAATAAAATTAAAAAAAAATAAAATAAAAAAAATAAAAAAAAAATGAAAATACTGAAACATGCCATTATTACTTTATTCAATTTATCTGTCTATTTTTATGTATTTTTAAATTTTATTTGAACTTATTTTACTTTTAATTTATTTTTTCATTCTGAGGTACAAAAATTTGAAATATAATTTAACAAAATATTTTTGGATTTAGAGTGCAACTCTAAACAAGCTTCTTATATGTTTCGGACAGACCACAATGTCTCTTAAATAAAGCGAAATAGATATCTAGGCATACACATGAATTGAATAATGTATTCGAATTGGTGTTCGAGCGCGACAATTTAGCACTCACTATTAAAGGACACTCGAATATTCGAATACTAATTACTCATAAGAATTGGCAAGAAACAATATATCCATCTGGTAGACCCTTGTTGTCAGTTCATGTTTAGAGATCAATTCAACAATGAAATTGATCTTCAATCAAATGAGAAAAAAAGTCTTCAATTTGAGTCACTTTTGTGAAGGCCACTCTTTCTTTTATCAGAGAAACAATCCTTTGCACGGCTGAACCCTGGTCTGGATTAAACTCAACTCAGTAAATCCAAGATTTTTTATGTTCCACAATAAAGTTATAAAAAAAAATGAGACAAAAAATTAGATAGTTTCTAAATAAATATATGAGAAAAATTTTAATTTTTTAATTCAACAAGATTATTAATAATTGTCCCTCCAAGTCAGTGACTCAATTAGGCAGACTATTTGAAACAAGAAAACTAATTTAAAATATTAATGATTTAAGAGTTTTGCTTTAAACAAAATTCATCAATGTTCTGCTGATGCAAAAAAGTATGTTGCACTTTTTGACAAAATCAACAAAACTGAAATCTAGTTGCTGCAATGATTCCACAGTAATACTAGTGTAAATAAAATTCAACCAATTTCGTAGCACTTTTTGAATTAATTTCTAGCTTTTAGGAAAAAAGAATTGTGTCGTTCTATTTTGATTAAAAGAAGTCTTAAGAAAAAAAGAGAAAACACAAGTCCGATATTAGAGAATTTCGATTTTTTTGTTGGAGCTGTTGGAAAAAAATTTTAGAACGCCTAGTTAAATTAGATTTTTACAATGCACTTTTTTGTTTATTATGTTGTTTGTATGAAAAAAAATAGCGCTAAATGAACATGGATTTTAGCTCTGTGAGAAAGAGGAAAAATTTTACGAGCCCCAAAACGCATACCTAAAATGGATCAAAGCGTTCTTAAACTAATAATACTAACTTTACAACACCCTGATTTAAATCATTTCTTTAATCTGTAGATTAATTTCCTCGGGCTTAAGCCATTCTGTTTATGAAAGGTTGCTCGCAAATATTTGCTTGCCAAGCACATTTTCTCGCTTTTATCTATCAAACTCAATTAGAGATCAATTGACAAGTGGTTTTAGTGATACAATTGCTCTGGCCTATCATCAATGCATGTTCAAACAAGCACTGTTTGCACAAAGGATCGGAATGTTTGTTCAATGGATCGGACAAGCATCTGTCTGACGTTTTAGAAAAATTAATATGAATAGACCAACTCAAATTTGATTGATTGGAAAAAAATTAATATTTAAGCCAAATAGCCCGATTATGTTTTTTAAAGCGATCTGCTCCAGCTTTGTTTGTACAAAGCTTATTTATTGTTTTTACACAATTAAATAAACTAATTTTATTAGAAAAAATTTTTTTTTTTTTTTATTTTTTCTCTTGTCTGCTTAATCGCTCTCATTCAAATGAATTAACAATATACCTTTCAATCAATCGAGTCCCAATTTGGGTCATACTCGGTCATGTTTGAATAGAACAAAGCACATAATAGACTTTTGAAATTATGCATCCCGTCTCGAATATTAAACAAACAAGCTCAAGCCCCAATTAGGGCCCTGCTTCCCTGCACTCAACTCTCACGTGACTCTCTAGTCAACAACTTATTTAAATACATGCACAAGTCAAGACTTGCATCAAAATAATGCACCAAAGGGTTATGTTGCCCCGAGTCTTTAAAAAGACATTTTTTCATTACTTTTATAAACTTAAAAAAAGTGCTAATTTTAACTCGAAACCAAAATTGTTGCTATCCTCAAATCCCTCAACATAAACTTATAAAATCAGATCAGAAAAGCGATGAACACTTGGAACATTTTTCTTTGTAAATAAATAAATTTTCAGACCTTCAAAAAAATTTTTTTTTTTCGAAAAATGTATTCTTAATATTTTTTAAGTGAGTGTCAAAAGAGTTTCATAAATGAACATTATCCTTTTATTTTAAAATTTAAATAAAAATTACGAAAAATATGAAAACCAATTTTTATTAACTAGGAGCTATCTTTGGGAATTAATTCCTGAGCAAAAAGACAAATCATCAGCAAATATTCCAAAATCAGCTAAATAAAATAAATTCAATTCTTTAGAAATCAATCAATCAATCACTATTTTTTGTCTCATTAAAAAGTACTCTATCCTAACTTTAATCATTTTTTTGCCTTATATTTTTAATTTTTTTCTTTTTATTAATTTATATTTTTGTTTAAGTATGAACAAAAAACATTTTACTGAAAGGAAGGACTGAGATCCAGTCCAAACTGCCAGGGTATAACCCGAACCATATTTTTAAATAAAGTTCGATTCATTATTAAATATCTTAAAAAAAATTATTTTTTTCTTAATTAATCTTTAATTGATTGCTGTTAGATTTTAATTAATTTTATCAAAAATCAATATGAAGATGTGACGACATGAATGTAAAGAATTAGTAATGATAATGCCAGTGACGAACGCTAAAACCGAAAATTTAATTTTAATCAGAATTGAAGATAATTTAGAGAAAATTTGAAAATGTAGATTAAAAAACTCCAGTTATTTATTTCTAATAAATAAAAAAAACTTTAATATTTTAATATGCTATTTGAATGTGATCATGAACTTCTATTAGACTTAAACTACTAATAACTATGCACAGTCCATTGCTAAAATTTTCTTGGTATTTTTTTTCAAATAAATAAAAAAAATGTACAGGCATTCGACATATTTCACACACACTACTAATTAAAGACTTGTTGCTGATCGATCAGATAACAACTGATCTAGATCAAAATTGATAAAGCACTTCAACTTTAAGTCATGAGTAAATAAGTAATTTAGAAGAGAAACGTGATAGTTGATTAGATTGGCGCTATATGTGCACTTAATCGTCTCTTTGAGCATCCGAATTGATCTGGACAAATGTAAAAGACTGAAGCGAGTGAGTTAATGGTTTATATACGCGCTGATCCTACATCCCATCAAGAAGCACTCGACTCTGTTCAAGTTAATTCCGGTGCCATTGACTTTAAAAAAAACAACAACAAAAAAACAGAGATTCATTAGCTAGATTTCTGGAGATTTTAATTGCGGAAAAGGCAACTAATTTTGATCTTCTAAGTGTTCTGCATTAACCTAGATTAAAAACTGACCGTTTCATACGCTCGTTCTATGTTGTATTGTTCGACAACTAGACTGTTTTATACCCAGGCCAGTGTTCCGTGTTCAGAACAAATCATCCAGTTGTCAACTTCGATGGGAATAGATAATTTCCAAATTGAAATTTTTATCATTAACTTAACTGCATTGGATTAGTTTTAAAAGCTAGTTTTCTCAAGTAATTATCTAGTAACATATTGAAAAATTCGATCAATTCAAAAAATTTGTGTATCCTTAGGAGAGACAGAGAGAGAGAGGAGATAATTTTGTACAATATTAATTGTCTAGTTTTCCGTTCGAACAAGTATTTGCTTGAATTGAGTTTGAATTTGAAATTAGATTGTGATATCATTTGAAGCGTTGTCGTTTTGATTGAAATTTGACAGCTAGACAAATTTTGTGTCCGAGGCTCGCTTTTGATCATGTCAAATTTTTTCTAATTAAACAAAGGTTTATTCGACAAACGCAAAGATAAAATTTGATTTCCGATTTGATTGAAATTTGAAACTTTGACCTTGACATTTTGAAGCAATATTTTATTAATGTGTTCTTTTTGTGAAGACTATTTTCGGGCGCACATGTCCATTTATTACCCTTTTCTCTTGATAAAATAAAATATAAAAGTTTAAATTTTTTTTTATTTTTTCAATATCAATTTCTTGAGTGATTAGCTATCAGAACTACTCCATGGTTTACAAAACAACAAAATTTAATCCAAAAATTGAATTAAATGTTATTAATTATTTTTTTATCACAAAAAAAATTTAAAATTTTTTATTTTCAAAATTGTTATTAGTAAATAAAATAAAATTCTAAGATTGATTTACTTAAATTTTCAAAAATTTAAAAAAGACAAAAAAATTTTTTTGAATAATTTGAAAAAGAGCCTATTTTCAGATGACATTCTCTAAAAAAAAAATCTGACAGTATTAGAAAAAAATTTTCTTGTTAATTAAAAGGATAATAAGAAAATACAAATTATCTTTTTATTTCTGTGATAAAATATTTTGGAGTGTTTTGTTTCACAAAAAAAATGATGTATCTCAAACAAAGCGTTTTTAAATCCGATTGAATCTATAGGTGGAATCAACTGAACAAAATATACCTATTAAATATAAGGCAAATTTAGGTCGAATTTGGCCACTTTTTTAAATATTTCTTATAAAAAATAGAAAAATTCCCTTTTTTACGAACTGTCCAAAGGCTAGTCTCTAAATTAAGGATAAAGAGCTTTAAATTTTAAATGAAGAAAAACACATTTTTTTAAACAAGCACGTCAATTATATAACACCTTTCATAGTTCAATAATGACCTGAGTCACAGCAGGAATTAGTCGTTTTACAAAAGTTAACGGTGATTAATTCTATTGTTCAAAAGTTCCGACACTTCAAATCAGTAATTAAATGTTATCCTATCAGACAAACAGAGAGTCAAAGTCTCGCAGAAAACCGATTAATTTTTTTTTGATTTTTCAAATTCGGTTTACACGTAGCGATTTTTAAATGGTTTCAATTTGAAACTCAAATCTACTGATTGGGTTTGTGTCAATTAAAACAAACGTATTTAGAATAACTATTCATTTCAACTAGAAAATAAAAATGTAGAAAACACTTAGCTCGCTTCTTACTCTAAATTAGAAGCTCGTTATTTTGCACTCAATCATCGAATTCATTCTTTTTTGTGTCAATGAATAAATTTTGGTTCTATTTTTTACAATTTATGCCTTGAATAATTTTATTAATAGAAAAAATTTTCAATATTGACCTTGGAATTCACTACATAAATTTGAGACTTCTTTTCGTCCCAACTAGTTTTTTACTTTGTGATTAGATCTCAATTTGTTTGCAAGCGAGCTTGGTCCCCCCTTTGAACATAAAAAAATTTTGCTTTTGAGTTTCAGAAAATAAAAAGGTTTTATTTAAAATAAATTTTTGAACAATCACCCTGTCTACAATTTATACTTTAAAACAAAAACTATTACATCCATAATCATTTATCGATAAATTCAACACATTGGAAATTAGTGACCAACTTCTAGCTGAGAAATGTAATTTGACCAGCAATTAGTGAGCAAAAATTAATCGTTAAGCATCTAAAAAGTATAAACATGCAATTACATTTGAGCTTTTAGATCGATAATTGCACAAGCTTGATAAATTTGAATCATTGACCAAGTTGAGTTGTGCAAACTCCAGCGAGAAAATTGCTCTCGCTATGCTACACTTTTTGTTTATACATATATATATTTCCAATCGATTGTTATCAGTGTTAACCAACTCTACCTTAAATAATTAAACGAGATAAAAATTTTCAAAAACTTGAATGATTATTTTTATTATGCAATAGAGGGCTTTTAGCACTTGGAACATATGCTAAACGCTAAAGTTATTAGGTTCTATTTCGAACAGAAAGCCAGCAGTTAGCTATTCATTTTGTCAGCTATTTCACTTAGAACAAATGCTTTATTTGGAACATTTTGCGTATGCATTGACTGGACTAAAAATGCCAAATAAATACTTATCTAGTACCTGACCTGAACAGATATGGCTCATTTATCGAAGATTAAAAAAACCCGAGAAATTCTGAATGCATGCCAAATTAGAAACAAAATGGGCACTTAGGAATATTTCAGGTGTGGAAAATTTAATTAGCCAGCAATTCAACAAGTGATTACTATCTGAAAATATTGCATAGATACGAAATTTTTTTTCTAATAAAGATATACAATTACATAACGGGATGAATTGATATTTACTCTAACTTTAAAATAATTATTTTTTTTTCCAATTTACTTCAATTTTGGCGAAAATTAAAAAAATAAAGATATCTTGTAAAAAAAACTAATATAAATTAAGTTGAAATAAAAGTTTTTTTTAGTTTAAGAAAAATTAGTCTGGGTTAATTCATGCATAGCGTATTCTTCTTGTTCAAGTATGATCTGATGTTATGTCATCCCAGAAATTCTAATTTTATATTTATGCCAGAGAACATAAAACAATTTAGAAATAATAAGCCGATTTTAGGTCTTTGACTACCGAAACTGTTTGACTATTTTTTAATTTTTGATTAGTAATTAAATTAAATTTATTTAAAAAAAATTACGTCACAATAAATAAAATCTAAAAATAACTTTTTAGATTTTGATGTAGCATTACCGTCTGGATGAACTACCAGATGAACTAAGACAAAATTTACTCTTAAAAAATTTTAGTCTTATCTCTCCCTAAAAGAGCGATGGAGGTAGTATTTTCCAAGGCTTGTTTGAAAATTTCGGTTCCAGGACCAAATTGTGTCTTTACATTAATCTAATCAAATTATTAAAAATAAATGATTGCGAAAGCTTAAGAACGAATTTCATACAGAAAAGCAAAATCTAAATCACCAAACAAACTCAAGTGGATTTGGGACATTCCAGATACGCAGGGAAACTTTAAATGACTTGAAATGAATGAAAAAGATGATACCTACATGAGTTGTACTATCTACAGATCAATATGTAATAAAGACGAGTGACTATACGAATGGTAACACTTGAATCACCAAATAAGTCATTTTGACTCTTTATAAAATTTTTAAAAAATTCTTATAAATAGTCTTTTGGATTCCCTAGTTAAGGCCTTTTGAAAAAAAGAATAAAAAATCAAGATGAAATTTTGAAAATTCTAAATGTAAATAAACATAATTGCAAAAATAAACTTTATTATTTATTACATTTTATTTTTTAAATTTTTTTGTTTTTTTTTTTTACATCGCCTTTAAGTGTTCATTGAAATAAATAAAAAAAAAACTTTATCTGAATAACTAATATGAAAAAAAAATGTAAAATTAAGTAGAAATTATTTTCTTTCTGGTTTCTATTTTATCTTCGCTTACGTGAAATCAAAGTAAAAAATACTTGATTATTTAGTTTTATTTTCTATTTTTTAAATTGATTTTACATCGTAAGAAATGGCCTTAATTGATTAAATAAATATAAAAATTTTAAATCCTCATTTATTTTGAACAGATTTTTAAGATAAATAAATTTTTTTTTGAATAATAATTTTTTTTATTAATTAATTACTTATGTAAAATTACTTATATTTAAAAAAAATATATTTAATTTAAAAAAAAACGCGAAAAAAAAGGATAGAGTTAAAGAGGAAATGGATATTTATTCGTCTAATCTAAAATAATGATAAAAAATAATTTTGAAAAAATGTGATAGTAAAATAGAAAATAAAATGGATTGAAATCTATCTTTGGCAAGGGAAATGTAAACGAGAAAGTTCACTTTTTCAATCAAATTTCGGAACCTAAATGATCTAATTAAACTTTTTAGATTTAACAGGAACAAATAACATTGTCGAGTGATGATATTCAAGAAGAATAAATGAGGCACAATTAAATCGAAAATAAAGCTAGTAAATTTGTTAGACTAGAACATAAAATTTATTATTTACTGATAATCAAATTAAATCAGTTGGCAATTAAGTAAAGAAAAAATAAAATACAATTCGAACTGTTATCTCAACTGATGAATTAATTATTTTTTTTTCAATAAAAAAATTTAAATTTAGATACTCTTTTATCTTTATTTTGAAATAATTCCTTTTATTTGAATAGAATGGTCATCATATTGTTAATTTAGCCTTTTTTGTCAAATAAATAAGACCAAATAGCTAATTTGATATGTAACTTATTTAAACAGACTTCATTTAGAAAAAAATATACTCATTAGACATAAATAATTTGCATATTGTTTATAAAATTTCAAAGGTTCGATTTGTTTTGATAGAATTTAATTGAATATACGAGTCAACTAGATCTTCTTTAGTAATGCAGCCAAAAAATCTCTATCACCTTGAATATTTGTTTTATTTGCAAAAAATTATAATGGAATAAACTTTTCAAAAATATCATTAACAAATAATAAATATTACACTGGTGATAGGATATTATATCATTTGTTTAATATTCGCATTGCTCTCCAAGGTGGCATAAATTTTCTAAGCTAGTTGGTCTACAAGCCGGTCAGTAGATCTCATCTTTATAAAACCACGAGCCAATGCAATTATAAATCTAAATAGTGCGATCATATAAAAATTTAAACAATTCAATCAAGTAGTAGAAGCTGTCTTCACAACATATTCAACTATTATTATAAAAGATTTGCTTAATCATGAATTAAAAAAATAACCTAATTTTTATACTTAAATTAATTCATATAACTTGAGTTTGATTAAATTTTTATGATTTGTTGACAAATTTTTTTATGAGGACCAGGTTAAAAATGAAAAAAAGACTCTTTTAAACCGAAATTTCTTCAAAGATAAGAATCGAATGAAACTTAAACAAATTGGTTTATTTATAAGATTTAAAAATCACATGGAGTTATAATCAACTAGCAGTAGTCTAGGGCACTTGTTTTCTCCTAATCATCACACTCACAAAATTCAATTAAAGAAATAAATTAAAGCAAAGCTTTTAATTTATTAATAAGAGTGACTATATAAACAAATTTTTTTTCAACAGATCAGTCTGGTCTGAACTCAATTTTTTTTGTGATAAAACATTGGCAACTTTTGCCCAACAAAATGAAAATTTTTCATTTAATAAGCTTTTTTCTGCAATACCAAAAGTTAATTGTATCAAATGATATTTGTTATTTATTAAAAATATAGTTTGGGAGAACATCACTACTAAAATAATGCATGGAACAGATAAGGCATCATTGATGATAAATAAACAAAACAAAATGTGATTTATTTTTTTAGTTAAGTTATGTGAAAAACTAAAATAAGTATCAATTGATAAATGCTGGAAATCACTCAAATTCTCTTTAAAAATTTAAACTTCATTTTTGGAACTTTTTTACACAAACTGGATTTGGTTCATTTCAAAACACCTCTTGGGCTGCGAAAAAAAAATTTAAATTAAAAAGATAATTTTTCTTTTATTAATTTTATGGATTATCAGATTAGATTCATAGAACCAATTTAACCGAATCAGAAGGGATTCGTGTCGCCCGTTGACCACTTCCTAGAAATTGCCCTCTTTTAGGAATTAATCAATTCAAGATATGAAACTTTAACTTATTTATTTCATTTAGCGCCAATTCTGGCGATGTAGTAAAATTATAAAATGTAAAAGAAAAAGAAAAATTAAAATATTAATTTAAATTTGAATAAAAGAAAAAATTATTAAGAAATTTTACATTAAAGAGATTTAATTTTTGCATTATATGAAGTATAAAAGATTTTAATCTATTAATTATTCTTTTAAGCTTACAAAAAATTTGTATTTGTTTTTTTTTTATCTGTGATTGTTAGAAACTTAAATATTTTTTTTCGATTATATGTCAAATATGAACTTGAACTTTGAAAAAAATTCAACTTATTTAACATTTTATCTGTTGGGGGATGTGTGAATCTGAGGGGAAAAGTCTTTACACCTTCCACACGGGAAGCCTGCGGAGAGTTCTCGGGATACACTGGCCTGAGACATTGTCTTAGCTGCCTATACATTGAGTCAATGCATTAAGAACAAAAGACTGCAATGGCTCGGGCATGTACTTAAAATGAAAGAAACAAGGATACCAAAAAGAGTCCTTCAATGGACACATCAAGGGCGACGTAAGGTAGGACGACCAGCAGTAACATGGAGGTCAGCAATCACGAAAGAACTCATCGAAATGGGAATGACATGGGGAGAAGCAAGGGTAAAGGCAAAAGATAGACTTGAGTGGAAATCAAAACTAATGACCCTATGTTCCACAAGGAGTGATAAGAAAAAAAAAAACATTTTATCAAAATTAAATTCCTTTTTTTCCAAAACTACTATCATCAAGATACCAGTCTCCATTTCAACCGACCAAATCTTTGCCCAAACTAAATAGAAGTAACTTTTGAATAGTATATTCATCTTGGTTAATGATAAGAAAAAAAAATCTAAACAAAAATTAAAAAAAAAATTTCTACCATTTGATAAATTATGGATTTTTTAACTCAAAAAAGCTGCATTTTAGATGACCGTATCAGAATTTAAGTGCTGACCTAAAAATAAAAGCTTGCTTTTTCGTTCACAAAATTAACTTTTCCTTCAGGGAGCTAACTAGAATAAAATTTAAAAAAATTCTTTTTATTATGTCTACAAACTGAACTTAAAAAAATATGAATAATTGCTTTGATGACCCACGATTATCGATTGTAGCCAAAAAAATAAATTAATCTCAATTTATTTAAAAACAAATCTTTGGACTCAAGGATTTGCTTTGCGTTTCATTCACTCGGGTATTAGCCGAGCAATTGGTAATCTTTCCAAGTTCTAAATCCTAGCCAAAATGGACCAATTAGGCACATATTGTATGTGACCCGGGATTTAAAGGGCTAGCTCAAATTACCCGTGCTATCATCCAAAGATTAGTGTGAACAATTGCCACTAGCAATTTTTGAGAACAAAAAAGGTAGAAAAAAAATCGAACATTGTTTTTTCTAAGTATCGAGTGCAGAACAATCGTTCTAATCCTTTTCGATTAATAATTAACACAGTCAACAAAATTGTTATCCAATACTTGTTGCATCTTGTAGAGATTCAATGAGGCAAACTAACAAGATTAATAGATTAGTTGTAAATATCAAGATATTTTGTTACTCTTGGGCCAAAACAATTTGAATTTTGAAAGGCCATCGCTTTGCACGTCTTCAAAATCAATTAATCGAAAATCAATAACTTAACAAAAAACAAAAAAACCTAGGACCAACAACAACAACAAAATAAACAAGACCCTTGGAGTAGAATTTTGATTATTTTTGACTCAAGTGCTTGTTGGCTTATCAAATGGACGCTTCTATCTGTGGGCTCTACTTGAGACAAGTGTTTGAAAGTTAGATAGAAATTTACCTTTAGAGAAAGGACAAATTTGTTCAGTTTCTAGCTTGGATCTCAAATTGTCCTCAAGCTTTAGTGGCCAGTGCGAGTCTACAACCACAGAAACAAAATGCTTGATAAAATTGAATAGCTATTAGATTAATTGCTGAAAGTCTAAAGTAGGTTGATGGGCATTGTGGAATAATGCTAATAATCTTTCATCGATTTGGCGCTCTAAATACATAATAGAAGCCTTGCTATGTCTCTAGTGTCGCTTCAGTTTAATTAAAAGCGTTATTGAGTCTAATTGCGCAAGCACAATTAAATTCGAATTTGAGCGGCAGCAGCATTTGATTCTCACAGCTGAAATCATGCAGTTTTTGTTGGCGCTCTATTCGCTCTTGACACGAAATCCGCCATTTGACTAGTTTAGGCTTGTGTTGGAATTAATTGGCATAAAATGCCGACCACCACTGAGACTCAACTTGGCTGATTTGAACAACTGCTTGCTGCATTACAATTCTTGCATGAACAACACGTTCAATCGAGCTTTAAGTTTGTGATGCATCAATGATGCCTTATCTGTTCGCATCTATTGTTTGCTCTGGATGCCTAAACACGCCGATAGTGTAAGCTATCGAGTTGTTGTGCAAACACCGGGTCGTGCTACAATTTGAATTTTCTCTTACAGTGGCCATAAATTTTACCGGTAAAAAAAAGATTAATTTTATGAGTAGCGATCAGATAAAATAAATATTGTTGTCTGAACATTTTTTGATCTTTTGGCAAACTTCTAGTCGTTGGACACTCTAGTCATGTGTAAAACTCGTCTTATTTTTGAAAAAATTGAAAATGTTTTCTCTTCAACCTTTTGCCAAATAAAGGCTCAAGAATTGCTTGACATTTAGATCAAAACTGAGATAAACATGATACTGCTCTCTGAAATCAAGTTGCTATAAATTACTAATTTAAAATTGTTCTGAGGAGCTTTAGCTCGGTACAGAAAACAAATAAATAAAAATAAATTATAAAATGTTCATTTAATTCGAACAAAGTCACAGTGAGATTTTTTCTGATGCCCAAAACTAAAATCACAAAAAGAAACTTTCTTGTTTATTTTGTTCTTTTTTTCAGATCGAGTCAATATTTATTTTGCCCTATTTAAAATTTAATATCAACAAAAAATTATGGAATTAAAAATTCTAGCTTAAATTTTAATTTCGTTTTAATCAGCTAGATTATATTAATTACTAAGTTTTTTTATTTAATTTTTCAAAAATTATTTAAACACTAACATTCTTGAATAAAAAAAAGACATTTTTAAAACTATCAGATTTTAAAAGGGTAGAAGAAATTTAATAAATTTAATAAAAACTCCAACTATAATATAAGACTTTTTCTTGAATTCTTGTTCACACATTGCTACTTCAAGTTGAGCAACAGAAAAAAAAATTTAAAAATTTAAAATTATTATTGCTGTAGCTCTTATTCTTATTTGTATTCTTTTTACTTTAATTATACTTACCCAATTCACTTTTTTTTATGAAATTACTAAAAACAATATTTTTTTTTCATGCGGCTGAATGGAAGGACCAAGATCCATTCCAAACTGCCGGGGTTTAAACCCAAACTTTATTTTTTAATTAAAAAAAAAAAAGTTGAGCAACAGAAAAAAAAATTTAAAAAATTTAAAATTATTATTGCTGTAGCTCTTATTCTTATTTTTATTCATTTTACTTTAAATATTACTTACCCAATTCACTTTTTTTTATGAAATTACTAAAAACAATATTTTTTTTTCATGCGGCTGAATGGAGGGACTAAGATCCATTCCAAACTGCCGGGGTTTAAACCCAAACTTTATTTTTTAAATAAAAAAAAAATAAGTTGAGCAACAGAAAAAAAATTAAAAAATTTAAAATTATTTTTTAAATTTCAGTCATTAAAGGTTAGGATTTATGAATTAAAAAATTTAAATTTTGTGGAAGCTGATGTAATTTTTGCATTTTATCTTTGTGATAAAAATTATATTATTATATTAATAATTTAATAAAAAAAAATTCAAGCTTACTAAAATGGACAAACTTTTTAGATGTGAATGGTAGAACATAGTGAGATGAAAACAATGCTAAAATTTTCTTAAAGTAACTTGAATTTGAATTTAGTTATCAACTTTACCATGCAGTGAGTAAAGATCATTAAAGCGGAATCTTGTTTGATCACATGTGCATGGCCAGCTTATCAACTTGCTTAAAGGCACTTTATTCAGGTGTCAAACGCTAGGTGGCTAAGAAAATAGTCAAGCGATTTAATATTACCAAGAAAAAAAATGAATTGATTTCGATGCTCATGCTCGCAAAAAAAAGAGGATCAAAATGCCTTGGGCATCCAAAGTCTTGAGATTAAATTATAGCCTACATTATTTTCTAAATTTTTTCTAAACCCGCACATAATGATCATTTTTAGGGCCTACAGAAACATCCAAATCAACAGTGTTTACAAATTTAGAGATCAAAGCCTTGTTTAAATTTATCTGATTTTAAATAACACTTCTTGAATATGTACAAAAATCAGATAAGGAGATAGATCTCAAAACTTTGGTATTTATAACTTGAAGTTTGCTTATAGTTTAGCAAAAAAAAATTCAAAAAAATTTCAAAAAAAACAATTTCAATTTATTCGCGACTATAGCGGATTTTTCTAATTTATTTTTCTAAAAAAAATTCGTCTTTTAATATGCTATTTTTCAAATAAAAATTCCACTTTCTTAATTAAAGCTGAAAAATAGACTTTTAAGTCTAAATAGAGAAAAAAATGGTAATTCTTTTTTTATTAAATAAATAAATAAACAAACATTTTTTTGGTTCTTGGCCTTGATTCTAATTTAATAGATTAAAATATTTGAAATTTCAAATATTTAATTAAAATGATTAAACTAATTTGAATTCAAAATCAATATTTTACTTAGAGAGCTAGCCGTGCTCAATGATATCAATTAAAACATATTGGACACTTTCTTTTTGTTGAACTAAAATTTTTTTAGTTTAAAAAAAAATATTCTTTTTCTTTTTAAGAAATCGTGGTGATTAAATAAGACTTTTGTCAAAAATTAACAGAAAAAAAGTTGCGAATTGGTACATACCTGTGGGTTCCTAAAAACAAAAATTAGACCCCCAAAAGCCTAAATAAATTAGCATTGATAACTTGCTTTCACTTGAGTTGCATTAATTCACCATTCAAGCTCTTAAATTTTAATTAAAAAAAATATTCAATGACTTATGGTATCTCGACATTAAGTGTTCAGGTCAACTCCTTATTAAGATAAACTTAACAAGAACATGTCAATAAATTAATTAAAAAAGAAATAGAAATATTTTGAAAAAAAAATGAATTTGTATCAAATTCAAAATTGAATCTGCTTATTTCAATCTCAAAAACTCAAATTGAAATTAAGTCGTTTAATTAATACTTGAATATGAATTGTATTGATTCAGCGATCCATAATATTCTATTATTCGAGATAAAACTTCAGATAAATTTTTAGATAAATTATTTTCACGTTTATCATTAATATTACTTAGAAGATACCCACAGGTTTGCAAATTTTTGCTTCTGACTGACAGCTGTAATTTTCAGAAAAAAATAATTTGAAATTTTTTTTTACTCGTTGATTTCATAATTTAAAAAAAGAGATAAATATTCTTTAATAAAAAAAACAATAAGATTATATTAAAACCATGTATATTCAATCAATTCATTCTCTTTAGAATTATGCTTTTGTATCATAGAGTTATCTAGATGAACAAATCATTAAATTATTTTGTTTATTTTTCTTTTTCATTAAATTTGATTATTTGTAATTTAAAATATATATAATCTTTATAAATTAAGTAAAGCTTTTTATTTTTCATTCCAAAAATCCTTTTGGAATCAATTTATCAAAATTCAACACTTCAATTTATTAATTCTTCCAACCAAAAGAAAATTTTTTTTCATTTTTTGCAAAATTACTTGATTAATTTAAAAACCTTGAACGATATTTCAATGTAACCATATACATTGTATATTAATTAGTTAACATAGAGGAAGCAAAATCCAATTAATATTTGCTAAGTGTGCCAGACATTTAAAAATAATTAATCTCTTTATTTTTATCAAGACTAAATAATTTTCCCAAATCAATATTTCATATCAAGATTTAAGATTTTTAAATAGCCAAGATTAATAGATAAAACATTAGATATAAAACCACATGGTTACATAACTTTATCATGCAATAACCGCTATCATCTCTAATTTGATCAAAAATCTAACAAAAAATTCAGTTTAAAGTACTTTGTAAATTTTTTCTCTTGAAAAATTCTTTTTTTAAAAAATATTAAATAAATGAATTAATTATTATTATAATTGGTACTAATTTGTATTTATTTAATTGAAAATATCACGTAAGAAAATTATTTTCGTGTTGCCACGAATAATTATAAAAGATTATTTTGCAAAATTGGAGTTGAAAATTAGAAGAAATTCATATTGATATTTAAAATTTGAATTGCTCATGAAAGACTCTTTAATCGTTTCTTCACTTTTGGTAAAAAAATTAGAAAAATTTTTTTGGTTTTAAATATATGTTAAAATTTTATTAACTTAAATCAAATAAATTGAGCTAATTTACGGGTTAAACAAATTAAAAAATCACTCAAAATTAAATAATTTAAATATATCTGGCTACGAGTTCAATATTTCGATTATCTATAAGCAAAAGTTAAGTGGGCATGATTTCCAGAGGGATAAAGTGCCACAAAAATGATTTTTGGATAAAGTTTACTTAGAAGAGTACCAAATTGATTTACAGGGCACTAATATTAACTTTTAAACCAAATGTAAGCATTTACAAATTACATTAAATTAATATTCAGCATGCTAATCGATTCGTTTCGCGGACACCTTATCCTTTCTGCATATGCTTAACTTATTTACTTAATTTTTCATTTCTATTAATTCCATTTTTATTTTTAGTAAGATAAATTTTATTTTTTATTAATAAGCATTTACTTTTATAAACCTTTTAGGATAATTATAAAATGACAGTCTTTAGAATTTTTCAATTGATCAAGAATAAAGAATTTTAAAACTATTTAATTTTTTTTGAAAGGTTTTATTTTTTGTTTTTGTAGATATTAAAGCTTTTAGATTTTTATCAGTGCTAAATATCAATGACAATTAATCAAAGAACGATTTCTAGAAAAATTTAACTAGAATAAAATTATTTTTAAAAATTACTTTTGTATTAACAATTTGGAAAGTTGAAATAGATGTTCACCCCTTTGATTGACAAATGCCTAATTTAAAAAGTAAAATGAGATGATGACAAAAATTGTTAAAAATTTTATTAACTAAGAATTAAATAAATAAAATAGTCTTTTAGGATAGAAGTAAAATAAATTGTCTTTAAATATTTGTTCTACAATATGTCTGGTCCTGCCATCAAATATTTTGTTAAGATTAGCAATTATGTTTGATTCGAAGCAAAGAATGGCCTGGAGAGAGTATAATATGATATCTTGTGGTGTGTAAATAAATTCAATTAACCCTTTATCTAATAGAAAATATAAAAATCGATCGAAAGCCTAATGGTCATGCAGATAACTTGAAAATAAACCATGTTAATTAATTAAAGCTAATAAAAGCTTTTAATCATGTTTATTCAAAAGAAATAAATTTTCAACTCATTGTTTTACATAAATTTTCTAAATTCCTCGCAAAATGCAATTTCAGCCTTTAATCTTCAGAATTTCCAATAATTGTCATGCCCTAAAAATTGTAGAATTTATGTAATCTAATTATTTTTTAGCCAAGGCCCCCGGAGATTTAATTTGCATTTATTTGCGTTCGAACAGAGCGTTTAAACGCGTAATTAAATCGATTTTTGAGCCAGAGTTTCCTTAATGACCAAGGTTTTTAATTTTATCAAATTAGTATTCTTTTAAAGCTGCAATTAAAGATCATGTGCCCGGAATTTGCGATCTCTTCCAAAAAAAATTGGAGAGAATAATTTAGTAAAAAGTGCTAATTATCTTTTTTGCATTTGATATGAAAAGTTTTAATTAAAATCCAGTCTTGAAATAATTAGAAGTGAAAAGATTTTATTAATCTTAAGTGAATGCTGGTGTTGTTTTCGTGGCCTTTTCAAAAATATTAGAAATAAGCCTAATAGATCAAGTCTGAGTTGGTCTTTTATAATAGGAATTTAAAGTTTTAAGTTTATTGTGCCAATTCTTTAAATTGATAATGAGACATTTTTATTGAAAATTTTGATTTATTAATTAATTAATTTTTGACCAAAGACTTGTTTAAAGACAATTTTAAAAAATTTGAGATTTTAGCAAAAAAATTAATTTTTTTTTAGACAAGGATTTATAGTTTTTTATTTCTAAAATGACAATGCTAATGAAAGTTAAAAAAATTCTTCCCAGATGATTTATTTAAAAAAATGGCATTAATTAGTTTTTAAAGGCAATGAGCTATTAATCTAGATTTTGAATTCGTTTTCAAATTTGTTTCAAGCACTTAATTAAAGACTTTGAGAAGTGAGTTTCCAAAAATTGGTCATCTAAACTTAATTCAACATAAAAAAAGAGTATTCAATTGAGAAAGTAATTAGATTTTACACAAGAATTCAATTTCCTTATAGTTTAGTTTGTGTGATTTATTTGAAAATATTTAAACTGAATTTATTCATATTTAAAATTAGCCCTGTGGCTAGTTTAAATCGAAAATTTGTTTTAACTGCGATTCATGAATTTCCTATAAACAAATTAATTCATTTAGCACCAAGTTTATTCATCAGTTTATAGATAAATAGTTCTCGATTCTGGCTTTATTAAGCAAATATTTCTTTTAAATCTTTATTTAGAATTCTACATCCAGTTTTGTTTTATTCCAGTCTAGTTGCTTTACAGATTTATGTGTTTATCTAAACATAAAATAATTCTAGAAAATTTTATAATTTTAGAAATAAAAATTTTTAAGATATATTTTTTTTTCTAATAGAATCAATTTTTATCTTAATTTAAGATAAAAATTTAAAACCCTTCTTTTTAAATAATTCAATAAATCAAATTTTTTTAAAGCATACTAATGAAAGTAATAAATGTAGTAGCAAATTAAGTATGCTGGAAGTATAGCATTTTTTTAAAGTACGTCAATCATCTCACGTTTTTAAATTTAAGAAAATTTATAATTTAACTAATAATGATTTAAGATTTTTAATTTAAATTATTTACTTGTAATCACAATTGATTTTAAGTTTGAATTTTTCTTTAATATTTTATTTATCTAAGCTAACCAAACATTTATTTGTTACCTGAGAAGGATTAGTTGTGACATTTTTAAAATAATTGTGATTAAATTTTGTATTTATTGGTAAAAAAAAGATAAATAAAAAAAATAATTTTTTAATGCTAAAATCAATCAAAAAATCATTTAAAATTTGAAAAAAATTCGAATTATACTTTCTTTTTACTAATACAAAAATCTCATTCAAACAGTTTTAATTTTTGGGAATCAAAAAAATAAATTTATTTAGATTTTTTTTGTTTAAAAAGCTTTTGGTCATTTAAATTTTACAAATATGATTAAAAAAAAATTAAAAGTGTCATTTTTTTGACAGGTTATTCTAAAATCAAATATCAAAACCAGCAAAAATTTAAATTTAGTTTTTCATGCTTTCTCAGCAAGAAAAATTTAAATTTTAATTGAGAACTCGTTGTGGGATAAAAAAATGCCACAAGGAAATGATATTTAAACAAAAAGCAATTGGTATTTATTTTGTTCAAGATTTAAAAACCAAAAAAATCTTGTAGATTATTATTGAAAACATAATAATCGGAACTCTTTTTAATTTAATTATATTTTAAACTAATCGCTATTAAGAAGAGCAAAATTATTTTTGACATGATCTAAAAGATTAAATTGATTTTCAATTGTTTTTAAAACAATGCACACTATGTACCAAGTGACTAATTCACATGTTCCACTATTTTTGTTCCTGAGCATTTGTCTGGTCTAGGATGTGTTTCGTTAACAGCTTGAAAAAGGTATTGACTGTGTTTAATATAGCTATTTTATTATATAATGGCTGAGTTGGAAGCTGAGCATAAATCTTTTGAATGAATGATTTAACAATTGAAAATCACTTATGCATCGATACTAAGTGAGCCTTGAAAGAAGCAAGATAAAAACAGTGTTTTTAGTGAAAAAATTATTTCCAATTGAAATCAAATCAATATCTAATTGTTGCTTTTAGATTTCAAATTTGTAATTTTAAATAACAATTTATTTACTTTTGTTAAAATCTATCGAGTAATAAAAGAAATTTCTTATTTGAAGAATTATAAATTATTTAGGAATATTTGCTTGTGCCTGCGAGAGAAACACTCGAAAATAAGCCCTGCAAGTAGAGTAATTCAATGGTAAAATATCAACTAAACAAATAAATAAAAGACTTATTATATATGTGGATGATTTTCATATGGCATTGGCTTTTCTCTTCAAAGATTTCTTTTTTTCCGAGCAATATTTGGATCCAGCAGACGTAAACAGACGAAGTTTTTGATTTTTTTTGCGGTCGTTGTTTACACAGCTTATAATTAAGCCCAATGTAAGTTCAAATATTTAATTAGAAAAATTCAGACTCATGAAATTCGCTACAGCCTAGCGACCAAAATTCCAGCTTTGCTTTATTAAATATTGATCAGTCAGAAAATTAAGTTAAACTTTAAAAATTTAAAAATAAAAATATCAAATTATTTTTTTTAAGTATGAAAATTTTAGATTCGTAGTATTGATTTTTTGTAATTGTTTTACATGACTTTCACGGGAGTTTTTAAATAAAGTGCTATGAGTATCTTTTTCAATAAATTAAATAAATTTAAACATAAACATCTAGAAATTTATTATCTTTAATATTCAAGAAAAGCATAATTTCTTTTTGTAAGCATTAGAGTAATAACTCAAAAATTATTGCATTGAGGAAAAGAAATTCGTTTGAAATTTTTCAAGAAAAATTTTTTGAATAATCATCGATCATAGAGATAATTTTTTCAAAAGTTAACTCAAAATATATAAAATCTAAATGTTATAAATTATGTAACAGCTAATTTTTTTAATTAGCCATAAACTAGTAGCTTTTAAAGCAGTTGCTCTATTAAGATAATGTATTGAAGTTAAATTTTTTTTATGTATAAAAATATTTTGCTGCTTTTCTGAAATATTTTTTCTACAGATAATATTTTTTTTAATTATTTTTGTTGTTTCTTTCAAAAAAATTTAATTCGATTTAATTTAAAATTTTTAAAAGAAATGATTTTTTTAATTTATTGCATTTTTTCCATCAAAAAATTAGTTTTTTTACAATTTAACTCATCTTTTTGACGAATTTTTTCTTAAAAATAATTATTATGAATTAAAGTTATTTTAGCTTGACTAGCAAGATCTTAAAATAACATTTCTGTAAGAAAAGGGCAGCATTCTTTTCATCAATCGATTTTTAATTGCCATAATTTTCATTCTGGACACAATGATTCTTTTTAGAATCATTTGTCTATTTTTAGTAATATCAAAAAAAATTTTAAATTTTTTTAAATGCCTATCTATTTGTATAAAAAATTATAAATTTTCAAAATAATAGATTTTTTTTCGGATAACACGACAAAATATAAAATTATTGAAGCATAAAGAAGTAAATAGCTGTAAAAATTTAATAAAAATACGCTCGATTACTTTTTTAAAAATTTGATTTTTACTGAAAGACAAAGATAAAAGAATTTCTTTATTGAGAAAAGTTTTAGATTTACAACAAAAGAAGTTTTTTAGCATGTTCATTTTTTAAAGAGTACTTCATCAAGCTTTTTCGCAATACACAAAAAGAACTAAATGGTTTGTGATTTAAGAAAACTATGAACAAAAAAGGCCAAAAAATGCACCTTGGGAAAAAAAGTCGGAGAACTGTTACCGAAATCATAAACAAGAAATAAAGATCTTTTGCTTTATTTAAGAATAATTTTTTTAACATTAAAAAAATTCGATGATTTTTTATTTGATTTTTGAATTATCATATTATCTTAAGAATTTAAATTACGAAGCCCTGTTTTTTTCCAAATTTTTAAAATACAAGGATACATCTTAAGATTTTTAGTTAATATAAATTTTTAAAAATATTTAAATTATAAAAAAATCATTTTTATGATGAAAAAGGGAATAAAAATATTTTCCATATTCTGTTCACTTTTCACGCAATAAAGAATTTGAATTTTCAATTTTTAGGCCTTTTTGGTCGAAACTAAAACTGCCAACTTTTCTTTCTGTCAAAATAAAATTTTGAGAGCCAATTTTACTCAATATTAGCAAATAAAGGTGGTGAGTTACCAACATCATGATGCTCAAATAACTAGATGAAATTAAATATTAACAAAGAATTTTTACTTTTAGAACAAAAATTAATAGCTCAAATTTCTCGAACTAAACACTGATACCTGCTCGAAGGATTCTCTTGCCAAATAACACTTAAAACCCTTGGAAAATGTTAAAATGAGATTAAAATGAATGAAACTATTGATCTATTGAACATTCAACCACTAAGCTCAACATCTTCTTCGTATTCATCATCTTCTTGTTCGTCTACATCAAGCGGAAGCAAGTTCCAAATGGCCAATAATCCGAACAGCCCTCCAATCTACAGTCAATGCTCATCGATCACCCAAGACAATTTAAGTATAGTAGTGAACGATCTGAAACAAATAAGCTGCACCTTGAGCTTACTTGCTCGTCAAATCGACCAAGTAGTACACAAAATTGACTCAAATTTGGGTAATTCGATAAACCAAGACCAGAATAATTTAAAAGCTCTCAAAAACTTTACAAAAATAATTAATCCAAATTTAGTTGATAAAAATGGTAATTTGAATAGAGCAAATAGCAAAAATCGAAACGAGAATATATTAAATAATTATTTAAATAATCAAAAAATGTTCTCTGACCGGATAAGCAACAGTAACCAAAAAGACTTTGTGGATAATTGGAATCAAAGGAACGAAAGTCTGCAGCGAACAAAATGCACTCGTTCTAAATCTCAGCCTGCTTTCAAAGATTCGACAGTTCTGGTCCTCTCTAGTACAAATACCAGTCTTAACCGAGCCTCAGATCGTCCTGGTTCATCACCCAATAAATTTTTGACAAACGAAAACGGAGACTCTAGTTTCTACGAGGATCAATTAGATAATGAACTAGAAGGCATCAAAGAAAATAGTGCTGATTCACGAAAGCCAAATGAGCCTTTGTCACACATAAAAGAACCAAGTAATAATGGAATACAAAAGTCTAAAGCAAAAGTGGCTGGCACCAACCACCATGTTTCTTTCAACATTAATAATGCCATTTACACAAGTAAACAAGAAACACCGATTCCAATACCAATCTCGATTCTGAAACAGGCAAAAATGAATGAACAAGTTAATTCATCAAGTTCATCGTCGAATGTCTCACCTCTTCAATCTTCAATGAAAAAGTCACCAGCTGTAAATTTCAATTCAGTGGCCGAAGGCGACTCAAAAAATTCAAAAAATGCCTCAAAATCAGTCCGAATTGATACAAAAACGACCATTTTGTAACTTTTTTGTTGTTTCTGTTGATTATTCCATTTATAATTTTTGAATAAATTTAATTAAAACTATTTTTTAAATAAAAATAAATAAAAAAGTAAAATATCCTACATAGTTGCGGAGTTCGCAGCTATTCTTCGTTCCTTAAATATATGTTTTAATAAGAAAATGATTACTCAGCTTATCTTCGTCTATCTATCAGAACTTTAAAGTCAACAACTCTATCTGAGAGTTAGGATGGTATAAAAAAATATCTTTGACTTCATAATATTCTTTCTTAAATCTATTATATGTTAGTGTTTTATCATTAATTCCTGAAAAGTTGAGCTTGTTAATAATTTTCTCTAGAACAACCTAAACTTTTAGTCTTCGCGTTCAGATCATCTCCCATTCGAAAAATTCAAAAGCATGTTCATCATTTGGTGAATTGAAAAGACAAAAAAAATTCTGTATTTTTTAAGTTTATTTTGATACAAAGAAGTTCTGAAGAAAACTCGAAATCAAATGAATAATCTTGTTTAAATTCAATTCCTTCTTTAAATAAAATAGCTATTCCCCGCCATTTTTATTTCGAGTTTTAACTAATGATAAATAATTTTTTAAATTAAAGTAGAAGTTTATTTCACTCGGATCAACTTTTATTTCATTAAGAAAAACAATGTCGAGACAATTTTGAGCTAAAAACTCTCCTAGAAGATGAATCCTAATAGGTGAATGGAAACAATTCCAATGTGTAATTTCTAACCTGTTCTAAGAAGTCCACTATTTGTGATGAAAGCCCCACGCACTTTTTGGGAAAATAAGCTGTCGTTAATATGCCAATACAGATTCAAAACCTTAAGACTAAATTTCAAACTTGATATAATGAACCTTTCGGAATTTGGTCAATAAAGTTGTGTTTTGATCAAAAATTAATCATCAAACACTCTAGTAAAAAAGGTCTTAAATAAAACCTATAAAAATTAGGATTTGATAATTTTAAAATTTTAAATTTTAAACTTGAAAAAAAAAGTTAATTAAATCAATTTCAATAGATTTTCGAAAGCTTTATCATTTAAATATGATTTGAAAAGGATGATCATTACCTATACCAGACTTGTTTTTAAGTCACAAGTCAAGTCAAGTCAATGACTTAAATTTTTTTTTAAGTAAAGTTTAGTCAAGTCAACTAATTTTCTGATTTTTAAACCAAAAAATAAATATGATTTTTTATTTTAATCCAAAAAAAATTTTAGTTTTAAAATCAGAAAATTAGTTAACTCGACTAAACTTCACTAAAAAAATGAAAAAAATTTTTAAGGCATTTAAAAAAAAAAAATTTAAGTCAAGTCATAACTTTGACTTAAATTTTTCTGACTTAGACTTAAAACTGTGACTTAAAAACAAGTCTGACCTATACTGTTAAAATACTTAAAAAATTGCACAAATTATTTTTTTTTTAAAAAATGGTCCAGCAAGAAAAACGAGTGTATTAATAAATTAACAAACAGTAACTGTAGCTGTTCTTTTTTTTAAGAACTACCATTGCTATCATTTTATTAGTCTTGCAGTAAATTTGGGTAAAATAGTAATACCAACCCAATATATAAAAGTTTCTATTGAACCAAAAGCCAAATCCGGTAGAAAGGATAAGGCTATGAATTAAGTAATTTTGATTTTGATTTTTTTTAACTTAAACTTGACTAAATAAAATAAACATAAAATTAATAATTTTGTACGTCATTTTTTGTATTAATAATTTTTTTCAACAAAAAAAATTTTTATACGTAAATAAAGTAATTTATACATTTTTTTATTCGAGATTCTAAGTAAATTAACAGTACAGTTAATATTTCTTCATTTGAAAACAAAAACATGAAATAATTTTCACTATCATAGCAGCTATTTTAAATGAATTCACCAATTTATCAGTAAAAAAAGGAAAAAAAATCTATTTAATCAATATGAAATTTGTAAATTTTTACGGTGAGGATTAGAAATTAAAAAGTGAGGGTTGTAAAAAAAAATTATTAACTATTTATTTGATTATACGAAGCATTCTTTTTAAAAAAAAGTAGACAAAATGAATGAATAACTCTTGAACGTACAATGGTTTAAATTTGTTGAGAAAAAGTTGAGTTCTTTCTCTGAATTAAGCCTCGACTTAAAAAACAATTTCCGTTTCAAATTTATAATTTTAAAGATTTTTTTCAAAAAATTTAATATTAAAAAAATCAGGAGCGAAATTTCATAAAATATCCATATTTTGATCAATTCTATAAAAATATTGTTCTTATCCATAATTTCTTTATTTCAAGGATTTCTTTTAATAGAGAATTCTCAATTAGAACATTTTTTTGCCATAAAAATATGAACAAGTTTATTAAAATATTTAAAAGACTAAAAATATCAATATTTTGAACAAAGATTAAAATTGAAAACTATGAAAAATAGACTAGATTTGAACAATAATTTGGAGTTGTTACAGTAATAGATGAAAGAATCGAATTGATGGATGTTAGAACTTGTGATTGATGTATTTTGGCTATAGATGCTGGAGAATTATATGCCTCCAGTATATAAACCCTGGCATAAGTATCAGCTGCGTACAATCGTTTTCCATCTCGACTGAATGTCAAGCTAATTATAGAACCTATCATTGTTGATGAATCATAACTAATAGAAATTTCTCTCAACAAAGTTAGATCCCATGTACTATAAAGCCTTATTTTACCATTCGACATACCAATTCCAATGACATTTACATTTGATCCTTCGGCAAGATTCGAAAAACAAAGTGATTTCATAAGTACAGTCTGATTTGGCTCTTGGCTGTCACATAGGGGATCTTTTTCACCAATGTACTCGCAATTACCAGTATAAAAATACAATTTATTTGGGTTATTACCAATAAAAGCTATTTCATTAGTAGTATCACTGATGCATGACTTATAGATAAATTGGTTTTTTAAATTAATTGAGTTAACAAAGCTTAATCTTAAAAAAAATAAAATTAAAATAAAATTATTTTTGCTTTAAATTAAATTCACTTGTTTGTGTCCCATATAATCAGCAAATCCTGACTACATGTTACCATTGTACTAAATGCTAGACAAACATTTATGTCTATTATTTCCTGTTTGTGTCCGTAAAGATTACACGCCAGAGAATCGCAAAGCTAAAACAATTTTTAAAATTTTTATTTGAAAAAAAAACAATTAAAAATTACAATTTGATTTTTATCTTTGCGTAATTTATAAACAGAAATTAAGCCTGATTTCATGCCTACAATCAAGTAGCTTGCTCCAATGCAACCACAGCACACCACAGTCTTGAAAAATTTAAATAAAAATTTAAATTTAAATATTTATTTTTCTGCAATACTTGTTCATTTCCGCGCATATAGATTAAATTAGTAGAAGATTTTTCATTGTCTGATCTATTTACTTTGATCACATCATCAAAAGAAGCCCATTCAATTACAGCAGGTAGGTTTTCTGTGCCTCTTGGACCAATTTCTTTTACTCTGTCAATCAACAAGCATCTTTGCTGGGCCAAACCAACAACTTCACCACTTGTCAAACTAATTAATTGGATCATATTTTTTTTACAATTCTCTTTCCAGACGCATACTGGCGCTGCTTGTTGTTCCAATGAGCCCACATAGCCTCCCCATTTAGCATTGATAACTTTGCTATGGATCGAGCTTGCATCCAAATTGTACCATTTATTTTCCTCACAGTTATTACTTTGTCTTGATGAAACTCCTGGATGTTTTGTGGTGAACAATTGCTTGGGTGTCTGACCCCATGTTTTGATCATTGTTTCTATTGCTTTCCGTCTCACTGGATCTGATATTTGTTCAACAGGATATCCAAACTAATTGTAAAAAATTAAAATCTAAATTCTGAAAATTCTGAAGAAAAAAATACATAACAAGCTGGATGGTAACAATTTATTGCATCAATAGCTGGACGCCCGCTTTGTTTAAAGCCCCAAATTAAGTCGATCCAATTTTGAATGTTGTGCGACACATAATTACTCTCCAGAGCTTGTCGCATAATGATTATAAACAATCTTGGGTTAGATTTTGACCAGGATGGAAGAACAACATTGTCAATAGGATCACCATTTTGACGCAGTCCGAAATTAAAGCCTTGGCGATTTGACAGAAACTCGTGCATGAAATAAAACTCAGGAATAAGCTCCTTATAATCTGTGGTTGAAACACTGCTGGTCAGAAGCCATGATGTCTGCATTGAGTGAAATGTGCGGTCAGGTACATCAAAATTTTGATCTTGGTAGTCTAGAAACATTTTGGTAAATGGAGGTAGACGAACCAAGTAATGCAGCACCGTTCCACTATTCGAATAGAGCGAAGCAAAGTGGTATGGTTCATTGGAGGCTTCTTCGATCATTCGGTAATTTTCTAGGAACTTTTGCTCTCTTTCTTTGTATTGAATAGCGATCGGTTTGGAAAGATCGCGGAAGTTTTTTTCTAGTGATAAATCTAATATGTCCGATGAATAGTTTGATAGTATGTGTGGATAAATTGGATACTGCATCAGATCATTGAATGTGCGCCCGGAATACTTGTTTAATTGCATCAAGTATTCGTAATTGGAGATTTTGGCTTCTTTCCACAGCGAAGTTATTTCTTCTATGGACTCGGTGCGATTTAAATTTTTTAATTTTCTACCTGTGATTAGTTTATAAATGTTGTTTCGATCCTAATTAAAAATTAAATATGAACATTCGATTTTAAATTATTGAAACAAGACTCTTTATTTATTGTATTTAAATAAGATTATAAAAATTTTATTTTAGTTTTTTTTAAGCAGAATAAATTTTCAGGCTATTGTGAAATTCAGATACAAATTGAACAGAAATTTTTCTCTTTTGATATTTTAAAATAAAAGTTAATAAAATATACTTCAAAAATTCCTGCAACATACTTTGTTGCACCTTTTTTACCTAAAATATTTTTTTTAACCTTAGAATAAGTAAAAAAACAAATCATTAAAATGATTAAAATTGATAAATTAAATTTAAATTTAATTGTGCAACAAAGTTTGTTGCATCTTGTTGTAATCATTTTTTAATATTTTTATCATCTTTTATTTTGATTTATCAAAAAAGGAAGAATTTTTGTTCAATTTTTAATTTAAATTCACAACGCCGTTCTTGTCTTAGAAAAGCGGTAAAAAAATTTCTGAGTGCTTAGTTAGCATAAGCATGGCTCCCGAAGTCTACTAAATTGTAAATATTTTAGGATCTGTTGTAATTATCATTTTGTTTGTGAAAATGATAAAAAATTAAAACTTCTTTTTGAATTAAGGCTTTTGGTAGATCATAAAAGAAATCTGAAAGCGACCGGAAAAATACAATTTCTTAACATTGACAGCTATTAGCACCTTAGAGAAGGCATACAGAATTTTAATCCCACTTTTCTAAAACAAAAAAGTTTGCTGAAGTTAAATGAACGTTAAATGATTTATTCGGCTAAAAAAATTGTTTTAACTCATTAAAGTTCTAAATTAAAAATTTTAAATTAAAGAACACAGTAACATATCAAAATTTTTAGAGCAAATGTATTAAGATTTATATAACCTAAAATTACTCTCTGATAAAATTCTGTAAGTTTTTTTCTCGAAAATCAATAGTGGTACACCATGCCACTGTGAAATTCGATAAAAAAAAACAATTTGAATAATTCCTTTTTTTTTTAGTTTAGTTTGTGAAAAATAATTCTTATTTAATATAGAGCAAGCATTATTTGAAATTTTATTGAATGGGTTTGAATCGATTTTGATGTAGAAAAATAAAGAGTGAATCATAAAATATAACACAATAATTTGTCAAAATGATTGAAATAAGATAAATAAAAAAATTTAATAAATATATTAAAAAATTTAAAAAAATGAAAAAAAATTTAGTATTTTAAACTTTTACTATTTTTTAATTTTTTTGGAACTTTTCTTTTTACTTCTTTTTATAAGCTTTATCTAGCTTCCTAACGAGAAGTTAAATTTTAAAAGACGTTCAATTTTGTAAAGACCTTTGTTTAATACTGCAATCAAATAATATTTTTCCCAGGTAGAAATTGTTTTTGTTACATTAATTGCTAAAATTTTTTTTTTTAATACAAAAATTAATTTACTTTACAAAAATGAAACATACATTTAAACTTTTTTGATCTTATCTAATCTGAAGCAAATTACTTCCAAAATTATAATATTATTTTTCACAAAATTCTAAAATGCTTGATTTGAAAAGTGTATCCGGTAGTAAATTTATTGAAAGAATGGACACTTAAGACACTCAAGCAATTGCTAGATAAATAAAAAGACCAAAAAGAAAGAAAAAGACGCCTATTATCTTGGAGTTTAGAAGTCTTTTTTTTTATTAAAATTTTTTCGAAATAAAATTTATAGAGTTTTTTTTTATTGAAAAAGTCTTTTGTATATAAAAAGTGTTTTCATCTGTATAAAATCGTTTTATATACTAAAATTTATTTTATATAGATAAAATTAAATTTGTTGAGTTAAATTGAAAAGAATAAAAAAAATTGAATTAAATCTACTTAATGAAAAGCTATGTATCATTAGTTTAGTTAATAATCTATTAATTTACTACTTTTTATTTTTAAATCGCAATTAACCATAAATTTTAGAAAAAAGACAAGGCTTATCATTTACCGAAAATTCCTGATTGTTAAAAGACAAAAAAAACTTGGTTTCAAAATTCATTTTTAATTTAAAAAAATAGCGAAAATCCTAAAGTTAAGAGCTTTTTAAATTACTTTTGAATCAGAAAATGCCAGCAGAATCGTTTGTCCAAAAATAAGGAATATTTCGATTCCGACATCTTTAAGCAGATATCGTCTCAAGTGAATCTCTTTAATGTCATCATATGACCAGCTATATGACAAATTTTCCATTCCCTATAAACAAAAAGTTAATTAAAAAAGTTAATAAAAATAATTTTAATAAAAATTTTAATGAATTACAATTGAATATTTATAATTTTTTCCATCTGCAGCAAAGTTAATCCTTGATTCAGTCAATAAAAGCTGACCGGTTATCTCACAATAAGGCATTACACTTTTGCACGGACACGGAAAACTAAAATAATAAAAAAATAAACCCAAAAATAAAAAACAAAAAATCTAAAGACCTAATTATTTCACTGTTTTTCCAATGACTGAGCATATAATTTGCAGTAAAAGTACTGTCATACTCTCGAGAGTCCTTTTTATCACCTAGGTTCTGGGACAAATAGTCTTCATAATTATTCAACAAATATTTGAGCGGACTAGAACTAGTCTCGTTTTTGAGTTTATATTTAAATTCATTCTTAAAATATCTCTCACCGATGAGCAAATGTGACTTTTTGAGACGTCTCCGCTCTCGATTAGGTCCTTCGGTTTGATCCAACACATCAAACTGAGGCCAACTGTTTGCATCAAACAACAAACACCTTTCATGGGTCATGTTTTCAATTAGATAAATCCATTTTTGTTTGATGTCATAGGACTTGATAAATTTGGCCTTGAGGCGCTGAAAATGCATCTTGCGTACATGTGAATGTATGGTAACAACCTCGTTGGTCAGGTCACATGAATATTGGCTTAAGTCTTGCGCCAGATTGTCATAATTATTAATAAAAGAGCTAAAACTACACTGTGATTGCTTATAGATATTGATGATTTCCTCATAAAACTCTTTATCTATTTGAGTTGATAGATCAACTGTTCCTTTTTTTTTATTCAAATTAACTATCAAATAAGATGATTCACTTGACGACTCTCCAAAGTATGTTTCACTGTATCCACTGAATGGATTCTGGTAGTAAACTGGTGATAGGAGATTGTTATCATTTTTTACATTTAGACCTGAGGCAATTAATAATTTGTTCAACTGGGCCAGAATTTCTGAATCATTTTTCAGCATTGCTTGAGAGGAAGGACCCGATTCAGGCCTTGTTGCATTGCTTATTTTCAGTTGACTCATAAAATAGGATAGCTTTATGTTATAAGATAGTGAACAATGGGGACTCTCGGAAACAGAAAAGACAAATTTTGCCAGAGTTTCGCAATTTGTGGTGTTCAATAGACGCTTGACAATTTGAAGACGAGTCTGAAGTTTGTGGTTCGGATGAAGAAGGAACAGAAATATTCTTCGAAACTTAAAAAAAAATTAAAAATAATTCCAATTAGATGTTTTTAAATTATTCTATTTATATTTAGAATTAAATAAATTTGAGGCTAAAAAAAAAGTGAAATTAATTAATTTATAAAAAAAGTATTATTAAAATTTTCTTTTAATTATTTTATTTTCCATTAAGAAAAAATATTTGACCATAAATATAGAAAACGCAGTAAAAGACGGAGAATTCAGTCAATGAACTTTATTTAAGTTTTTTTGTTTTTTTGGATAAAAATTATGTAAAATTTTTTGCTATAAAATAATTTAAAACTATTTTGCTACCTTGTTTTGTTTTTAGCACTTGTTTTTAAATTTTAGGAATAAATAAGTATTTTCATTCAAATTTATTTTATCGTAAATTAAGTGAGAATAAATGTGTATTTTTTTTAAGTTTTTGTTGGCGAAAATTTAGATAAAAGTTTATTTTTTATTTTAAACATTTACTTATTTACACTAATTAAGCTGAAAATAAATGAAATTTTAATAAATACCTGTTGTCTTAGAATATACAAATTGTCTCTGAATAAATTCGAAAATCTTCCCTTTGGATTATTCTCCTAGAATATAAATATAATTAATTAGAATAAAATTTTTCAGAAAGTCTTACCAAACCAAGAGACAAAGAGTGAACTAATATTGAAAATGAAAAAATTGACAATTCGTCGTCCGAGTTGTATGCTGATTCAGATATTGGATAATCGGATATTTTTTCATAGACAATATGCAGAAAATCTACTACAAAAACGACCAATTTTTGGAATACTAAATCGCTTTGGAACATGTTAAATGAGCTGTTTTCATATATTTGGCTCGAGGCTGTGCTTTTGGGTTGATTTTCAGATTTTCCTTGCCTAAATTTTTTTTAAATTAAATAACGGGAAATTTTTTGTTACTTAATAAAAAAATTACATCAATGGTGCAATTATCTTTTTAATGATATATGTGGGCTTGGAAGCTTCTTGGACTACATTGACTATGAAGATAAAAATTAAGCAAATGTCAAAATTCCTTTTGAAAATTTTACTTGAGTTTAAACCAGCCATTACTGATCGAATAATTGACAAAACTATAGATTTTATGTTATAATTCAGAAATTCATATTCAGTACTGGCACTGTCGAAACATAAATTCAACAGGGGATTCAAGAAAAATCCAAACAGTTCCAGCTCTTGATTTTCATTAAATCTTAATTAAGAATATAAATAAAAAATATGCAAAAACCTCTTTTTACTTGAGTAAAAGTCCAGCTACAAGACAAAAAAACTGCTTCAATTCATTTATTATGGGCAATTTGGACAAAGTCTCAACAGAATCAACAACTGAATCATTTTCCTTGTTGATTTTTTTGTCCAAGTTTGACATATCGCTGAAATACTTTAATAGTTCAATCATGACTTGGATCAGTCCAGCTTTGGTGATCAAGAATTCAATTTTCACTACATCGCTGTTCAGCAATTTGGTCAAAAATCTAATACCATTTTGGCACAAGAGAAAATTTTTTCTGGACGAATATATCAAGGACAAAAAAATGAACATATAACTTTGCCGTGTTGTGATATGACTTTGCTGTGATTTCAAACAATTTGAGTCCACTGACGCTTCGAAGCTAAAAGGCTGATTGATAATTTTAGAAATGCAAAACTCCATAAATCTGGGATCATCTTGGTCAAATTTTTTCAATTGATTTGCCATTGAATACAGCAAAAAATCTTTATTGATGCCAAAATTTTGCTGTTCAAATGATCTGACTGCCTGGCCTGATAGAGAGCTAGTCGTGGCCGCTACATTCACTACTGCTGATGCCATTGATGCTAAAAAAAAGCTTTTGGTGAACGATCGATCTATCAGTTCAAAAAACAATCTAAATGCTTCAAATCGCTTGTTTATATTTTCATCCATGGCAAACATAATAAAAGATTCGAATTTGAGCAAACTTAGAATGTCGTTTAGCATTAGATCCGGCAAAACCGACAGCATCTCGGTCATTATTTTCATCAAAGCTGAACAAATATTACTAAAATGCTTTTCATTATTAATTAAATCAGTTTTATTTTTTTCAGATTTTTCATTTTCACTATCTTTTTTTAAAAAAAATTTATATTTTTATTTTTTTTTAAAAGTAAAATTTTACCAATTAAGGCCAAAGGTTTAGCTTGATTGGAATAAATCAAAGAATTGCGGTGCGATGAATTATTTGACTTTTCAATATTTACTAAATCTAAATAAAAAACTTCAAAATTTATCAATAAAAATGATTTAGTTTACTTTTATTGAGATTAAAATAGAATTCATTTTTTTGATTTATGATGTAAACATTGCTTTCAGGATGCAAGAGATAAAGATAGTCGAAAAAATTCGAAAAAAGCCGTTTGGTAATTGTTTTTGAGCCATTTTGGCCATCAGCACTTGACCATGTAAATATCGAATTAAAATGTTTGAAAATGTTAATCAATTCAGAACATGCCATGCAATCTAGAATGAAATTTTCTTCATTTGCATCGAGCAAAAAGTTGATTAATTTTTCCAATAGATTGTATTTTAGAAATAGACTCGAGTGGTAAAGCTGGGATTTGTTTTCAAAATTGAGCAATTTGTTCAAAATTTGAAAAGCGAACTTGTACAAACAAGTAGTTTTGACATGTTTTTTTTCCAAATTTTCCAATGGTATCCAAAGTTCCCATTCGATAATTAAATGTGACAGAATTTCCGGGTTTATTACATTAATGGAACTGCGGTGAAAAAAATTTTCCCCATCTTTGTTCTGTGTTTTTCGCTCAACTCTTTCATAGCAAAACTCAATGTTATTTGGACTCGGATCGTAACAATTGAGCCTAAAAACTGGCTTGAAAAAACTTCCATTGACAAGGGTAATGAACAAATCCTTTTGTATGAAAGTATAGTAATTTGTATCATGTGGACAATTTTGGTTTTTTGCAAGGTATTTATTTAGAGAAGCTATTGATGTGAATATTCTTTGTAGCAAAACATAGCCGTCCATTTTTTTGAACTCACTTTGAATATATGCTCGCTTATTAACCAGATTAATTAAGCTTTCCAACATCAATAAACTTGGAGTCGGATCAACATTTCTTTTCTCTTCCAAACTTAAGCCATCCAATTTGAGCGCAGTGAACAACTTATGTTCTTGGTCGATCAACTTGAAAGCAAACAAAAAAATTGATTTAATCAAGACGCTTAATATTTTTGGATAATTATTAATTAGCAAAATAATTAACTCATTGAAAGAAAACAAAAGTTTATAAAATGTAATTTTTTGATTAGGCTTTTGAAAAATTTTCAATTTGATTATTAAATTATTTTAAGTTACATAAATTTATTTAAAATAATTAGTGAGGCATTTTTTAATTTTAAAATTAAATTCAAATTCAAAATTATTGAATTAAATTTTTTAAATATTCATTTTAATTTTCAAAAAAAAAATATTCCTAAAAATCGCTTTTTTCAGTTTTTTTTTTGCCCTTTTTATATCTACTAAAATTTTCGTAAAATTACGTAAAATTTCGTAATTTTTTTTTCAATTTTCATTTTAATTTTCTAAAAAAATAGAAAAATTCCTAAAAATCGCCATTTTTTCGGTTTTTTTTGGCCCTTTTTATATTTGCTAAAATTTACTGAAATTTTAATATCGATGGATTTAAATAACGATTCTTTTTTAAATATCTGTGTTTATCTTTTTGAATAAATCTTTAGATTTAATATAGGTTTATTTTTCTATGGTTCTATTTGAAGCAGATTGAATGTAGCTTTTTTTAATTGCATATATTTTTTACAATGCAAAAATATACATTTACAATTTTTAAAAAAGATTTTAATTTTGGCCAAAATTAATTTTGTGCTATTTTTATTCTTCACCGGTTATTTTAAAATTTTAGGTTAACAATGCTCAAAAGAAAAAAAAATTATTCAAAATTGGTTATGAAAAAAAATTGGAAATTAAATAATTATAAACTTTTTTAGTTTAATTATTATTTTCATTTTGTAACTCCATTAAAATAGAAATCCAAATAGTCCCATTCAATAAATTAAATTTATTGTCTAAACTCTTTGTACTTGATTTACTTATCAATTAAAGCAATTTAATTAAAATGTAATTTACCTTAGCAATCAGGACTAAAATTTGCTCAATTCCTCCAATTCTTGCCAAGCAAATATCCAAAGTTGATTGAGTAAAAGTTTTACAATTAGACGTTAACTCTGTTTGTATCAAGCTCTTGGCATCGTAAGGCCTAACCATTATTGATTGAGAATAGCGCGGATTATACACCACAATAGTTCTAGCCTTTACAAATAGTCTGAATTATTATCAATATTTTATTTTTTTTAATTTTACCTTTATTTGGTCTGTGTACTCATTGAAGTTTTTTTGTATATTTTCCAAGACTTTGATGTCACAATAACCATTTAAATGTGTCCATTCATACAAGCTTGTTTGGTCAATTAAACTAAAATTCGTGTCCATAATTTGCATCATTAGAATCAGATGCTCGATTGAATAATTGGCATCTAAAATTTTATTTTTTTAAATTAAAATAACATTTTGTCTTAACAAAAAGATTTCATCACCTCTGCTTAGAATGACTTGGCCTAAGTCATAGTTAAACATTTGGCTAAATTCGGATTTTTTTTCCTGATGACCAAAATAAAAGAACAAACTTTCTTCTATGTCCCAGTGATAGTTTGTGTAAACTGATTTTGAATGATGAAGAATTGGCTTATCATGGCGACCAAAAATGTCAAATTCTTTTTCTTTCAATTCTCGAGCATTTACGCAGTAAGATATCTTGGATTTTATTTTGTCAAAATGCTGCTCTTCATCATAGTTAATGTATAAAAAATACCAAATATGTGGTTCTATTTGAAGCAGATTGAATGTAATTATAATAGAATGATTACTGCGGCGTCTAAAAGTAAAAATGAATAAAAATACAATTTAATAGTTTTCCAAATCATAAATTCTTAATGTACATTATTAAATTTGTCATGAAATCTATGAAAACTTAAATCATGAGAAATTCAAATATTTCAAGTATTCATGCAATAATTTAATTGAAAAAAATTGAAATTTAAAAAAGAGAAAATATTTGGCATTGTGAATTTTGAAACAAAAAACAAAAACAATAATCTTAAAATGAAATAATTTTTTTACCAAAAGTCTAAAAATAGTTCTGCAAAATGTATCAGCTGGTAAAAACTTTGTACCACCCAAATTTAGTCTCTGCAAAAACTCTGCAAGTTTGCAAAGCACTAAAAGTATTAGAAAATCATTAAAATTAAATTGCAGAGTTATTGCAGAGACTAAATTTGGGTGGTACAAAGTTTGTACCAGCTGATACATTTTGCAGAACTATTTTTAGACTTTTAGTAAAAAAGTTATTTCATTTTAAGATTATTGTTTTAGTTTTTTGCTTCAAAATTCACAATGCCAAAATATTTTTACTCTGATTAGACTTTTTTTCATTTTTAAAATTACGTTTTTTCACCTTAATTTGTAAGATTTAATTTTTTTAGAATTTTCTGAAGATGAATTTACAAAAACTTATCTAAGGTAGCTCAAAAAAAAGTATAAAATAAAAAATCGAATGAAAATTTAAGCAGTGTATTTACACAGTTACCATAGTTGGTATCTTACAGTTTCCCATCTACGCAAGTCTAGCTTGCTAGCTTGTTGTAACTTTTATTATTTTTATTATTATTTCAATAAATTTTTTATTTTTCATTCCTCAATAAATTTAATATTTTAAGATTGCCTTACTTAATATTTTTTAGGTATTGTAAATTTAAAATTAGTTAAGTGCAAAAACTCAAATTATTACCGCCCCTTTCCTAAGATTTTGACTCACTGATTTAGTACGACGGGTAAATGTGGTGGAATCTAATGAGTCAATAAAGTTATTCCTTTTTAGAAATTAACCCGGTTACCCAGAATTTCACTTCTTTATAACAATTTTCATTCATTTAACTTCGATGGTTTTACGGTTTTTTTTAGCATACAAAAATTCGTTTTTAGATAATTTTGGTTGATTTGATTTTTATTTAAAAATTAAAACTAATTTTTTTCAAAAATTTAATTGATCGATTTCTATATTTATTAAATGGAGAAGAGTAGAGCTAAATGGGGTTATACGGGTTAATTTTGGGATAAAATTTTTTAGCCCCCTAATGCCTTTAGAGTAATCTCTTTAGGTATCTCGAATATCAAACTATATGAAATGATTTTCTTTAAATTCATGGCTAGTTCTTTATTTAAAGATCAAAAAAGATTAATCGATTCTCATTTTTGTCAATCTCATCTATAAAACCAAAATTATTTTTTTTTAAATTTTAAGTTCTAGATTTAATTTTTATCAAAAGTAAAAAAAAATTTTAATATCAGTAAAATGCCTTAAATATAAAAAACACCCTCGAAGGTATCACAAGGAGATATTAATGAAAAAATAAAAATTGTCTAGATCAGCTCTGTTTGTTTGCCTTTAAGTTTTTTTTCTTAAAAAGGCCTAAAAAATGTGAAATCTTAATATTTTGTTTAAAAAAATTTTTGTCAAAATTATTTTTTTTCTCTTTAAAATTTCTAAAAAATATATAAGATATTATCAATTTATGATTAAGGAAACTGGTTTAAAAATAAAATTACATAAAAAGTATGCTTCCATTTTGACTTAGCCATATCTCAAAACTTGAATTTTCGTCCTCAAGATTTATTGAAAACAAATGAATGTACGAGTCATTTGAATTACTTGAATAATTGATGGAGTTATTGTCGAAACGAATCATGAACCCAATTGAATATGAGAAGTGGGAAAAATTACTAGTCTGTTGTCCAGATTTGACAACTCTATTCTCATTACTAATAGGTACCCTGAAGTAAAATATTTTTTGGTTAGATTCGCGGATAATCTGATTCATTTTTGAGGGTTGATTTTCTTCAGCATCTTTCTTCTTTTCATCAAATGATCCTTGATAGGAAAAATTTATCTTCCATTTTTTACTAATGCTTGGCTTGAGAACAAGATCAATTGGTTCTTGATGGTTGTCGCTGGTAAAGTGAACAAAATTGGTACAGTGAACAAAATTTAGATTTTTTGACAAACGCAGAACAAGCTTCGCACTCAATTTTTTCTAAAAAAAATATTATTTCTTTTTCCTGTAATAAAATATAAAATTACAATTTTGTTCAACAAGGTGATAACTTTTAAACTTGATACTGATATATGCTTGCTGTCTAGAATCATGTCCTGAAATTGATTGTCGACTATTAGCTCAAATATGCTGGTCAAAAACGATTCAGAAATGTCAAGAGAACTTATGTGATACATTATGTCGTATGTGTGCTCAATTATTTCCAATTCGGTTTGGTAAAAAGTGAAAGTTTTGTCCATGAGTTCTTCCTTGAACACCGGTTTGTGCAAGAGTTGAATAAAATATGATCGAAAATTCTAAAAAATATTTTTATTTATGAATTTCAAAAAATATCAAATAATTTAAGTGATTTTTTTTCAAATTAATAAAAATTTACTTGATTTAAGATAAGTTGAAGATTGTAATTCGAAGTTTCAATTAGATATAAAAGTCTTTTTAAAAAAATTCAAAACTGTTGACTGAAAATGTTTGTATTTAAAATCGAATTTTTCCAGTTCGTCCAAAGTTGTTATTTTACCGATCAATTCCATTCTCTGCTGACGTTTATTGTGAGTTATGTAATTGAGGCAGATTTCTAGGACCCGTGGATAAAATATGAAATCAAATCTATATCTTGCATCGCAAGTTTTAGGTAGATAATTTTCTGAAACAATCAATTATAAGTTTATTTTTTAAATTTTAGTTTTTTTTTTACTATCAAATGTTGTTTTATTGATTTTTAAAGCTTTATTGCTATAAAAATTACAAAATTTTTGATAATTTTTCTAGAATCTTGAAGTGAAATTTTACTAATTAAAAAAAAATTACAGATAATGTCAAAGATTGTTTAAATTTAATTAAAAATTACACAATTAATATAACATGTTTCCTTGTTCGATAAAATCATAATTTGAAATAGGACTTTATAAAAACCATTTCGCCTATGCTATAACATTCTAAACTTTAGCTGCCTGCCTGCGCCAAAGTCGTGTTTCTAATTTGAGAGCGCGGTAAAAGTCAAATTTTTTTAATAAAATGCGGCATTTCCGCTTGAGTTTCTGTGGAAAAATTAAAAATAATTTTTTTGAATAATGCATCTGATACTGCCCTGCAGATTGAGCAGAAAAGAGAATCAAAAAATGATTTTAAAAGATTTTTTAAATTTTTTCAAAATAATTTTTAAATTATTCAGTAATTTTGATACAAATAAATTGTTTGGACAATAAAACCAACAAAAAGTACCAAAAACCAGAAATGCTTTGTTATTTAAGCTTTAGGATAAGCATCAAAATAATTGAAAAATCAAAAAAATAAAGAAAAATTATCTCAATCGAAATTAAGATAGTGATTAAAAAAAATTTTATTTAATTTATTAAGGTAAGATAACTTTCATTTATTAAAATTTAATGAACCTTGATAATTGTAAATCGGATGAATTTAGATAAGAATTCTATGAAAAATGTGGTTATCGGTTAAATAATTAAGATGATATATATTAATTGTGAAATTTTAAAGAATACCGTATTACCTTGTTGGATATAGCAGCCTTATAAGCTTTGGAGCATGAAACAAACACCATCTCGCTCATGTTAAAAAAATCCTAACTTGCACTACATGCTCCAAAGATGTGTTTAAAGCCTTGAGTTCGTAATTAAATTAAATTTTTTCAAAATTCATGTGACATTAAAGTAGGAGATTTACTCCAAAAATTTTAAATAAATAATCAATTTTATAATTTTTCGTTGTATTCAATTTATAGTGCTGGATCTAATTTCGAAGTTATTTTTCACAAAATTCTGAAGCTTTAATGCTGCTTCAATTTTAAAAACTTAATTATAATGCTCACTCAAGGCTTAGAATACATATTAATGTCATTTTATTTAATTTTACGTTAGCTTAATAAAATTTGGTCATATATCAAATAACATAATTTAAGTAGAATTTTTTTAATTAATAAATAAAAAAATTTGATAGTTTCAAAAAGACAAAAAAAAATAATTACCACACGCGGTCACTTCAGAATCCCCCTCGTACTCGTTCGCTAGTGATTGTTCATTTTTATTCACATGAATTTCTTGATTTGGCAAATTTTCTGAACTTGGCACATTTTGATTAATTTTGAACACTTTTGACATTATCATAACATTAAAATAGACCATCAACCAAGACACATTTGAATCCAATTTATTTCTCATACAAACATATATTTCATTTAGATCTTTCTTTTTTAAATAAAAAAAATTGATTCAACGCTAAAAAATAATTTTTTTCTTCAAATTTACTTTTCTATTATGATAAAAATAAGACAACAAAAGATCTAGTAAAATTTCAATATATTTTAAATTTTCTTCACTCGGATCATAATCAAAATACAAGTTGAAACTGTTCAATAAACCAAGATGAAAATGTTGGCAGTCATTTAGAGAAGTTCGAAATATTGCCGATTTGATGTACAAATCTAAAATGATCAAAATGGCTGACTGATTGCCAAAAAAATTTGGATTCAAATCAATAGTGTCAATTATGGATTTACACAAATGCCTGGTACTATTCTCACCATGAATGTCGTGTTTATACTTTATCATTAAGGCACAAATTGTCATCGGGTCCAGCAAGTCATGATCGTACTTTTTGGCCAATTTATCCACTAGCTCGTAGATATTTGCGGAATTTTTGTACATAAAATCCGTAAATTTTTTGTTTATATTAATTTCTAGTTCTTCTTGACTACTAGTGTAGCAATCTTTGATAAGCAAGGATTCACTAGTATTCAGCAAACTTCCACCAAAATTAAGCGGTTCTACAGAGCCAATTAAAGCCAGCATTTCCTTTATATAAGCACATACAGCATTAAACAATTTACTTTTGGTCTCATCAGCATCTTTTTCCGCTAAAAGCTTAAGCATACCTTTCTGCATATAAAACACTTCGGCAATCATGTATTTGTACAAAATTGTCTGATTTATTGAATTCTCTGATTTTTCCTCTTTATCAATTTGGACATATTTGGCAAATTTTTTGAGACCACCAGTCAAATAATTGACCAAAATGAGACTTTTTGTCGACATTTGAGCCAAAATTGTTTCAATTGATTTAAAAATGTTTTTGTTCAGGTGTTGGTTTATGTTCGTGGATGTCTGATCTAGCTCTATCAGGGAATTGTCAACCAAAAGAGGGAAAAATATTGACCTACGCTTCACCACCAAGGTATCCGAATCAGTCAGCAGTGAAAATAGATAGTCTAATATGGGCAAGATAAGACCTTGTTTAAAGCCAATATTTTCCTCAATAAATTCGTCCAGTCTGGTACAATTACAAATACCGAATTTTTCCATTAAATCAAAAACAAAAGCTGATTTATCACCTGAATTCAACAATTTTAGCATTTTTATAAAAATTTTCCTCATTACACAGTCTGATTTTACATTGGTGATGTCATTGTGCCTCGGATTGGAACTAAGTATTGACTTTTTGCACTCGTGAGAATTGTGCTTTTTGCGGAGACAGCTCTGATTGTGCTCTATCTTATTCCGGTAGTCTTTTAGTTCAAGTAGAAGCTGGCTCAGTCTCTTCCAGATTGACTTGAAGTCGTCGAGCTCAAAATTGCTTAGACTGTCCAGAACAAATTCGCATACTTGATCAAGCAGTGCGATCAAGTGTTCGAAGATGGACGACAAATTGGCAATGTATGACTTGGTGGTGGAGAAACCGGTCAGTATCATAAAATCACAGATGTAGCTAACTAGTAAATTGGAGTAGAAAATTTTCAAGTCATCCGAGTCTGACAAAGATTTGGCAATAATTTTAAATTGTTCCTGAAAGTGTTTGTTGAGTGCTGTTTGAGGTTTGATAAAGTTTTGGAAATTGCGGCCAGCGTACTTTTTGCTCATGTTTTCAAAGTTATTTTTATAAATTTTGTGCAAAAATTTTAAATAAATAAACTTAAAATAAGATAGAAGATTTTTGTCTTGTCTTGATTGATTGAATAGAACGTCACTGAAGTTCATTAGAGCTGGACTGTTGGTGTCGTAGATAGTCTTTGCAGCACCATCATGAAATTTTAAGAACAAGTCTAGGCTGATGTTGATAAAGTCGTCCAAAGAGCCGTGGCCGGCTTCGGAAAGTGTGTTGCTCATATATTTTGATGTGGATGGCAGGTGCAAAAGGAGCTTTGAGCAATATTCCAGCAAGAGATCATTGAATTTGTCTGCAAAAATAAAGTTTATGCTATTTTTATTTTTTTTTGTTTGCTGTAAAGTTGTCCATCCTGAACCACTTAGGATGTAATCGGCTAATTTTTCGTAGTCTGATTGCTGAGAGTGATCTTTGTCGATTAGGCTTAGATCTACGACAAAATTTTCCAGTTGACGCTCGAACTGATTCATCTGAGGACTTTTGAATGAAAATTTAAATATTATTCAAATAATAAAAAAATTATTATTATTTATCATAATTCAAATTTATCTGAAATTTCTTATGCATTTTTTTTACTCTTTCAGATGAAATTTATTAACAAAAAACAATTTATTTTGAATCATGTGATTTGGATATTTATTTTCATATTCTATTTTTTCAGTCTTTAAAATTGGCAAATATTTTTAGTTCTTTGAAATTGGTAAACAGTTTTTTTTAATTTTTAGAGTGAAAATTGATTTTTTTCGCATTGTCAAAAATCTTTTAAAATTAAGATTTGAAAACAGAATGCGTAAGATATTCATTAATTTAAAAGATCCTAAAAAAATAATTAATTTTAAATAAATATTGAAAATAATTTGTGGAAATTTCACTATTGATAAATATCTATGTATTCCTATTAAAAAAAAAATATTTTTTTTTATTATTAATTAAATACTTATCGAATTTATTTGAATTTTTAATTTCTTAAATATTTTCTAAAATTAGCTATTTGCATATGAATTGAAAAATTTTCAATATAAAAATTTTTTTAAAAATAAAAGAAGTTTTGATTTAACAAAAAAATTCATTAATTTAGATATATTAAATTTTTATTAAATTAATAAAGATAAATAATTGGATTTTTTTATAGTTAAACGACTCTTAAAATATTGAGACTGAATTGAACTCATCAATTATTATTCAGTCTATGTGTATAATTTCCAGAAATAAAATTATCGATTTATTAATTTTTCTAGAATAATTTAATTGAAGCTTTTTCCCAATCCTTTCAATAATTTTTGCTGAATTTATCTCGAGTCTAAAATCAACTCTTCTTTTTTATGTAACCAAAAATTTTAAAATTATTCTAAATAATTAATTTGTAAATCTAATCATTTTTATAACTATGAGATGAAAATTTTAACAATTTTATTTTAAGATGAAAAAATAAAAAAAATGGTTAAAAATAATAATTAATTTTTGTCATTTGCATGCTTTGCTTTATAGAATGTTGAGGATGGAATCAAGGGTCCGCTACTATTCGCAATTTTTTTGGCCTTTTTGTACGCTTTTTCCAGCTCTTTTTTATATCTGGTGCTCAAAAGTGGTGAATTTTCCATGAAAAGCTTGTCATTTTCCTTGCAAAAAGGTCTCAATTTGCTCTCAGGAAGCCACAGCCTAAATACAACATTAGCAAATTTTCTATTTTATAATGAAAAAATACCAGGTCTTTTTTCGATTGAACAAAAAGATAAAATACAATTTGTCACTTTGTCTGCTGTTTATGAGAGCCAAGGAATAGTCTCTTAGTTGATCTTTGTGTGGCGATGGGGCGCCGACTTGTTTCATTAAATTCTTTATTTCTTTGTCAATATTATTGGGATCGATAATCTAAAATAAAAATAAAGTCAGATCGAGAATAGATTTTATCTTACAATTCCGGGGAACCAAGGCAGACCAGGTCTTTTCGCCCAAACTACTTCAGTGTTTTGAAAGTTATTGTGAGTTATGCCAACAGATCCTATAAAATCGATGTTGGCATCGCTTTCTTCGGTCGACTCAAAAGACTCATCGGAAAAATCATCCTTTGGAATGATCATTGGTTCATAGGGTCCAGAGAAAATACATCCGCCACTGCCGCTGCCTCCTCTTAATAAAAATTAAAAAAAAATCACCATCTTTTTTTAAAGCCCTACGCAAATCCACACCAATTGCCAGGAGAAACCAAATTGAGGTCTTTTTTGCTATCACAATGGTTCAATGAACGAGTGTCTCTGTCTTTCAGTGTTTTATCTATATTGCTCAATGTAGTAAGCGATTTTGATTTTCCAATGGAATCGCCAGTTACATTGAATTGAGTGGACAGAACATTGGGAGACTGTTCCTCTGGTAGAATAATCTCATCGGATTTTATTAGTTTAACTTTATCGGTATCATTGAAACTGTAATTTGAAATAGATATGGTCAGGTCATCGATTGATTTTCTTAGGTAATTTGTGTTCAGATAGAAATCTCCACTGGACGAGTCATCCGAATCAGATTCAAATTTAAAAGAGCTTTTCATTTCACTAAAATAGAAATTTAATTTTTCACAATAGATTTATAGAAATTTCTCTATCGATTTTGAAAAACAATTATGCCGATTTTTTTTCAATTGAAATTTGAATTTAAAGCTGTCTTCTTGATAAATTTCAATTTGATACTGATGATGATAATTCACTGAATTACATCAATTCTAGAAGGAAATTTTCGAATTCACATATTTTATGACTAATTGTTAATAATTAAAATTTTTAAAATTTTTTTTTAGAAATTTTTTAATCTATTTGGAAAAATAATCTACTATTAGAAAATAGTGTATCTATATAAATAAATCAGCTTTTTTATTGACACAAAATTAAATTTAGTACACCTTCTTTTCTTGTGATTCGAACTAGTCCTCCAAGTTCGTAAGTGAACAGTAAAATTTTAATCAAATAATTCCCATCTAGAACACGCTATCACCCTAGCCAACTGGAGCATTGGACCCGAGGTCCCCATCCCTTTCAACATCGAACCAAATTACCAACAGCTAGTTCTAGTTCTCCATGACACTTTTCTTCCTCTTCAAACATTATTATCTTCTTTTAATTAATTATATATTATTATATTAAATAATTAAATACTGAAATAATGTATTTTACTGATTAAGTTTACAAACCACAGTTACCATAAATGGGATCCTACTGTTTCCCATCTTCGCAAGTCTAGCTTGCTTGCTTGTTGTAACTTAAATTATTATTATTATTATTTTTATATAAAAAATTTTATCATTTTTTGGAATACTTTTATTTAGGTCCTTTTCAAAAAAAGAAAAAAATATAGTTGTTCGGAACAAATTTAAAAATTATCTATCAAATTCTTATTAAAACAAAATAAATTTTCTATTTTATTTTAGAAATAAAAATTTCCGATACTTTTTAAATTTATTAAATAATGAAAATCAAAATAAAATTAACGAAAATATCTTTTAAAAACTAAATTTGATAAAAGAAATAAAAAAATTTTCAGTTCTATATCAAATTTTTTTTAGAGTAGATTTAAAGAAGTTTAAATAAATTTTAAATAAAGCTAGAAAGTTAATAAAGGTTTAAATATTGCATGACCTGAACATCATTGGTATTCATCCGTCTTTTGACCTAAAATTCAGATGAATGAAATTTTCTTTTAATTATTTCATCAATTATTATTTATTCCTGTTTCGAGTTATATTTCTTTGAATAAAAAAAACTCAAAATAAAAAATTCAAAAAAATCCTAATTGATTAAAAGTATACATCGAAACATTTCAATGAAAAAAAAAAATAAATTTTTTTATTCAATTTTTTAAATTATTTAATTACTGAAATATTTACAGTCTTCAGCGTTTAAACTTTCCAATGATCAATGCTGAGGTTAAAAGGATATAAATTTTTTTTCGGAGAGAGAAAGACAAAACCTTTCGGTAGATTCATTAACATTAAATTACGTACTTGATTTCTTTTCTATATTTTTCAATAATCAATTTTAGTATTACATCAATCATATAAATAAAGGTTAATTTTGAGTCATAGCAGAAATTTAGACTTGATGTTGACACTCGCTTTAAATGACGCATTTTGGATTATATTTACTAAATTTGGAGTAGTCAAAATCCCGAAATTCAATTTATTTTATTGTTACTCAAGTTACCACCGTGATAGTTGTGTCACTTTTTAGGCTATTTTGTATAACTTTTTTTATACAAATTTTATTTTCGACTTCTTTATTTCATATTAGATTATTAAAAGAGTTTAATTCAAAAAAATATTTCATTTTAGCTCGGTAAAGTCAACAAAAAAAACTTTTAAGTTAGATTTCCATTTTTGTGAAAAATAAGATGAAATAAATTTCAGAAATGGAAAAATTATTATTAAAAATTAAGTTGTGATTTATAGCGTCTTTAAAATGTAAGTTTTTTACTTAAGATTGAGTTTGAATAAGCTAAATCTTGCCAAAAAACAAATGCTCTTCGAATGGCTAAAGAATTTAATTTTTTCAAAAAATTTAAAAAGGTTAAAAAAGTTTCAAGAACATTCCAACCTGTTTAAACAAATAAAAAACATTTTACAAAATTAACTTGAACCTGAAAAAAAAAAACACGGAAGTGGGTACACGCATTATTTAATTTTAATGTTTGAACTAAAAATACATTGAGTTTAAAAAATTTTACATCAAATAAATTTTATGAAATTTCTTCAAAAAAAACATTTTGACTTTTTCCCTTTAGTTTAATAATTCATCTTATTCAAAAAAAATTAAAATTTTTCGAGAATCACTTTTCCGATATTGCTACAATAATTGTGGGAAAAGTACTTAGGTAAAGAACAGGGTCTGATATTCAAAATGATCAAATAGTATATTAAAATTTAAAATGAAATGAAATCATATGCAATTATCTAATTAAGGGTTACATTTTAAAATATAAATTTACTTAATGTAACTCTATAATCTTTAAACGATTTTTGATCTAAAAAATAATCAAACATTGCAGAAAAACCATTACCAAAACAAAAACGATGCGAAAAGACTACGCAACTATTTTATTGTATTCTTTATTTGAACTAAAATTTGACAAGTTAAACAAATTTGATAATAAATTCCAATTTACAATTTTATTGAGAATTAAAATATTTTAAAAATTTAAATGAGGCCAAAAAAAATAATTTTTAGTTCGATTCGTTTGATTGATTAGTTGATCCCGATATGTTCATTAAGTCTTTGTTATTCGAATCACTTGCACTAATGTCAGATACAGAGTCATTCTTTGAATTGGCAGAGTTTTTTTTACCTTTTCGTTTAAATAAAACACTAGTTCGTCGATTAACACCTGTTTTGGAATTCTCATGGCTTTTGTTCTCTTTTTTGTCTTCATTTTCATTCAAATCTGATCTTGTGTCTTTTTTGGACAGTGATTTACGACCAGATCCAACTTTTGATTTTGATTTATCATCAACTGTTTGATCCAAATCGTCAGTTTCCACCCTCATACTATTGGCGTCCAAATCTTCGTCATTCATTTCACTTTTATTTAATTCAGAAGAAATCACCGGCTTCAGTCTTTTGTTGGGTGAAATTGGGGCAGTCCACATTTCCAAGCCTTTTAGTTCTTTCATAGAGACTCGGTTGCGTTTTCTCGGTTGACTTTCATCCGAATCCTTTGATTCATTTTTTTCATTTTCACTTTCGGACTCATTTACGGACTCGTCCAAATTTTTATCTTCATCGTTTTGGGCCTCAAAAATTGAAGCTAAGTCAGGATTTATCCGTAAACTTTTTCGACTTGGTCTAATGTTTGCTTTTAATGGTGTTTCACTTTGATTTTCGGGAGGCAATTTTTCTTCTTGTTTCTCAGTAGTATTTAATCTTTCCTGGTCAATTTTATCATCTAATGGTGATTTTTCCGAACTGAGTCGTAAGGCTGATTGCCGTGAACGTGTTAATGTATTAGTTCTTGGAGTAGCTGTCTTTTTATTACTGGTAGATGGTGTAGAAATTTTGGCAATCTTTTTTATTTCTTCAAAAAAATTAGACCAAAATTAGACATCTTTAAGTTGATGATCGATTCAAAGAGTTTATCATTAGAAAGCAAAATTAATCTTTAAATTATTTTAAATAACATTAATATAATAATAATAATAATATATATAAGCCACAGCAAGACTAGCTTGCGTAGTTGGCCCACTAGAAGGTCGCCTATGGTAGCTCCTTGCGCATAACACAAAGTAAAATACTGACAGAAGAAATACTGTTTAATTTAAGGCTAAATAAGATTACAGATAGAAAAAGATGCAGTAAATGTTTAATAAAATTGATGGATAATTTTACATTTAGATTGAAAGCGCAATAATTGAATAATTTTAAAAAATTTGAAAATTTTTTAAATAAATGATCATGTTCAAGATTGTTGACTAGACCGGAAGGTGTCGTAATATAACATATTTTACATGCTATATAGACTTAAAAAATGAAATAATTTAAAAAATATTTTCTCAATCCATTGATAATCGCCTAATAAGGTAAAATGAATTCTAATAAGTTCTAGTTGATAAATTATTCAAGAAATCAACTTATAATATGACACATTTTGATTTTTAAATTTAAATGTATTAATTTATTTTTTCGCAAATTTTCAAATTAATAATAAATTTAAATTTAAAAAAATTGGTAAGAAAAATCATTCTTTTCATTTTATTGCTTATTTGGAATTTAATGATTAAATATAATTTTTGAATTTAATTTTGAATGCAAGATAAAAATACTTTTGAAATTTTTTTATGGAAAGTAAAGGTTGAATAAATTAAGAAAAAACAAAAAACTTTATTTTAAATTTGTTTGAATTTCAGATTCTATAATAATTAATTTTTCATTTTTCTTTATAAAATTGATTCTAATAAAGATAATTTAAATTCTTGTTTTTTAACTTAGAAACAATTATTTTTAAGTTTTTAAAAAAAAAGCTATTAAGAGTGCGAATTAAAAACAAATAACAAAGTGAAATTAAAAAAACAATGCATTAAACTAAATCTGCCATTCTTTTTTCAAATTTTAATCAGCATAAAAAAAACTTTTTCCCTTTATTAATGGTTTTCTTTATTTTTTTAATTGATTTTCATTTAAATTTTTGTGATCGTAGTTATTTTGATTAAAAAAATTAAAAGTAAAGCATGAAAATATAAAAAAAAATACCCAGAAACTTTCAAGAGTCAGTAATTAGAATTGTATTATTACAATTTTTACATTTTAAATGAAAAAAGAACAATAATTTGTTAAAAATATTGACTTAAATTTTTAAAAAGACTTTTTTATAATTTATCTTGATTTAAAAATTTAATTTCTATAATTTTCATATTTCAATTTTTAATTTTTTCAAATTTTTTATTTTCGTTTTATGCGTTTTTAACAATTTTAAATAAATTTTTTTCTTTTTATGTGTGAATCACATTTTTTGTGTATTTTAATCTCTCTTTATTTGTTTTAAATCTTCAACTAGCTATTAATGTCATTTTATTTCAATTCTTTTTCAAGTTTCTTTTATCAGATTTATAAATATTAAAATATCAAAAAAAACACTTTAAATTTATAATTGCTTTCTATATTAATTAAAGTTAGATCGGGTCTTAGCTAATCGGTCAAATTAGTAGATTTTTACTTGTGAACTGAGAGAATCTATGGCCAAAATACCTAAATTTGTTAAAAAGAAACCAATCTTGAAAGGAAGTAACTTAAGCGACCAGACAGAGTTGAATCATGTAATTTATTCACGAAGGCAGCAATATCAGCAAAAATAAAAAAATCAAAGATCTAGTTCACTGGTTTTGTGAAATTCAGTACAAAAGAACAAAACTAAAAACAAATAACGTTTAACCAATACTTGTTTAAAATTATATATAATTATATATCTGAGAATGCAGCACAGTGATGATGATGCAACTTTGAATGTTGCACTTAGTTGCATTTACTGAACTAAGTTAAAACCTTTAGAAAATAAGTTATTCAATTTTTTAAGATTTTTTTCTGTTCTCTTTATTACTTTGTACTGAATTTCACAAAACCCAATTCACAAAATTTTATTAATTAACGATACAAAATTTAATCTTATAATAAAGAATATAATACCGAGAGAGTTTTTTTTTTCGGATATCTAAAACTAAAAGAGTGACCCCTTTCAAGTCACGAAAGCATTCGGAATATTTTGCAGAAAATTCAGAAGCTTTCTTAAAAAAATTTTTGAAAAAAAACGATTATATCTTTTTTTAAAGATATTTATACGCTATTTTTTCAAAATTTTGAATTTTTTTCCCCAAAAATTCTTACAATTCTCATTTTTTTTGTTCATTAAAAATTCAAATAGATAATTTTTAATTGTACAAGATATTAAAAAACCATTCATACCATATCATTTAAAGAGGGCTTTCAAGTAATTTTTCATTTTAAATTTTATTGAAGAAGCATATTTTCAAAGTATACATTAAACGTAAAACTTTTTATTAAAATTACGATCTATAGTTTATCTTAATCATAAACAATCACGATTTGCATTAGATTTTATGTGATAATTATTTACTGAGGACATTTTGATTCGGGAAGGAGTCACTCATTTAGGTCCGAATACTCGAAAAATCAACTGGTCAACATTTTTTCTCTTTAAATAAAATTTAAATTTTTAGATCGTTAATGAAGAAAAATAGCTAAATTTAATCTTATTTTTTATATGTTTTACGCAATCATTTATGGTCATCGGTTTCTATTAAAATTTGATTTACTACATCAATTTTGCTAAATAAAATCTAATAATTAATTACATACCTGGATTTTTTTTATTATCCTGTTGTTTTATTTCGTCCATTTTTTTAATAGTTTCCTCACTAATTCCACTATTGACTATCATTTCAACAAAACCCTGCGCTGACTCAACATTTTCGCACAATTTCCTGGCATTTTTAAACACAGCCAGCACCTGGTCCCTTAGCTTGACCCCCGCTTTATAATAGTAATTATTTTTTGCATTAAACAAAAAACAATTATTGATCATTAGCTCAAAATCAGCCTCGAACTGGTCAAGTGTGTCATACTCTAAATTATCAATCTTCTCTTGCATTTTGCTCAAATCCATGGGATTTTTGATAAACTCGTAATAAACAGGAACTTCGACGGGATCAACAGGTTGGGTAAAGATCATTTTTGTGTCAAACTGGACAATGATGTCGAGCAGTCGCTGCAAAAAGACACCATTCAGAGGATTTAGCTCATAGACTGTTTTCAATTGATCTATGCGAACCAGGTCTCTTTTGAGCCTTTCCCTTTTTCTAACAAGTTCCATCAGAAGTCGAGCTTTTTCCAAGTCTTGGCGTATCTTTTTCCACTTGGTCAATTTTTCGATCAGCTCAATTTTTTTCTCCTCATCAAAGCTGGTCTCTTTTTTGGCCTTGGCATCCTCGCCTTTTTTCCTCAACGTGCCCATATTCTGCAGCCTCCTCAAAATGGGCACTCCGTTGCGAGCATGGCGTTTCAGCAGCCAATACTTGACCAATCTATCCATAAACTTCTCCTTACAATCGAACTCCACATGGGCCAAAATGCTCTCTATTTTTTCCTTTGAAATAACTGGCAAGCAGACCATGGGCGCAATCTTTCGCTGCTCGGCCAGAATTTTCCTAGCCTTCTTCATCCTTGCTTTTTGTGCCTGCTTGACCGCTTCTTTGTACTCGTAGCTGCCCGGCACCATGCTACTCAAGGACTTTCCGCTGGTCGGACTGAGCACATTTAGCGGAGTGTGCAGGTCGCAATAGGCGCACTTCCTCACTTCGGCTACCACTGACGAAGAAGAGTTGGCGTCCGAGGCTTTGTTGTTTTTTTTGCGTGCCCGGTTCGGTGGCTCATTTTCCACACATTCTTCTTCTATGTTCATGTACAGTCCGGCCTGCTGGGCACATGTGACGTGAAAAGCAGTGTAGCAGTTTTGTTTGTCGCATTGAATGCAAGCGCCCACATTTCTCTTGCGGCAAATGTAGCACATCAGTTTCCATCTGGCGCGGTCGATGTTCTCGCTGCCCACTATGGGCTCGAGAAAGACCGTGTTGGCAAAGTGAACCTCCGGAATCCAAATGGCACAGACAACATGGGCCCATTCGTTGTGGTCAGTTTGTTTGAACGCGCCGAACTTGTTCGGACACAGGATGCAGTTGACTGGCGCCGATGGCGACTGAATGCATTTTCTGCACAGCCATTGACCCTCGGGTATGTACGGAACCCCGTAGCATTCTTGATGCACAGCTAGATTGCACATGTCGCAGAACAGAATCACATTGCTGTTCGAGCATTCGCCGTCCAAGCAAATGCAGCAAAACGCGTCCTCGCTTGACGAGTCATTGTGGGCCCGCGACGAGTTCAGCGATTGATTAATGCTGGAGTTTTTCTGCGGCGACTGTGAGGCTGGCTGAAAGTAAGAGTCTTTTTCAAGACGGTCCATCAAAAATTCAAATTGCTCTTGAATTATGGGCGTTTTATCCTTCACTTCTGCGTCGCTTTGGCGCTGTTCGTTGATTATCTTCAGCCAAACGTTGTCCTCTACGTCCATGTCATACTCAATTTCTTCGTCCAATTCTTCGCATGTTTTCTCATGGAATCTAAATTTACCACAATTAGACTATTTGTACCAGAATTGATTTTAATACTTGATAAAGTTTGGAGGTAAGCAGTACTCTGTGTAGCAAATTGGCCGGTCAGAGAAATTGTCTATGTTCACTTTTGGAAGCTCAACTTTGGCAGTCGAATTTAACACTTGACTTGGATTCAAAGGTGCCGGATTTGTCATGTCCAAAGACAAGGTGTAAAGATTGTAAAATTATTTTATTTATTTGGAATATTTAATTTTAATAATTCAAATTTTATGTAATTTTTGTTTTGTTAAATAAGAAAGATGTCATTGTGGAATATGTGTAGCTAAAGATTGGATTTTTTTTTTTTAAATATAGTAAATTATTTATAATATTTTTCAAAATTGAAAATTTTTTAGCTACAAGGCTGACAAGAACGGTTTATTCTTTTATTCAATTGTTTTTTATTTTCATAGAATATTTTCTTTAAGATTAAATATTAAATCTTTTTTTTAATGATGAAAATATTGCTTTTCTTGATAATGCCGTCTAATATTTATCTTACTATTTGTTTTAATAAAGGTAATTTCTTTGGTCATTACAAAGCATGGACCAATACTTATCTCTCGAAGTAAAACTTTGCAAACTTATCCCCCTATCTAGTATCTTTCACGCAAGACCAAAATCTAATCTAATCTAAGCTATATCTATTAAAAAATAAAATTTTTGTAAAATTTATTTAATTAAGTGCTAATTTTTTTTTCATACGAGTCGAATGTGCTGGAGTTAAGATTTTAGTTTTGTGTAAAAGCTAGTAATATTTTGCTCTAGAAAAATGGGACGAGGATAAGTGGCATAGTTTTTCTTCGGAGATTAGTTTAAGTCCGTGTTTTAGTAATAATTGATGCTTTAATGATCTATTTTTTTGAATAATAATATAATATTCTTTAAATTTAGTAAATCCAAAGAAAAATGTCGTTCTGTAAGACACATCTAAAGCGAATTTTGAATTGTGAACTCGACTTTCTGATTAAATGTTGAAAATTGAAAGATAGCTTTTATCAAAAGATAAGAAGAAGAAAATGTGCAACATAGCATTTAAAAGATGAAAAATCGAGGATGCATAAAAGAAAAAAAATTGTTTTTTAATTTAACGCAACAATCAATTTTTTTACAAAAATAAATGCAATATAAAGCAGATAAATTAGTTTAAAAAAAAAAAAATTAAAAAATTAAAACTTTATTCAATTTTATAAATTTTTCTAGAATTACCCAAAATATAATAATTTTAAAAATTTCGATTAAATAGCAAATTTTGTAAATTCATAAATCTCGTTTTCTTTATCTGATTCGAATAACGTTTTCTTCATCTGATTCGAATAAATTTGAATCAGAAACACTGAAAGATTTCAGTCTTGATAAAAAAATTTCATCTAGGTTCGGAAATATATTTTTGCCGATGCCTTCTGAGTACAACACTGCTTGTTTAAGATTTTCTTTTCCTCTTGATACATCGTCTTTAATGTTATCAATGTAAGGCAGTTCTTTGTTTAAACCCAGTTGCATGTAAAGCAACAAATACGGCTTATCAGTTGCTAAATCAGAAAACATTTTCGGTGATATAGCATCAAAAGCAATTACATAACTTAGTTTGGATGGTATTTTTTCAAGTTTAACTTGAACCATTATTGAGCTGATTGAATTAAAGTTGTTTTTATTCAAGGATATTGGAATGACCAAATCAATACCTTGCTGGAGTCTTTTATAATGAATCGCTGCTCGTCGCTTAAGAGGATTTTTAAGACACGTTTCACGTAAAAATTCTTTTGACCTGGTGAAGTGATTGAAGTTAATTAAACCACTCAATAATTCGCTAGAGTTCTTTATTTGTGAATTAATAATTCTCACAGCACATTTTTGGTTATTCCCACCACATCTCCAGTTGTTTTTAGAACTACCACATTTACCACATTTTCCATAGAGACTCTGAATGAACTCTCCGACAGAGGTTATCTCCAAAAGCTTATTAAGATCATCTCCATTTCTTGTTTCTGTTGTTTTATCTATTGCTCTGATCAATATTAATTTAGCATTAGTCTCTCCCTTTTCTCCTTGAGATATTTAACTTGATTCTACACAGCCAATGTAATCATCAAGCATGTCATTCAGAATTAATCGATTCATTAAAAACGATCCTGCAGCTGATAAAATTGTTCGGAAGGATAATCGATTTCGAAAATATTATCAGCAGTATTTGCATATAAACATACAGACATATTTTTTGCAACCAAATTTTGACTCGTCGAGACAGCTTTCGGTCTGACAATTCCAAGTCTGGTACTAAAATTAGATAGGTGATCGTTTGAGTCCAATTTATCAAACATAAATTTCTTGCCTCCGATTAATTTGGAAACAACCAAATCAAAAATCTCTCAATTCTTCATTTGATTAAATTTGCCGCTTGAATTTAACTTCGCATAAATTAATGAACCCCACAAGACCCGTCCAAATCTGCAAACATTCTCGAATTTTCCAGTGTCCAATATGGAATTTATTTCTTTGTAGTCAGCAAATATATCCCAAGTTGGCAATAAATAAATTGGACCAAACACTTTTTTTTTTTTATTTTGTTTAGTAAATGGTATATATTCGCTTAAGTTTGTAAAAGTGTCTGTAAACAGGACGAAAACTTTTCCGCTTATTTCGCAAAGAAATTGCCGAAGTACAAAATTATTACTTTCACGATTTGGATTTCATTTTAGAAGTGATGCACTTTCATCAAAAATGAAAATTAAAGGTTTGTCACCTGTGTAGTTAGATAGTTTTGTATTATTTGTAGTGGTTTTTAACTTAATTTTGACTAAATCAAGCATTGACTTGTTTGTTTGTTGATTTTATTTGACATAGAAATCTTTACAATTGATTTTTTATCATTGCCATTCAAAAGATCAATAAAAAAATTAAAAAAAGATTTAAAGCTGCTGATTACAAGATTTTCTGATTCTGAGTCAATCAAAAAGAAATCAGCAAGACAACTTCTTGGTGGATAGCCCATTGAATTTTTGTCTCGCAAACAGCAAAGTACAACAAACATTTCTTCATTAGCCAAACTCTCACATGCCCTTGATTTACCAAAGACACTTGATTGGCAAATAGTTGTCACTGGACCAAAATATGTGGAGTCGTAATTGCTCATGAATTCTTTGATCTTACTGCTCAGATATTTTTGAGACGAAATTTTTAATATTGGGTGAAATCCAAATTAAATGAATGATACAACAAGTCGGTCAGAATTTCTTTTCCCTTCTCAGCCTCATCACAATCTAACCAATTTTTAAATTCAATCAAATCTTTAATAGAGATTTCATTATATTCTTTATATAAAATTTATTTTCAATTTTATTTTTTGCCTTCATTTGTTTCAAATTTAAACATGGATCTTCCTTTCTCTGTAATTAATTCAATAAAATCTTCAAAATGTTTGTCTACTTTCAAAAATTTAATTGATCCAACTATTTCCTCATTTTCTATTTTTATATTATTCATTATAAATACTATGTCAAATTTAATCAAAATTCAATTTATTAAAGAATTTTTATCAAATATTAGATCAGGATTTTTTCAATTTTGTAAAATCTGCGTTTTAAGATTTCCTGTCATTTCTATAAAGGAATTTAATAGCAAAATGAAAAAAAATTTATTTATTTATATTTTTTGATTTTAATATATGAAAATTTAAAATTTTTTCTAAATTGAAATTACCCAAAAACCAATTCTTAGAGGTGATGAAGAGGACCTTAAATCGTCTGAGTCAAGATGACAATTCGACGAAACAGAGTTTAAATCGAGAAGTTGAATCTTAAAAGATAACGTTTGCAGTTTCTCAACAGATTGTCTTACAAATTTTTAGATTATTCAGTATTATTAGCAAAAATAATGATCTTTAAAAAAGGTAGTAATTTACTTTTAATAAAATATTTTAAAATCAAGTCAAACTTTACTTTTTTTTTATATATCTGAGTAAATTTTTGAATTTTAACCAACTATGCTAAGATTATTTTTAATTTCATCATCAAATTTTAAAGATGTGTTGTACTACAATTTTTAGACCTAAAGTTAAAAATATATCCAAAAATGTCTTAATAATGCGCATTTTTTTATAGGGAAATTAATTGTAAGAAAGTTAACTTACTTTTTATTATAATGATTTTTACATCATTTTCAAAATATTCCAAGATGCAATCACTGCTCATAAAAATATCATTTTCATAAATAATAACGGCGTTTATTAATTTTTTCATTTCCATTTAAACTAGTTTTCCTAATTTTTAAAATATATCTATTCTTAATGTTACAAAATTATTTTCAAAAATTATTATGTATAAACAGAGAAAAATGAATAATTTGATAAACCATTAATTAATAATTAGTCTTGTCTTAAGACTTTTTCAGGAGCCTCTAATTTATTAATAATAACAGATAAATTTTAAAAATGATTTTTTTTTTAAATATTTTTATTTTTTTTTTAAATATTTTTACATTTTTATTAGAATATTTTAATATTAATTTTTTAATAAATTTTTTTACATTAAAGTTTTTGTCACCGGTACACAATTGACAGATTTTTAGTATTCAATACATTTTTTTTATTAAATTTAAAAAATAACTTGCACAAATCAGTCTGGTCCAACTCTTGACAATTACAGCATAGGCCACTCTTGAAGTTTCGACCTGCTTTTGGCTTTCTTGCACAAAGAACAAAATCAGCTGAATAGACGAAATTTATAATTTTCATTTCATAATATTCATAATTGATTTTAACATCAGGATTTTCATCTAGTTCATAAGGAGATCAGACTAATTCGTAAAGAGGCCCATCAGGCAGACCATAAAAAATCACGTGTGGAACTCTCTCGCCAGAAAGAGGCACCCAAAGTGGGTTTTTTAGTTGCGATCTGTTGGATACTTGACTATAAATTTCGCATTGTTATAGTATTCTGTACTCTTTTGCAATTATAAATTTTTTCAAATTGACTTTACCAATTACCAATTTCATTATTTCCTTTTGAACGTAGTCTTTTAATTCATCTACATTTTTGATTTCGAATAAAATTTTGCAGGCTCTTTCGAGCATTTTCGCAAACACTTGAAAGGCATCTCTCCGTACACTCATCTGACGTCCAGAGTTGGTTCAGCCTGCTCCTGACTCTCAAACATATAGTTGAAATAGCGTTTTTTTTTTCAAAAAGCACTCACGGATAGTACATTTGTTCAAAATTTTAGCTTTGGCCTTAGCATTGATGTTTGAGATTTCTACGACTTTCCTAAAGGAGTTCTAAAGGCATCAAATTTTTTCATTCCTTCAAAAAGGACAAAAACACTGTCAGTGTCACCATAAACAATGCGACCGCCAGAATTCCTCTGATTATATTGAATGAATTTGATAGAATTTTTCAGGTGCTTGCCTAGCTACACGAACAATGCTATCTCCAACTTCTACACATGGCATTAGACCAAAAAAATTTTAAACTTAGTTGTGTAGCATCAGATACTTTATGAAAATCTTCAACAGTTTTGAGAATTTTCATGCTATTTTTTACCATTACTCTGGTTTTCAGGATATCTTCAAGCATAAAAGTAAAATTTCTTTTAAAAAATTCATTTTTTTTTGTCTTTTTATTTAAGATTAGAAAATAAATATTTCTGAAATTTTTTCTCTTAAATCAAAATTTGTTTAGATAGGGTTAGAATTACCGAAGTTAAAGTTATGATCAAATTAAAAAAAATTTAACTTAATAAATTAGAAAAAAGTTTATCGAATTCTGCTAATTTTGTCGAGCATTATTTTAATTTTAGATAAAAAATAAAATTAGATTGATTTTCAATTTAATGATAAAATTTTAAATATTCAATATCATCTTAAATCCCTCAAGTTAGAAAGCATTGTGATAAATTATGGATTAAATTTCTTTGAAAAAAAATGACAAATTCATAAAAATCAAAAAATCTGAAACTTTAATATATCAGAGAGTGTGAGAGGGGTTCGGGAATATGAAAGTTTTTATTAGTTTTTAGTTTTTATCCTAAAATATGTAAAAAAAAATTTTTATCGAAGAATTAAGGAGCTGAACTGTTTGATTCGAAAAAAAAATTATTATTAGATCTTAAAACACATTGTAAGGAAATAGCAGTTGATAAAAAAATTAATTTTTTTAAACTTACCTTGTCTAATATGAGGCTTTACAAAAGCTACTCCATTAGGAGACACATAAATATCATTTTTCAAATCAATAAATTAAGCATCGCGATGCGTTTCAAAGCTAAGATTAATTTAAAAAATTTAAAAAAAATAAAGTAAAAAAATCTACTCTTAAAAAGTCGTTCAAAATGCTATATAAGTAAAAATAGTTCAAATTCTGTGACATTTCAATTTAAAATTTTTAGCTTGATAGCTCGTCTAGCCAAATAACATCAGGACAATATTTATATCTTGAAACCAACAATTATGTCAGGATCAAAAAATTGAACAGCTCGTACCAAACTTTCCATGTAATTGACTTGATTTGTTTATGAAGAGCTGATTCCAAGCCAAGAAACCTTGTGGTAGATTATCATTCATTGAGCATTGATTTTTTTTCCGACTCCAAAATAATCAAATCTGTTTTTTTCTATTTCTACATTAGGCCTGTTTTGAGGAATGCTAAAGCTAATGATCGTGTTCCGATCATGTTCCGAATCTGGTGTTAAATCACCTCTAGTCTTCAAATGCACTTCCATACTCATTAGTGCCAAGTGAAATGGTTCAGTTAAATTTTTGTTGAGGATTTTTTTTTGTTCTCTTTGCTCGAAATATTTTCATCATTGGACAAGTCTTGAGTGGTATTAAAAAAAAATAGTCTACATATTTTGATGCTTTTGGAAACAAAATCGATTTCATAAAAAGAAGGCTTTAAAGTGCTTTCCAAAGATTGGTTCATGGTTTCATTAAATGATTGATTTTGTGTTTGAATTCCTTCTTCCAAAATCAAAGTTTTTCTTGAGTTGACTGAATTTGAGTAAGCGAAATGGTCTATTGAACTGTGTGGAGTCCTGGGAATAGAAAAATTCATTTTAATATTGTCTAAATTTTGGTCTTTTTGAATTCTGTCAATTAAAAAATGACCTTCTTCATTCGATTTAGCCAATTCATTGTGAGCCTTGTTTTCATTTACTAGCAAAGTTTTTTCGCTAAATCGAACTGATTTTCTTTTTTTATCTGATTTAGACATGAAAGTGTCATTTTTAACCAAAATAGACTTTGTTTCATTGTTTTTGAATGGTGTCAAGTTTCACGGCCAATTGAGAATTTGAGTTTGTCTAACTTGTTCCAAATATATCCTGAGAACTTGCAGTGCTTTGTAAATCTTGACTTTGACGTGACAAATTTTTGAATTAAATGTGGCTCGGTTTTTTAGATCTCTGATTTTAAAAATTTAGTTTATTTTAAAAAGTCTTATTGTGAATTAAATTATAATTGCTTTTTGAAAATAAAATTGAAAATCTTCTAATTTTTTAAATGAAAAAATGTTGTCTCTTTTACTGTTAAATTTGATTATTTTCAAATTAATTTATAATAAAAATAGATCTAATTTTTTAGTAAAAATCAAATTTAGCGAAAAGGCTATTGACTTATTCATAAAAGACTTATTACTCTGCTTTCAAATGATTCTTCTAAGAAAAACATATTAATCTATTTTCTACGAATAATTTTTTGAATTCTATATTATTATCGCATCAAATTTTAAAATTCAAATGAATGGTCAATTTTGAATTTTCATTTTTTGTTATTCTCCTGCAGCAAAAAAAATATTTTCAGAATTTGAATGCACAGAAAATGCTTCAAAAAACTCGGAGTCAAGGTGGAGAAATATAACAAGTGGTGTGCCTCAAGGATCAGTATTAGGTCCCTTACTTTTCGTGATATATAACAATGACTAGCCAGACAAAATAAAAAACATAATGCAGATGTACGCTGATGATAGTAAGGTGATTTCAGAGGGGAATGAAATGTCACAATCAGAATTACAAGCAGATATAAATTAAATAGATAATTGGTGCAAGAAGTGGTCAATGTCCTTAAACAGTAAGAAATGCAAAATCATGCATTTCGGGAAGAAGAACCCAAGAAACTATTATTACTTTCAACATGGAGAAGAAAAAGTATGGTTGCAGGAATCGGAGGTTGAGAAAGATCTAGGTATTATGGTTTCAAGTGATGGAAAGCATAGTAAACCAGTAGAAGCGGCGGTATCTAAAGCTAATAGTGCTTTAGGTAGAATGAGGAAAACGTTCAAATTTTTTAATATAGAATTGTTCAAAAAGCTGTATCCAGCTTTCGCCAGAACGCATTTAGAATTCACTTCGGCGCTATGGAATTCTATGACTAGAAGTGAAATTAATAAGGTGGAGGGAATCCAGAAAAGGGTGACTAAGATGGTAATAGAATTAAGAGGATTAGAGAACGAAGATAGACTTAGGGAGCTTGGGTTTACAGACCTGGAAAAAAGGGGGGACTTTTACAAATATATATGATAAGGAAAGGGTTCGAGCGGGTAGATTTGTATATCAGAGAGAATGAGGGAGTAAGTGAGGGGACAAGCAGGAGAAACAATAGCCTGATAACAAGGGAAAAGCTAGGAGGGACCATGAGAGATAAGTTCTTACTTAACCAAACAGCTACAACCTGGAACCTTTTACCCTCGGAAATAGTAGGGACTGATACGGTCAATCAGTTTAAGGCAAAAATTGATGGACACATGAAGTCGGAGACCTGGAGAAGATCTGTTTACAGAATCTGATATTGAGGAACTCTGAATTAATGCAACCTAGGTTGCAAGCTGATAAAGTGCAGCGTTATGAACTGCACTCACACTTATGTGTTACAGCTCAAACTACTACTACTACTACTACTACTACTACTTCTATTAATGCTGAATTGTTAGGCTGAAGAATAGCTAAGTCAAATTTTAAATATGAAATAATGTTTTTTTTTACCGGAAATATTCAGAGAAAGGAAAGGCCTAGAAATCGAAATATCAATATATTCACCAACAAGCTCACAGTTAGGGTCCAAAGTCTTGCATACAGTTAAACTTTAAAACAAGCTTTTCACTTTTGAGTTACTTAAAAAAATTCTCGGTTAAAAGCGTATAGTTGACACAAAATGCTCAAATTATTTTGTTAATTTGATTTGGATTTTGGGTAAAGATGGGTCTTGTCAACCAATTTTTAATCGCATGTATAATCGCATACACAATTTTAGAATTAATAATTTTTTTGTATAATTGTGTATACTTTAATACAAAATACATTGATATTATAGAAAATATGTATAATAGTATAGTATACTATACTATATATAATAAAAGTATACAAGTATAAAATAACTATACATATACTATATATGATATACTAGAACTGTTTTAAGTCCGTCTTTGAAAATAGATGACTGGGCTTTCATTTAAAGTAACTGTAAACTAAAGCATATTTTTCTAATTTTTCTAAATGAAATTTTTTATCTTTATTTTACTTGTTTCGAGGTAGATATTAATAATTTATTTATAAAAAATTTGATAAAAAGTTTTTTGAATTTTAAGTTTTTGTATTTTATTATATTTATTTGGAAAAAAAAAAACTTAATAACCAATTATGAGCTTTTATTAAAGGTTAAAAATTTACCTAGATTCGTTTCGCAATATTTCTGTTGTAGCTAATTATTATTTATGGCTTGACCATCCGCCTTTATTTTCTGTAACAATGATTGTTAACTTGATCTAAAAATCTTATTGTATTTAACAATAGTGTAGTATGGTGACATGAAATTGTATTTACAATGGAAGATATTCAGTTAGAAAACTATGGAGTAAAGGGCATGAAGTACAATAAAGAGCGCTAGGGTGGTCATTAATTGGATGGCATGGTACTAAAGATGGTGCAAAAATAAAATCAGAATGGTTATGGTGGAAAAGGTTGTTTGTTGTTTGAAGAAAGTGGAGCGGAAATGGAATTATTCAACCAACAAATTCGCAAGTTCGCGCCAGAAATCGTGTTGAGCTAAAATAAGTGTATCTTTTGTGATTAAGAATTAGAGATGAACAAGGTTTGACAACATGTAAGGACTTGCAAATCTGGAAAATTTCAAGTTTTTTGAAGAAAAGATGGAAAGGCTATTTATCACGTGCGGATTATGTAATTGAAGATTCCAAGTGAATGATTAAAGTATAAATGTGATGGATTGCCAAAAATAAACATGAGACAGTTTTGGACAAGAAATATTGAAAACAGAAAAGACGCAGAACTTTTTAGAATGTCGTCTGACAGTCTAAAAAGGCTTTCATTTAAAGTAAACATACATATAAATAAAGGCTTTCAGTCGTCCCTCTATTTAGCTGCCCGAAATGCAAAAAAGGACTAGCTTTGAAGGAAATGTGTGATGCCTAGCTCGAGATGCAGATTGTGTTAGGAAAAAATTGACCCTAACCATAATTGTATGGTTTGTCCGGTATGCAAAAACGTCTCGATTGTAGAAGACTGGTTAATTTTACCGAAGTCTGGCCATATGCTTTGTCGAAACGATGAATGCTCAGGAAGTTATAAGGAGAATTTTAAAACAAGAATGGAAAATTAGAATGCCAAGCTTGCAGAAAGGAAAACCCACGGAAATTGTTGAAAATAAGGATGCCTTTGAGTGTAAATCTGGAAAAAGGAGAAAAGAAGCTAAAATCAAAGAAATATGGCACGAGAAACAACAAAATCTGTGAAAATTGATACTTTTAATTATTTTTGGAAATTTTTGAATTTTATTTTAAATTTTATTTTTTGAAAAAAAATAATGAACAGATTTTAGTTAACATTTTGTATCGCTTTTGAAATGTCTTGGATAAATATTTTATAAAATTGAAGACAATTTCCACTCTAACGAGGGAGGAATGTAGTATGTTGACATGATCAGACTATAAAAATAACTTGCTTCTTAAAGGGAAAAAAATAAGTTGTTTTTTCTAAACCTTTTTAAATATAGTGTTTAACTAAATACTAAGCTTATTATTCACACACACGGCCTGTTCTACAATAATTAACCTTTTTTTACTAGATACTAACTTTTTCTAATTGATTCTTAGTTATTCTCGAGACAATTATTTTTCTAATACAATTTGAAACCCATAAAAATGATTTATAAGTTTTCTATCAAATAAATTTTTAACTCTTTACTTAACAGCATCAAGATCGAATTTGAGACAAAAATCTGAGTAAATTCTGGCAAAATCATAAAAATTTTGTTCTTGATTTTGTATTCAAATGGCTTAATTTATAATATTCTTTTGTTTTTTACTTTGTTTAAATAATTACATTAAAATCAAATAAAATTTATTTTACAATTTTGCGTAAAATTATTGAAATTTGAATAAATTTGTACCGGTATCAGTATTTTAACGACCTAATATGTGCGGAAAATGTTACTATGAGACATTCATCATAATTGAGGAATGATGATGAATGTTCAAACATAAATGATGAAATGGTAATGTGAATATTGAGGAATGATGAAATATGAATCTGAAATAATTGTTTTCATTATTTATATATTTAATACAATGTTTTCATTATTGATATGAAAAAAATTATTTCCTCATATTCCTTATTTAGAGAATTTTTAATTAAAAAAAAACAATAAGGAAAAATAAAAGTATAAAGATTAAACTCAAAGATTAATTCATTAGAATAAACAATATTAAAAGATCATCAAAATAATAATTTGGAGAGTTTAGATTTGGGACAAAAAAAATTTTTTTTACCAAAATAAAATTTCTGGATTCATTTTAGTCAAGATAATTTTGAAAAATAAATGAAAAGCATGTGAAATTATCAATACTTAATTGCGCTGAGAATTTATTTTTAATTCAGAAAAAATTCACTTTTTCAAGCACTAAATAAAGTTCAATTTTTAACAAAAATATTTCCCAATTTAAAAATAACTTAACTCTAAATTTCTATAGAAATAATTCAGTAAATTTCTTCTAAATTTTAGGAAAAAACAAATTCAAAGACTAAATGATTGCAACAAAAATTAAATAAATTAGTTTGAAATATTTTATTTTTTGCTCAAATTTAAAAATAATGAGAGTCTATACACCGAAGGTTTAAAGTACTAACAAAAAAATATTGTATACTTATTATTATGATCAACCAAAATAAAAAAAAATTTATATAATTTCCACAATTTTTTTTTAAAGACAACATGATTAGTTTTTAAGTTTTAAAATTATGTCAATTAAACTAGTCATTTTTAGCTTCGTATCATAGCACACTGAACCAGAGCTTAAGACAGACTCACTAAAAGCCAAAGAAAAATAAATGATCGTGACCAACGAAGGGTCCTTAAGCAGCAAAAAAGAGTCTGTTGTAAGAAGACAACGAATAAACGACATACAATGGCAAATGATAGACAAAAAACGCTATTTTCCTCTGACAGTAGTCAACATGTTCACAATACGAACAATTTTGTATCCATTGACCCTAGTCCGTACACGTCTCCAGGTTCAAACCAGAGGTTCTTTATACACCGGAACTTTTAATGCTCTAAAAACAGTCATCAAATATGAAGGCTTTTTGGCACTGTACAAAGGTTTTGTAATAAATAGTTTCCAATTAATACCACATGTATTCTACATAACTTCATATGAAGTAATTAGAAAATTTTAATTTATTTGTTTTTTTATTATTAATAAAAATTAATGTATTTTTTCAAGAAAACCCGTCAATTAATTTCCAATTTCACTAGTAACCGCTACCTGACCGCTTTTGTTGGCGGAGCATCAGGGGCAGTTTTTGCACAAATGCTTTCTGTTCCCATAGACATAGTATCCCAGCATATGATGCTAGTCGGTCAAAAAGGTGGCACCTGTGTGAAGCCGAGCAAATTCAAAGATTTTGATCGAATAAGTGTGCCCGAAAAGCTCAGAAATTCTTCCAATTTAGTGATAGCTAGATACATAAGCAACGAAATTTATAAAAATGAAAAATTGCGGGGATTTTACCGCGGGTACTTTTTGTCCACATCGCTGGTGTCAATTAACTCGGCATTGTGGTGGCCATTCTATTATTTTTACCAAGGTAGATAAAAATAAGTGATTTGAGATTTTTTAATTTTTTTTGAAAAAAATTCATCTAGCTCACATAGGGCCGCATATGCCCGAAAAAATGCCGGTTTTGCTGATACAGTGCATTTGCGGACCGCTAAGTAGTCTGTCGGCGAATACACTGACGAATCCTTTGGATTGTATGAGAGCAAGAATGCAGGTACATGATGAAAAAATAAGAAATAAATTAGTCTATTTATTTTATGTCTTCTAGGTTAATAAAAAAAGGGAATCTTCGCTGCAAGTTTTGAGAAATCTATGGAGAGAAGATGGATATCGTTTGTTCTATCGTGGACTAACTGCTCGATTGTCCTATTCTTGTATGTATTCAATATTGATAACGCTTGGTTATGAAACAACCAAAAAGCATAGCTTAAAGGAAGAGTATCAAGATATATTATTTCCCATAGAATAATTTTCATCCTAATTGCGCGGTTATTTTTAAATTCATTGTTAAAGGAATAAAAAATTTTATATATTAAATAATAAACCTGTTTTTAAATTATTATCTTTAAATTTATAAAAAAATTATAATAAAAGAATATTATTGTTATAATAAAAGTTAGAAAAAAATTTAAACAAAATTTTTTGGGCCAACTAGCTATAAAATGAAAAATTTTCTCACAATTTTTTATTTAAAAATTTTACATTCATTTAATTGAGTCTTCCTTCCATATTTTCATCGATAATCAAAAATATTATTACCCTTTAATTTTATTTTAATCAAAATTTGAAAAACTGAGACTTAATCAATTTTTTCAGATCATTTCAATATTAAAAATTTTTCAAATATCAACAAATTAACTTGGAAGCATTAAATTTTATTTCCCGATAATTGAACTTACAGTTTTGAATTTTGTATCTGTAAATTATTCTTTAGATCAAAAATGTTTGTTTTTTTTTAGTTAATTTTTATTTCAAAAAAATATACATATTTATTTACTTTTTTTTTTATTTTTTATTTTTATATTTTCAATTTTTGGCATATATTTTATGTTTCTTTTTGAATTATTAACAAGTTGCACTGTTTTTAATACCTAATTTTAATCAAAAATTTAAAAATCATTTTGAACTAGATTAATTTTTGGCTGAGAAAAACTTTTAAAAGAAAAAGTAGTCTTAAGTCTAGTACAAGTCCGGACATTTTTTTTATTAATAAAATTATAAATTGGGTTAATCTTAATGACTCGATGAATATGCATTCAATGAATATGAAGACTTTTTAACTAAAATTGCAAGAAAATTCTAGTAATTTAGCAAATCTATATTCATTAGACAACTCATTATTATATAATTTTTTTTTATATTTAAAGCCTGATTTAATGACTTGGACTTTAATTTGGGATTTTTAAACAACTGTGCTTTTAACTAAAACACTTTTTGAATATTTTTTGAATCTGAAATTAAATATTTTTAAAAGAAGGACTTTTAATTTTTTCTAGAAACAAATTTCTCGGGGCTTTACTTCATGCATGCACAAAAAAATTTATTTTTTTTAAAATATTGATAAACCCAAAAAAATATAAATTCCCATTATTTCTTTTTCTTTTTTTGAATAAAGTTAAACTTAAATCAAAGTCGTTTAGTGAAAAAGAATTGATAAATTTAGAAAAAAATAAGAAAATGATAATTCGCCAGACCAATTGAGCCCTTAACTCCCCGGAGTGTAAAGTTTATTGCTATTTCTCAAACTATATGGTTTGTTAAGAAATTCGTTCGCTATGAGTTGATTTTTGGGCGATTCTGGGTTTTTAAAAATCTTGAAGGAAAAACAGCAAAGCTTAATGATTAATCTTTGTTGAAATGCGTAAAGACCCAGAATTTCCGGATCGTTATTAACTAAATTTAAATCGATAGCATAATTAACTTGGGCTTTGAAATGGAACAATTTGAAAAGCGAAATATAATAAGAATTAGATAGAGATTGAAAAGCAGGTTTAGAGAAGTAGATGGCTAGTGATAGACAATAGTCAAAATGAATGTCTTAAAAAATTGTATTTTGAATGGTTCTGAGAGAAAGAATAATTCCTTAATTGAGTTTAGTTTTTTATTAGTAGTGGCTTTTGCATACTGTATGTTATGTAATGTTGATAAGAAAAAAACGTATTGTAATAGTATGAATTACTTAATTTTTAAATTTTTTTAATTAATTGTGAATTGAATAATATATTTATAGTTTGTAATAATGTTTTAAGATGAAAACAAAGTGTTCAAAAAATACAAGAGAAATTTAGTTCGAATACCACAAAAATTGAACAAAATTAACTTAATTTTTTGTTTTTTAAAAATACTGATTTTTTTTCAAATACATACTGAACTAGACATTTTAAAAACTATTTATTATTTTTCAAATTTCATTTTGTCTCGAACTAATTTTCCTTTAGATAAAAAAAAAGAATTTTTTTTCCTTATTCACTCCTTGTGGAGCATAGGATCATTACTTTTGATTTCCATGCTGATCGGAGTCTAGCAAAAGTATTCTTCAGTTTTGGCAAGTCTATTCTGTATTAGATATTAGCAGCAGATCGTCCGCAAAGTCTAAGTCTTCAAGCTTTGCTGTTAATCCCCATTGTAAACCCCTCGCACTGGCAATTGTTTTCTTCATGACATAGTCAATCAGTATTAGGAATAGTGTCGGAGAGAGAACGCACCTTTGTCTTTGTCTCAGATTTTTCATTCTCCAGAATCACGCTACACTCGAATTTCTCATAGAAGAGTTTTATCAAGTTGACTATCTTCTGTGGCAGGCCATAGGATCATTGTTTTATAATTTTTGTATCAACTAAAAAGCTTCAAAGACAAAAATTTTTGGTACTTTGCTTTAAATCAGTTATCATTTTTTTTAAGAAACACTGTCAATAAGCTGAAAATATTGTATTTTCTTTTTATTTTATAGTTTTATTTATATTTATATTTATATTTATTCTTTTTATTTATAAAAAATTTATGGTATTTTATTCAAGTTTTATGATATCGATTTTAGCCGTCAAAAAAAATAGTACTAGATTCATTTTGCAATTTAAGAATTAATTAATCTATCAAATAATTTTTTTTTTCAAATTAAATAAATAAATAACACCTAAAATTATTTTTTAATAAATTTTTTATTCAATGGATCTCGGGAAAAACCATAAGACCTTTGGTATCCTGAATGACTTTATTTGGATCGAATTTATATTCCAGAAATTTAATTGATTTTTTTGATTATTATTCCTGTTTTCCCTATTATTTTTAAATTTTTTCTTATATAATTTAACATTTGTTTTTATTCTAAAAAATACTTAGCTACATTCTTTGCCTAATTTTCCAAATACTCAAATTCAAAAAGAAGCTAAGCCAATTTTTTTGACTGTATCATAAATTTTATTGGCATTGGCAACCTTAATTTTAAATTAAAAAGCAAAATTTGAATTTTGACATTTTAAAGTGTATTCACTTTAAATGACCCGTTAAATTTTGAATTAAAATTTTTTAATTTACTATAATTAAACTTTTATTAAGATATCATTTTTTTTTAAATGGCTTTCAAAGTACCTCTCAGTGTCCCGTTGCGTTTTTTATCAATAATCCTTCACATCATCATAACCTCAATAATCTTGATGTACCGAGTAAGCTTTTTTCTATTAAGCAAATTAATAAATCTTTTAATTCTATTTTTGATAGCAATGGAATGTTAAAGGATGCTCATTTATTTCCAATGAAGAAGAACTTAAACTCAAAGATGATCAATTCATTATAGCTTTATCATTTATCATTGGTTTTACTAGTTTCGAAATTATTTCTTTAATATTTGGCTTAAGTCTTTATTCAAATTTTCAAAATTTCCTAAGTGCTTCGTTCCATTTTTCTGGTTTTATCGCATCTCTATTCCTTTTGTTCGGTAGATCATGCAGCGATTTGATCTGGATCATATTTGGAATTTGTTGCTTCGTACCATTAACAACCGAAATTGTTACAATATTCAGAATTTGTGTATTTAGACGCATACCAGCTTGGTAAATGAACAAAAGATTAATCGGGATTTGACGTTTTTCACAATTAAAAAAGACATTTTTTTACCGAAAGAAAAGAACTATATTTTGAATGAATTATAAATAAAATGAACATCTATCAAATATTTTTTTTTATTAAATAAATAAAAAACACCTCAAATTATTTTTTAATAAATTTTTTATTCAATGGAACTCGGGAAAAACCACAAGACCTTTGGTATCCTGAATGACTTTATTTGGATCGAATTTAGAGACAAGAATTTTGGGTACACCTCTTGCTTGACCTATACAATTGTTAGCACATCCTTTCTGGAAATAAAGCAGTAGTGGCTTGACCAAATCTTCATGCATGCAAATGTGATCACATTGTTTGCATAAAATATTCGGAGCACAGTGCATTCCATGGGCACACTTGTTATCTTCGTTGCACAATTCACCTTCTTTTCGAATCCTAGGCTTCGGCTTAACTTAAAAGGAAATTAAAAAATATTCAAACAAAAATTTTATTTAGCCTACAAAGATGATTGAATTCATTACACTTTCCGAAGCATCCATTATTTAAGACAGCACTTAACTTTTCTATGACCGAGTCTCGCATGCATACAGCGCTGCATTTTGGACACAAGGGGTTCAATTGACATTTGAAGCCTTGGCTGCATGGACAATTTATATCACACGGGTCTCCATCTGTGGCAAGAGACTCACAAGTTCCAATATCAGAAACTTAATTTAATTTAAATTGAAATTTTATCTTTTAGCTTTGATTTCTTACATAGACCTTTGGCAATCGGCTGGCAGCACTTATCTGAAGGACACGGACCAATTGGAGTGCAATAGGTCACCTTTGTATAAAAAATAAATAATTTTTTAGAAATTAAATTACCGGAAATTAAATATTTACATTTTCTTTTCTGTTCAATTCGACCAAATTTGGTATCCAACTTATGATTAACAAGTTAAAAATCATTTTGAACATTTTCTCTCTCTCTCTTTTTTTTATTGTTGAATGAAAAAAAATATTATTTGAAACTATTTTTAAAATTTTATTAAAATATTTAAAAATTGGGATTAGTAAGATAATTTTTTATTTTTTCGCAGTCTATTTTTAATTTTAAACTGTAAATTATCATGTTTCAGCTTGTTTAGTTCAACTTTTTTTTGTTTTATTTCATTTCTAATTTCGTCAATGACTATGTTCAGTTGTTTATTTTCATATTTGACCGGTTCCAGCAAGCTTTGGGTTAAATTTTTTATCCTCACCTCCAAGTCTGAATTAACAAGCAACAAATTTTCACATTCAGCACTCAAATTTTTTATCTCCAGATCACAACTTTTAACACTTAGTTCTTTATCATTTATTTCTTGTTTTAGTCCAATTTCGGTGTGCTCCAAGTTTTTGATTTGATTTTTCAGCTCAATTATTTCATGTTCAGGCTTATAGCCATTTTGGATAAAGTTTTTGACCAAATTTTTACAAGTGGCAAATTCAGAGGCTAGCACGGACACATAGCTTCTGACCGCTTGAGCATCCGAAACTAGCTTTAGAACTTCGGTCTCAAAAGCCATTTTCTCTTTGTTGACTTCACCTTCGATTTGATTTTCAAAATCGTGACCAAATTTAATCAAATTGTCAATTAAATTGTCATAATTTAAAAATTCACTTTCATACTCTTGCCTAATTTGTACCAATTTTTCTTCCAAATTATCATACTCCATTATTTGGAGAGAATTTTTCAAATTATCAAAATTGCTCCGATTAAGCTCGATTTCTTGCTTTAAATTTTGAATTTTAAAATCCAGCTCGGTATTTTTTTTTTCCTCGAACAAAATTTTGTTCTCATAAAGATCTTGAACGCGTTGATATTCATTCATATGCAGAACTATCAGTTCTTCAAAGTCTAGATTAAATTGTTCCATTTTAATGTGACCCTCTATTTTTAAAGCTTCTATCTTGTCCATCAAATCAATCATTTGATTATTAAAGCGAGATTTTAGCTCTCTTTTTTTGATGTTAAACTTGAGCTCTTTCATTCTTAGTTTAAAATTAGTTTCTATCTTGGACTCTTTGAGCTTGTCCTCATAGGACTCGATAATCTTGGACTTTTTTCTATACTCGTCCTTGTCAATCAGTATTTCTTCGTTCAATTGAACAAGCTCGGAAAACGAGTCCTTGAACCTGTTAGAAATATTCCAGAAAACAACTGAACCATCATCTGCACAACTGACCAAGCACTCATCGCCAAAAGAAATACAGATCTTGTTTACGGAGCCGTAGTGGGCTCTGTAATCATGATAATCTTCAGGGTTAAACAGCGAATACACTCTTAGACAACCTTTATTGGTGCCAATGCACAAAATCTTGCCCGATTTGCTTATTTCAATGCATGTTACATTTTCGTCAGGTTTGGTTGAAAATTTTTGAACAAGTATTGGCTCAGCATTCGGTTTGATTAACTTGCGGTGCTCTTCGGATACAATAATTTGAAATTGTCTGATGTTTTTCTCGGTGCTGATCAAAAATAGCCACTCTTGGTTGGGATGTAGATCGAGTCCAATGTAGCTCAGACCCTTGGTTGTTATCTCGGTGATCAAGTTCAGACTCTGAGAGTTCCAAATTCTGATTATTCCGGCCATGGAACAACACAGCAAGTAGTGATCGTCGTTGCTAAAGCGTAGTTGCTTTATTTTGCCCATGTCCTGGGACTTTATCGAGCCTATTTCATTGTACTTAACAGAAGAATAGACTTGAATTATGGTGCCGTGGATCAGGGCGAACAGATGACCACCATTGGAAAAAATGCAATTTTTACAAGAGTGCACATTCAGAACATGGACTACTTTGCACCACTCCAAGTAGATGGACATATACTTGAGACTATTGGTACCTGATAGAATGAGATACAGTCCCGATGGATGAAAAGCCACAGTTAGCAATTCTTCATCGAAATTTTGCTTCAACTCAACAGAATTAGTGTCATAGTTCCAAAGAATTAGCCATCTATCAGAGGTGCAAATGGCAATGAGGGATTTTCGCACACAATAGTCAATGCCGATTACAGAGTCGCAAAAATAACTGTCCATGACCGGCTCAAGTTCTATCTCTTTGTAGCCATTGGCAAAAAAATCACTCAAATCACATTGATATACCATTTTTCTACTAGTCAACACCACCAAATAACTCTGGGCTTGGTTGATTTGTACATTCAGGATGATTTCTTTGAAATTTTTGTCAACAAGTTTGTATTTTTCATATTTTTTAAGCCGCATGACACACTGTTGGTAAAATGTGTAGACATTTTTGCTATTCTCATAGTAAAAGATGCGGTCATCGTTTTGAAAGCACATGAAAAAGCCCTTGCGGGCACAAACTAGGCATTTGATTGTGGCAGAGTTAATTTGGTAAATGGAATGGGTTCTGTGTCGAAAATTGGAGTCGAGTCTGGAAAATTTTAGAATTGTTTTTGAGCCTGGCTCATGCATGTCTATGGATGCTTTGTCCAATTTTTTTGAGTCTATGCTAGAGTTGGCCAGTGAGTAGGCCATGGATAGTTCGGATTTTTTTTTGATCAGATTCACTTGAGACTCGTCGCTTGGGGTCAAATTTTTAAGAATTATTGTTCGTATTAGATTCTGCTTGGGCTCAATTAGAAATAAATTGGCAAATTTGTCATAGCTTACCACTTCAGTTTTGTTCAACCAACAAGTGTTAAGAAGAAAAAAATCACAATCTAGACTGTAAATTATTTTTAAGCCTTTTTTCGTGTATAAAAATATTTTTATTAATTTATTGCCAAGAATTAAAAGTCTTTTGTTTTCATTTGGAAAAAAAGACACATTTTCTACAGTTGATTCTGCCATTTGGGCTGACACTACTTTGAGCTGATCTAGAATTCGTAGCTTTTGGAATGAGAATATAACCAGGTTCCAATTTTTTGTGACACAAGCAATCAATTCTTGGTCGTTAGAGACACTTATTGAGACTAGATCATTTTCGATTATGCTTGATTTCCAAATTGGCTTTTTTCTATCAGCATCAAATAAATCTAAAATTAAAATAATGCTGTTTTTCTGGTCGAAATCAACCATTATGGAAAATTTAGAGTCAGTGGTAATTTTGACGAACTTGATTCGGCCTGAACATTTAAAAGAGACAATGCGATGCTTCATATTTTCCAAATTATATGTCATAAAATTACTTCCGGCTAGATAAAATATGGTATTATTGTTTGTAAATCCAAAATTGTGTTCGAAATTGGTATCAATTCCAAAGGCGCATTTTAACTGCAAAAATTCATTCATCGACATTCTTGTGGTTTAATCAATTTAATACTAAAATTTATTACAATGACATAGGAAAAAACAATTCAAATTAAATATTTTTTTTTTAAATTAACATTTAAAGCGGGAATTAATAAAAAAAATAAATTATTTTTGTAACAAGACATTTCTTTAAAAAATTTTGAATTTAATGAAAAAAAAATAACATTCGTTTTTGAGTTCTTTTTTAGGGTATACTTTTTGATAAATTTTAAATGTTTTTTGAGAGTTGATATTAGTTAATAAGTAAAACGAAGATAAGTTTCAAATAAATTGTCCCGAAAAATTAGTTCTAATTAAGAATTCAATTTTGTTAACAAAATATTAATTAAAATCTTAAAATTTATTAATTATTTTTTTAATTTTTAAAACATTCCTTTCAATCATAAAATAACTTTTTAATTTAAAAAACACAGTTTTTAGTAATTACTATAGATTCAATGATTGAACTAGAAAAATATATAAGTTTTAAACAAAATTTAACGTTTCGATCATTATTACTTAATATATGAGGATTAGATAAAAAGGGATGAAGTAATTATTTTAAAAAAAATTTAGAATACACTTTAAATTTTTTTATTCTTCAAAAAGAATAAGTAAAATCAATGAAATGCTCTAATCATGATCGTTTATATTTTTCAAATTTGAAAATTTAGCTGAATTATTTTCCAATTTCATAGAAACACAAGTATTTTTTAAGATTTGAATTTAAAAATATTTAAAAAATTAATAGAGAAATAAATATTGATTAAAAATATTAAAAAAAAATCCTAGTTGAGTTTTATTTTAAAACTTGAATAAAGTATCTTAAGAAAATTAAATGAAAAATAAAAAAATATTTGTAAAACAAATTCTCTATATTAAAATCTTTATTCATCAAAAAGAATAAGTAAAATCAATGAAATGCTTTGACCATGATTTATTTTAAAACTTGAATTAAGTATCTGAACGAAATCTAAATGATAAATAAATCAAATTAAAACAATCAAAATGAAAAATAAAAAAATATTTGTAAAACAAATTCTTTATATTAAAATCTTTATTCTTCAAAAAGAATAAATAAAATCAATGAAAAAAAAAATTTTTTTAATGAGACGAAATTGTTTGTTGAATCCAATCCATGAAAGAATAGACATTAGTATAGACTCCATTACCTTGAAAATTTTGTTAATTTGAATAATAATTTTGGAAAAAATAATAAATTAGTTAATTTACCGTCACATGATGGACCGCCAAAGCTGACAATACCAGCCAAAACATATTTTGATCCTTCTTTGGTTACCAATGGACCACCACTGTCTCCCTTTTTATGAATTTTGAGATTAGACAATATTCATTCTAAGCATTCAAAAATTTACTTGACAAGAATCTCTAACACTTGACCTGTCGGTGTTTCCAGCACTGAAATTTAATTTTTATTAGCAAAAAAAATCTAATTTTGGATTCTTCTTTTAATCAATAAAATTTTAATCAATTTAAATTTTATCAATTTTAATTTAATCAATTTAATTTTAATCAATCTTAATTTTGGATTTTTGACTTTTGAACAAAAGTGCTAGTAATACTTGGATTAAAACAAAGGTCTTACCAGAATTGCGATTGATCCAATCTGTAAAAGTAGCATTCAGAATTAGATCTAATTGGAACAGCTACTTGTTGTAATTTATTTGCAGTACTGGCATAATCTAAAACCATTGAAATGTGCATTTAGAATTAAAATCATAAATTTTAATCCTACCTCCAACTTTTCCCTAAAAATAATAAAAAAATTTTAAATTTAACAAAAAGAAAAATCTTTATTTTATTTGATTACCCATCCAGTAACCATTGCAACTCGACCAGGATCAGCAACTGGACTATAAGGAAGACAAACTGGTTGGATTTTGTCAGTGAATGTAACTGGTCTATCAAGCTTTAATAAAGCTATGTCGTTTTTAAGGTCGCCATTTCTGTTGTAATCAGGATGCTGAAAAATTCTAATTATTAAAAATATTTTCAATTATTTTTTGTTCCATGATATTACAGAATAAAATTCAGCAACTGAATATCCCGAATCAGAATATAATCTGCCTAAATCATGAGTGCCAAGATAAACTTTCATATTATTTCTTAATTGTTCAATTACAATCAATTAGTTCTTTTTTAGACAAAAATTCTTGTTAAAGTATACCCATTGATGCAATGAGCTGCGGTAATGAGCCACTGTTCATTCAACAACGAAGCTCCACACATTGTTGAACCATCAGTGAGAAAAGCTTGCCACGGCCACGAATTTGGTACTGCTTCGACACCACCAACAATTCTCATCTCGGAGTCTTGTGGTTGAATGGCTGCTACTCCGCACTCTAAAATTAATTTAACAAAATTTACAAAAATAAAGGAACTTTTCTACACTGAATATATTTATTTAGAAGCTAACTCAGTGATGAAGATGCTGAAGTCAATGGAGGCTGGGGGCTGCCAGTGGTAGCTGTAGTTGTCAATGGTGGAGCTTGAGTTGATGGTGCAGATGAATCATCAAAACTCAATGTCATATCTGTCACAATTGAACCATACGGAGCATTGACAATAAGATTAACTATCAAGAAGTAGGAGTCATATCTTAAACCAGAAGCACCAGTTTGGCAAAAGTCGAATATTGGTTGTCTAAATTGATTGGTAACTACAATATTAGCCTTGGCACAGTCAAGAGCATTATTAGCGAAAATTAACGACAGAGTCTGTTCAAAAAGTGATTATTTTAATGATTCGAATTAAATACTAAACATTACTCTTTTAACATGGAATGCTCCCAAGTGAAATTCTCTGCCTATTAGGAAAAAAAATGATTTTTTTTAAAGAAAATTATATTTCTGTTTTTACATGCTGGCATCATAGGGCTAAAGTTAATTGAATATTTAGCGGCATCGGAGTAGGAACCACTAAAGACGCAATCACCATTGGCTTTTGCCAAAAAAGATATCAATAAAATTCCAATCAAACTTTTGATCATTCTTAACTTTGGATGATTTAAAGCTTAACATTGTCATCTATATTTATATTCAAAAGTTATGATCACATTGTTGGTGAAATTTGATCTTGAGCTCAAGAATCCTATCAATAGACAAAAAAGTTGCATCATGGTTGAATTTTTATTTACAAAATATCAATTTTCTTAGGTTTTCATTCGATTTACTACATTATCTCATTCATTTAGCTTAAATTTGATGTTTCCAAAATGTGCCTATCTTGTGGCTTAAATTTTTAATAATTTGTTAAAATTAAATTTATTCAGAAAAATAAATAAATTTATTTAATAATAAATTAAATAAATTATTAAATTTATTTAATAATTTAAATTAATGTTTTGAATTTTTTTTTAATTTGAATTTTTTTCTTGAATTTATACACTTAATCTTTAAAAATGAAATTTAAATTTTTAAATGAAATAATAATTGTGAACAAGTTTCAAGCTTAATCAACAGACTTGTTATTACTCGATTTATTTGATATTGCTGGAAAACTTGAAATTTTCCCAAAAGGTGACTCATGTCGTTTTCAGCACTAGTTTGATTAAGTACTGACCTCGTCATATCCATGCAGAGGCTTATGTCCGAGTACTTGTTATGGATGGATCTGCTGAATTCCATTACTTTTACATTTTCAGTGTTGAACAGCATTTGCCAAGCTGTGGACTAAATCAGTGAGTGCCTCAAGTTCCTGTTGCAGCAATGCCAGGTTGTTGATATTACGATTTGTGACAATAAGATTGCTGTCGTCCGCAAAGCTTTTGATGGCGTAGCTTACTATATCAGGCATGTCGTTGATGAAGAAAGTAAACAAAAACGAGCCTAGAAAACTGTTCGAGGGACTCGTGACTTCTTACAGTCCGACACATCCAACAACATAATAAACCCTTCTGGTTATTTATGTTGTTGAATAGAAGATTTCTTTGAATCTTACAAGACCTTCTGATGGAGGCTTCCAATGGGTACCACTTAATTTGAAAACAATATTTTAAAAAAGGACTAAAGCATAAAAGGGATTGTTTTTACTAAATTAGATGAGCAAGAACAGCTTTCTGAAAGTATCAATTTTATCATCAAAATCAAAATCAAAATAAAAAGTTTGACGGGATAAAAAGGTTTAGAATCTATAGCGAGGTCTAGCTGAAATTCTCAAAGTGAGACCGATGAATTTAATAACAAGACCAAAAAGAGATCAATTAATTTAAAACGTTTATTTCAGAGCAAAAAATAACATCAACCCAGTCAAAACCAAAATAATTTTCCATTGAGGAATCAGTGAAGATTTTCTGTTTTTTTATGAGATTATTTTTTTTTTAACATGTTCATTTGACTTTTGTATTTTTTGTATTTTTATCATAAACATTAAATTCAATTAAAGAATTAACTATTAAAAAAAATAACTTCTATATTTATTTTAACTCGATATAAAAAATTTATTTAAATATATTATTATTTTTATTTATTATTTATTTATTTGTTTTCTGTACCGAACTAGAGCTCCTTCAGAATAAATTAAAAAAAATCAAAATCAAAATAAAAAATAAAATTAAAGTATATGAATATATGAAAAACCGATGAAATTTATGTTTTTCATCGATGAAACATTATGAATCTGCTCTCTCCTCATCGAAGCTAAATCAAATTTTAATTGACTGGGAACGAAATCAAATTGAAAAAAGAATGTGTTTCATTTTCCTAATTTGTTTGATATTTTTTAAAATTAGTAGCAATTTTAAGCTCAAGAGTAGAAGCAGAACATTTTTTTCAGTGAAGCTGGTCGATTTGACAATCAACCTGATCAATCCGATAAATCAATTTTAAAAGTTAACTTAAGATTTTTGGATAACTTTGAAAGTAAAAACTTAAATTGAAAACAAAAACTTTGATAAAAAGAAAACTGATTGACTTTTTTAGGGAGGAATATGAAAGAGGAGATAAATTAAGCTTTTAATTTTACTTTTCATCAATAAAATGGCTAAACTGATTAAACCATCTAAAATGCAAAATCTTAGATTTTTTTTGAGTTTTTTTACACCAAAAACTCCAAAATTTCATGTGTATTTCAAAGGTTGTAATGTGCATCTGCACAAAATATACCAAATAATTTATCTGAAATTTGGGTGTAGAACCTGCTGTATATATTTATTCAAATGTGTTACTTGAGTCGATTTTGCGGTAATATTTTTTCAAGATTTTCGATCTGAAATCATTTTCAATTCTCTTTTCTTGAAATAAAGGATTGACCATACCTATATTAATTTTTTGCTGCTTTTGAGCTTTTTAAATATAGAATGTTAAATCAAATAATGCACCTCTGCATTAATTATATTGAAAAATTGGAATTTATTTCATAATTAAAACTTGATTTAATCATTTTGAGCATCAGAAATTGGTCATAAACTTGAAAGCGCCTTAACCTTGAACTTTAAGATTGATTATGGTTAAATTCATGGATTGCCAAGCGTAGTTTGATACCAACGATACCAATTGTTGATGTCAAACTACGTTTTAAGACAAAAATTTTGCCGAACCTTGATTTCCCAAACAAACTCAGAATAACAAAATAATTTTGACTTTTAATATTAATTTCCATGGTGATAAAAAAATTCATATTAAACAGGATTGAAAATAAAAATTTTATTTTAATTATTTTGTAATTTTAACTAATTGAAAAATAAGAGGATTCTAAAATGAGCTCGGAACGAACAAGTGATTTTTACCGAACCAAAAATTTACCAGAAAGATTTGATAATCCAGGTATGTATCGAAAGGTTTGATTATTATCCTTAGATATGCGTGAAATTACTGGATTAATTTTCTGTAACTAGAGAATATCCCAAGCAGACAAGTTTGTCATCTTCCAGGTAATCCAGTTTTTTCATGTGTAAACCCACCTGCAGCATTTAGCTCTAAAATATTCGTAGACGAATCTGAGGGTAATATTCAAACAATATATTATTAGATTTTTAACTTATTTTTTCAAGACATTATGAAGGGTTATTCGGAAAAGGTAATCAATCCATTGTACAAAACATCAAACATGGACTACGGCTCTAAAAGACCGAATGTGCACACTATGCCCGCCGAGTATCATTCCAAGTCGTCCTCATTCACCGAAGTAGAAGATTTAAAATTAAAATTAAATTTTTATTAAAAAATTTATTTTTAAGCATTTGGGAAAGACTGGCATGTTTAGAAATCATAGTTTGAATACATGGATTACTCAAAGCAAAGTTTAATGTGGTATTATTAAAAACAAAATGACTTTAATTAATCGCCTTAAATAAATGTAATAAATTTTTTATAAATTAGTTTTTTTTTATTCATTTTAAATTCTTGAATAAACATTTGACACGTTATTGGAAACATCAAATTTAAGCTAAATGAATGAGATAATGTAGTAAATCGAATGAAAACCTAAGAAAATTGATATTTTGTAAATAAAAATTCAACCATGATGCAACTTTTTTGTCTATTGATAGGATTCTTGAGCTCAAGATCAAATTTCACCAACAATGTGATCATAACTTTTGAATATAAATATAGATGACAATGTTAAGCTTTAAATCATCCAAAGTTAAGAATGATCAAAAGTTTGATTGGAATTTTATTGATATCTTTTTTGGCAAAAGCCAATGGTGATTGCGTCTTTAGTGGTTCCTACTCCGATGCCGCTAAATATTCAATTAACTTTAGCCCTATGATGCCAGCATGTAAAAACAGAAATATAATTTTCTTTAAAAAAAATCATTTTTTTCCTAATAGGCAGAGAATTTCACTTGGGAGCATTCCATGTTAAAAGAGTAATGTTTAGTATTTAATTCGAATCATTAAAATAATCACTTTTTGAACAGACTCTGTCGTTAATTTTCGCTAATAATGCTCTTGACTGTGCCAAGGCTAATATTGTAGTTACCAATCAATTTAGACAACCAATATTCGACTTTTGCCAAACTGGTGCTTCTGGTTTAAGATATGACTCCTACTTCTTGATAGTTAATCTTATTGTCAATGCTCCGTATGGTTCAATTGTGACAGATATGACATTGAGTTTTGATGATTCATCTGCACCATCAACTCAAGCTCCACCATTGACAACTACAGCTACCACTGGCAGCCCCCAGCCTCCATTGACTTCAGCATCTTCATCACTGAGTTAGCTTCTAAATAAATATATTCAGTGTAGAAAAGTTCCTTTATTTTTGTAAATTTTGTTAAATTAATTTTAGAGTGCGGAGTAGCAGCCATTCAACCACAAGACTCCGAGATGAGAATTGTTGGTGGTGTCGAAGCAGTACCAAATTCGTGGCCGTGGCAAGCTTTTCTCACTGATGGTTCAACAATGTGTGGAGCTTCGTTGTTGAATGAACAGTGGCTCATTACCGCAGCTCATTGCATCAATGGGTATACTTTAACAAGAATTTTTGTCTAAAAAAAGAACTAATTGATTGTAATTGAACAATTAAGAAATAATATGAAAGTTTATCTTGGCACTCATGATTTAGGCAGATTATATTCTGATTCGGGATATTCAGTTGCTGAATTTTATTCTGTAATATCATGGAACAAAAAAATAATTGAAAATATTTTTAATAATTAGAATTTTTCAGCATCCTGATTACAACAGAAATGGCGACCTTAAAAACGACATAGCTTTATTAAAGCTTGATAGACCAGTTACATTCACTGACAAAATCCAACCAGTTTGTCTTCCTTATAGTCCAGTTGCTGATCCTGGTCGAGTTGCAATGGTTACTGGATGGGTAATCAAATAAAATAAAGATTTTTCTTTTTGTTAAATTTAAAATTTTTTTTTATTATTTTTAGGGAAAAGTTGGAGGTAGGATTAAAATTTATGATTTTAATTCTAAATGCACATTTCAATGGTTTTAGATTATGCCAGTACTGCAAATAAATTACAACAAGTAGCTGTTCCAATTAGATCTAATTCTGAATGCTACTTTTACAGATTGGATCAATCGCAATTCTGGTAAGACCTTTGTTTTAATCCAAGTATTACTAGCACTTTTGTTCAAAAGTCAAAAATCCAAAATTAAGATTGATTAAAATTAAATTGATTAAATTAAAATTGATAAAATTTAAATTGATTAAAATTTTATTGATTAAAAGAAGAATCCAAAATTAGATTTTTTTTTGCTAATAAAAATTAAATTTCAGTGCTGGAAACACCGACAGGTCAAGTGTTAGAGATTCTTGTCAAGTAAATTTTTGAATGCTTAGAATGAATATTGTCTAATCTCAAAATTCATAAAAAGGGAGACAGTGGTGGTCCATTGGTAACCAAAGAAGGATCAAAATATGTTTTGGCTGGTATTGTCAGCTTTGGCGGTCCATCATGTGACGGTAAATTAACTAATTTATTATTTTTTCCAAAATTATTATTCAAATTAACAAAATTTTCAAGGTAATGGAGTCTATACTAATGTCTATTCTTTCATGGATTGGATTCAACAAACAATTTCGTCTCATTAAAAAAATTTTTTTTTTCATTGATTTTATTTATTCTTTTTGAAGAATAAAGATTTTAATATAAAGAATTTGTTTTACAAATAATTTTTTTATTCTTCATTTTGATTGTTTTCATTTGAATTATTTATCATTTAGATTTCGCTCAGATACTTAATTCAAGTTTTAAAATAAATCATGGTCAAAGCATTTCATTGATTTTACTTATTCTTTTTGATGAATAAAGATTTTAATATAGAGAATTTGTTTTACAAATATTTTTTTATTTTTCATTTAATTTTCTTAAGATACTTTATTCAAGTTTTAAAATAAAACTCAACTAGGATTTTTTTTTAATTTTTTTAATCAATATTTATTTCTCTAATAATTTTCTAAATATTTTTAAATTCAAATCTTAAAAAATACTTGTGTTTCTATGAAAGTGGAAAATAATTTTGCTAAATTTTTAAATTTGAAAAATAAAAACGAGCTTCCAGAGATTGATTTATTATTATGTTAATTAAACAATATAATTTTTACAATTTTTTATTTGTTAAAATGATAATGGTTTCATTTTCTGTGCCATAATTAAACAGTTTTAAAACAAGATAATTAGAATCTATCTTTTTAAAGGCTTTGATAAAGTCGTTAAAAAATGATAGAATTGTTAACTTATTATCTCCATCAACATATAAATCACCAAGATACTCTTCTTTTAACTGATGATTTTTAAAAACTTCAAATATATTAATCAAAATTTAGAGTTTTTAAAATCCTTTTTTGACTTTGATTCAAAAAAAGTTTTCATCTTAAAATGGTTAAGTTTTTTTGAAAACTCTTTTAGTCTCCCTTTATTCATTGAGATTATTTTCATTTTAATAATTCAAGTAATTATGGTAACAAAAGTCCCTATAATTTTTAGAAACTCTTTATTCAGAATCGAACCATGCAAAATTCTATGAAATTGGTTGATTAATGAGTGGTGACAAAAAAAAAAATATAAAAATAATATTTATAATAATAAGGGCCCTTGTTATCATCTTTTTGAGGTTGGGAACGAGATTTTGATGCGTCATGTTTCCCAATCCCTCGGCTCATGTACCCAGTTTTTTCACAGGACTTCCTTCTCTTACCTTTCAGGTTAAAATATCATCAAAAGGAAATGAAAAGTGTTTCCACTATTAGCCGCACATGTCCTTCCCATCTGAGTCTTAATTTTTTTACGATTAAGTTCTACAGTCTCTATTTGTTTAAGGAGCTTTTTTTATGTCTCCCAATTCTTCGAGGACCGACTATCGGCATCAAATGTCCCTTCGTCGGCAAAAACATTTTATTTTTAATAATCAATAGGTATGCAGGTCAATGACTCTTCCCCATAAAATGGTTTATTCTATTTTTTATTTTAGTGAATTGCTTGATCGATAACCAAAATCGATAGATGATATTTTTTATATTATTTAAATTCTTTAAAATTTTTAAAGTTTATTCAAATTAATTTGACAAATAATATCCTATTTGAATATGCATAAGAATTTATTTTTTCCAAATACAGTTTACAAAGATAAAATTTTTTGTTTTTTTAACTTTTCTTTCTTTTTTAGCTTGTCTCCTATTCAAATGATCTCAAAATTACTAAAATCACATGTTTTGAAATATGTTTCCAAGTTTGAAAAATTATTGTCAAAAATGGAGTAAACTCAAGCTAAAATGGGACTAGAAACGCAGCTTTCAAAGCTGTGACTATCAAGTAGTTTCCGCATGAACCTGAGCAATTTTATATTTAAAAAATTATTTTGTTTGTAAGCAAGCATTTTAAATTTTTTTTGAATGAAAATAAAAAATATTTGATCTAAATAATTAAAATAATTGATTAAATAAATCTTAAAATGGTTAAATTTAAATTATTGAATAAACATAATTATCTTTATTTTATTCGCTTTTCAAATATTTTCTTATGCATTTTCTTTAAATGATCTTCAAATATTATTTCTCTTTTGAAGCTTTTAACAAAAAATTGTCATTTAATTTACTGTAAGATATTTCCGATAGAATATCGATACCCTTGGAAGATGCAACATCGGTACCCTATCCAGAACAAATTAAAAAAAAAAATTCTAGCAAAATTATTTATTTGAAAAAAACTCATCTAAAACTTGATCAAATTACACATGTTACATAATAAAACGTATATCTTATTTGAAGTTAAATAATATAAAGCTTTTAAGTTTAATTTACAGTTATCTGGAATAATAAAATTTTGAATAAGTATTTTTTACTTTGTTTTATTTGGATTAGACTGGAGCGGAATAGCAGTTAGCTTGGAGCTTTTGGTGCTTAGACTACTAACAGTTGATTGAATGGGCTTTAGACTGTCTCTTTGTCTATTAATGCTCAGTGAACTTTCGCTGGTAAGTTTGTTCGGAGCAGTTTGCTTGCCCAGCACGGGCAGCTTAGAGTTGGGCTTTTGAAGTCCCGAGGGACCATTCTTGGCCGGCTCATCTTTTGGCTTGAGACTATTTAAATTCCTGTTTGTTAGTGACTGGTAATTATTTCTGGCATTGGCGATTTTGTTCGCCAACGACTTACTAAAAATGGGCCTAGCTTCATCAGAACTAGCGAGACTGCTGCTCCGCTTGTGCCCCTTCTTCACATCGGTCATTATAGACTCTGGCGAATTTGGCAAGAGCGCGGCTGGTTTTGTCTGTGTGCTGTAGAACACCGATTGACTTGATATTTCGTCGAGTTTTCTCGTTGCTCCTGTCGACGATATTGATTGATTATTAATGCTGTTTGCTTGGTTTAAATAACTTTTTCGATCATTTCCATTCAAATCGGAGTTTCTTGACACAGGTACAGGTATTGCTGATATGCGTTTTTGCTGTGACAAATTGGCTGTTGCCCGGATCTCTTCGTTTCTACCTGCGTACAAATTTCTATCCATTATTGTTGATTTGTTGCCATCGTTATCAACTAAATTAATATCGGTTGTTAGGCTGGATGACATTTCAGTAATAAAATTTTTATTATTATTATTATTTTTATTATTATTTAGAAAAAATGATAATTGCTCGTTTTCTTGTCGATTATTGAGCAGTTTGTTACCATTAGTCAAAAAGTTTTTGCTCAACAAATTGGCCGTCACATTGGAAAAATTTCTTGCTTCTGTTCTTGCTTCTCTTGCTGCTTTTTTTGAATTTATTGTTTTGGATTTGGCACTAGTTCCTGAGGTGTTACCTGTATTTAAGCTTTCTCTAACTAAAGCAACCGATACGCTCATATTTACCTAAAGCTAAAACAATAGATTTCATTAAGAGGCTTTTAGAACACGACAGTATGTAAATTTTAGATTAAATTAAATTAAACAAAATTAAAAAAAACTTTATTCATGTCATTTTTTAATTACTTTTTTTTGTTTCTGCTGAAAAATTAAGCTACGACTGTGGAACTGAAGTCACTCATTTTGGATATTTGTTACCCATGATAGGAAAAAAAAGAACTAATTTTTTTGGAGCTGGAAAAATTAGAAGTAAAAAAATTTAAATATTAAAATTTTTGAACAAGAATTTGGTGAAGAGCACTTTTGCTTTGGAAAAAAATCCAAATTTTATTCAAAATTAGCTAAATGGGCATTTGAATTTTTCTATTTAAATTAACAGAGGATTTGTTTACTACATATTGCCAAAACAAAAGCTCTATGACTAAAATAATTTTTTTTTAAATAAATTTTGTTAAGGCTTTTAGCTTTGAAAATATTTGTTTAAGAAGAGACTTTTTTGTTAAATTCAAAAAGCGACATGTTTAAGCAGTTCGATTGTGATTATTAAAAGAAGGTAAGTGCATTTGTAAATAAACATGCTTAATGTTCACCTTGATATTTGAAAAAAAGTCTGCTTAAATTTGAGAATTATCGAATTTACAATTATTCTAGAGAAAATGTTTTAATTGGAATAATTGTGAATCAATTTATTTCCTAGACCTTGCCAAAGCTTTATGTGCGAGCTGTCAATTTCCGAATGTTAAATCGTACCATCGGAATGTTTTAATCAAGGAAATATAAATATCCGCCAAGTTTTTAAATCTGATCAGAAATCCTTCTTTAATTTTCTATGCATCGTAAGAGAATGGGAAAAAAAAAAATAATATTTTAAATTTAAAGTAACAAGTATGTTGGCCGAATGAAGCAAAAATTTTACACATTAATTGAAGAAACAAATTGGTGAAAGGTTGCACTATGGAAAAAAAATAATCATTTAACTCCTTTGCTGAATTCAAAATTCTAATTGAAAAAAAATTAATTTTTCAATATTAATTCAGTTAAGCTCAATTGACAAAAAATGGGTAAATTGAAAAAGAATTTTATCATCGAAAATTGAGTTAGTTTCAAAATTGTCAAGTCTAGCTTTTTTTAAGTGTAAATTTGAAAATTTGAGTCATTTTTTTTCAGGTCAATCCTAGAATTCATTGAGTTTGTTTTTTTTTCAAGTTGCTTCCACCATTTAAAAAATTTGAATCCATAATAAAATATGTTTAATTATGATTAATTATGAACTCTAAACTTTTAAAAAGCTTTTTAAATTTTAAGAATTTATTTAAAGCAAAAATATCTAGGACAATTAAGCTTGACCACTAAATCTCGCACAGAGAATTAAATTACAGCAAAAAATCTTGAAATTTTCAATTAATCATCTACTTGATTAATTGCGTTTTAATATATCACACTGGGCATACTTGTTTAAAGAAAAAGGACTTGAGATTCAAATTTTCAGGACTAGAAAAGTTTGGAATTTAAAAAAAAATGTTTCTTCTTTAAAACGAACTTTGAACAATTTGAAAAAAAATATCCTTTTTGATAAATTAAAATTAAAGATTAAGAATTATTTTCAAAAAAATGGAACAATAGTCCAACATACTACATATTGCCATTAATCAAATGGCAATGTTCTATTTAGCTCATGGAAAAAATTATTTTGGACAAAAAATAATTGCAGCATAGTATGTTGGACTATTGTTCAATTTTTTTGAAAATAATTTTTAATCTTTAATTTTAATTTATCAAATAATGAAATATTTAAAATTATTTTGAATTTCACAACTTCATGTATCTTCATTTTAGATCATATTTATGTAATGATTTGGTAATGAACAAATTTAATTGAGTTAAATAAATCTAATTTTATAAATTTATAATTTATTAAATTAATTATAAAACTTTCAGATTGTCTCCGGGCACTTTTAAGGATAGATAGACTGGGGAAGAAATCTTAGAGTCTTAAACTGTTATCTTAAATGTTTTAATCTCGTTTACAGCTTAAAAAACTTTTTCAATTATTTTAACTTTTTAAGATCTGGAAAAGTAAAATTTTAGATTGAATTTTGAATTTGATCAATTTTAAACATTCATTGTATCGCCTAATTCCAGTATCTGCAAAAATTCAAAAAAATGCAGTCATATTGATTTTAAGCTGGATTAAGGTGACACATTGAGTGTATCTGTCAGCTTATACAATTTACAGAACCAATTTTCGACTTTAGATGAAAAAATTGTTTAAAAATGTGTTTATTTGCAACTTGGTCAAAACTTTATAATTTCCTGTTAAATAGATGGTTCAAGAGAAAAATAAGAATTGAATAAGATTCTTTTAAAAATTTCTTAGCTTTGAATTGCCAGAATTTTTTTTCAAAATTAAGTTTATTCCGAAACTCCATATTAGTTAAAGAATCTATTAGAGGACATTGACAGAAATTGGATTTGTTTGTTTAAGTCAATAAAATTTTGATAAATTTTAGAATTTTCAAAAATAAAAAATTACTTTTTTTAAAAATTCTTTAATTCACAACGAATTAAAATATTGTCTTATAAAAAAAAAATAATCTCCTTTATTTCTTCAAGTAGCAATATAATTTATATCTACTTACATTATACTTTGAAACTAATTAAATTAAAAAATAAAAATTAATAAAACATCAACTCGTTACAATATAATTTTAGTAATTTGGGTTAAAATGATCATTCAATTTTAAATAAAATTTACAAAAATTTTTGAGGCAATTTCGAAATTTGACGTAAAAGCTTGAAATATTTTTATTTGTCTTTTTATTTTTAAAATTACAATAAAAATGACAATTATTTTTTAAATTTTTATAATGGTTTGTATCATGTTTTGTTAAAATTTTTCCTAGTGTAAACAACATTGTTGTAATACCATTGTTTTGGTGAATGCATAAGTGACCATCGATCCTTTGTAAAAAAAGTTCCCTTTTTTTTAAATTCAAAATACCTTTAATAACGCCGGATCAAAAATCGAAAAATCTAACCTAACTCTGCATTTAAAAATGAAAATTAAAAATTAAAAGTTTAAATATTTTGAATTATATCGCTTAAAAATAAGGTTAAAAAAATAAAAAAAGAAATCACCGTTGTAAATAAATTTTTAATTTTCATTTTTAGTAAAGGATCAAATTAGATTTTTCTGTTTTGAAGAAATTATTTAAAAAAATAATTTTATAATTAAAAAAAATCAACAGAAATGTTTTTGCTGGTTAGTCATATTTAAAGCACCTTTTGACCAGATTTTATTACTTTCATACAAATTACTCTCACATCATTGCTCTTTACTTCACTTTTCAAAAAATTCCAGACCTATTTAGCTGTTTATCAATCTTCTATTTGAATTTTGATCAAAGATATTCTAAATGGCAATGTTAAAATATTGATTTATTAAAACTAGCCATCAATTCAGAAAAAAAACACTAAAAGATTTCAAAAAAATAAAAAAATTTAATTATCTTTTATAAAATAAAACTTGAAGGAAAAATAAGATTTTTTAACGAAAAAGTTTTGAAATTTTAAATAATAATTAATTATCATGCTCTGTCGCATCTAGCCACGATTTTAATTGCTAGAAGCTATTTTACTCTATTACGAATTTTAATAAAATAGAAAAAAACTTAAATTATAAATTGTGACAAAATAGCTTCTAAATTTAAAATATATGCTTTCATTAAAAGAAGCTATAATTGTCATTTTTATAAACTTCATATTCTCAAAAACCATAACAAACAAGTTTTTTAAAAAAAAATTGACTATGGGTTCGGGATCGAGCAAAGTTTACAACAACAGAACACCACCATCGCCAAATAACCATAATTTTCCAGTCCAATCTAATCCGAAATTTCAGAGCCAGGGTAATCAGTATCAAAATGAATGGCCGTATCAAAATGATATGCAATATGATCAGCAATTTTCTAACAATTATCCAACACCTTCAAATAACTCATCTTTTCCCATTAATTCAGTCTACCAAAATCCCCACTTTGCTCAAAACAGAGTTCCACAACTTAACAAAATAAACCACAATCCGAATGTAATGCCCTTAACTCCAACAGAAATTGAGGAATACCGAAGACAGGGTCTTCAATTTCCTCCTTACAATCAAGCCAGAATTCCTCAAGGTGATTAACAAAAAAGACAATTTTATTTTATTTTATTTGTTTTTAGATGCCTATCGTGTTCCCTGTGGCACGAGAGATGAAGAAAATGAAGAGTATACAGTCACCGCTGAAGAGGTAAATTTTGTGCGAAGCATTTACGATAAAAATTGTGGACCTGATGGAAGAATGGACTTTCAGCAATTTCAGAACATGTACCAGCATGATTTTGAAACCAGTCGAAGAGCATTTTCCATTATGGACAGAGACATGGATGGTTTGCTAAATTTCGACGATTTTCTGCTCGGATATTGTCGCACTAAACCTCAGCCAGAAAAAAGAGAATTTATGAGACCAGAACCGCGCCCAGTTAGACGAATTGATCAGCATTTACCATTTGGACCGCTAGATGAATACGATCCATATACCACCCCAATTGAAAACATAGCTACTTCGCTAAAACCTTATGTCTATTAGATTTTTTTCTCTCATTTTGTACAATTAAATTTTAATAAAATTTCAACACTGCTTAATTAATAATTAACTTTAATCTATTACAAAACAAACTCAGTAAAGGCTGATTAAAGATACAATCACACCACTTGACAAAAATTCAAAATAAATCAATTATTCTAAATAAGAATTCTTTGGCTTAAATATAGCGACATTTTATCAATTTAAAAATATATTTAATGACTACAAAAAATTTGTAAACATCTAAAAAAGTTATATACAAAAATACCAGAATTGTATACAAAGTGAAATTTTTCATGAAAGACTATAAATAATATATGTCATCGAGCAAAAAATTTCTTAAGAAATCAATTCTAAATTGGTAATGGGTACTAGACCAACAAGGCCAAGAAGATTACCGACAATTCCTGTATCGGGAACCTATTGTGATGAGCGTGGCTGCTTTCCTGTCAGAGAAGAGGTCGGTCCACCTCCTTTTCGTGATAGATCTTGCGGTCCAATGGACCGTTCGTGTGCACCCAGATGTGGTCCTTCTTGTGGACCTAGTTGTGGACCCAGCTGTGGTCCTTCTTGTGGACCTAGTTGTGGACCTGGCTGTGGTCCTTCTTGTGGACCTAGTTGTGGACCTGGCTGTGGTCCTTCATGTGGACCAGATTGCGGTCCGGGATGCGGCCCTTGCTGCTGTCCGGAATGTAGACCAGGATGTGGTCCAGAGTGCGATCCTTGTTGTTGCCCAGAATGTAGACCAGGCTGTGGTCCTGGATGCGATCCTTGCTGCAATCCAGGATGTGATCCTTGTTGTGGGCCTTCATGTAGACCATCCTGTAGACCTTTTTGCTGCTCAATTTGTAGTTCTAATTGTATGCCAGCTTGTTTGCCAACATTTGAACCAATGTATTCGCCTTTAGTCGACCCAACATTTCTGGCTTTAGATGCCATTAACTCTTACAATCTTTTAAATCCAGTATTTGTTCCCATTTGTCAACCAGCCTGTACAACAGCATGCACAGAGACACTTTGTCCACCCTTTGAATAGTTAACTCTCAAGTTAAAAAATTTTTTAAAAAAGAATGTGTAAATTTTTTTTTAAAAAAAGATTCATTAAAACTGCGAAGGGATTTTACACTTAAAAACCAAGTCTTTTATGATTTTTTTCTTCTTTTTTTTTTATATTTTTTTTTCTTAATAAAATTCATGTTTCTGGAAAATTTATTGTTTTAAATCCTGAAAGACACCAAATAGGATTCACTAAAATTTAAGTAAAATTATTTGGAGTTCCGCTTGAGGAATTTTCAAATTCAATTTTAATGGAACAAAATGCATTCAATTTTATTTTAGACATTAAAACATTGTGAATAGGATATTTGAAATGAATACGCTGTTGAAACAATCGACGACTCATCTTTTTATTTTAATTTCTATTGAAATTGTAGAAATGCTGATTGAATCAACAAAATTCATTAAATAAAAAAATAGTATATAAAGAATCAACGAAAAAAATGAATCGCATCGAATTATTGAAAAGAAATAAAAATGGGTAGTAGAGTCTCAAGAAAGAAATCAACTCCGCCACCACCACCACCACCATTGCCTCCAGCGCCATTACCACCACCTCCAGGCCGTAGACCAGGCGGCAGACACGATCATTTTGGCTACGATGACCACTTAGATCGTTATCATGGTAATAACCCTAGACACCGAAACAGGCATCCTTATGAGAGTGACTATTCAAGTAGTGAGGATGAGATTCCTAGGAGACACAGAAGACGACCAAATAGGAGATGTCGAGTTGTTTGTGACGAACAACCAAACTTTGGTCAAAATTTTAATCAAAATTTTAATCAAAATTATAACCAAAACCCCTACATGTTCGATTCTAGTTTTATGAATTATTATGGATATGATTATAATAGAGATTTTTTGAATCAATCTATGGTTCCTCTCTAAAAAAATCTCAGTCAAATCCAAAAATATCCTCAATATAAAACTCTCTTTTTTTATTAAAATAAATTATTTTTAGTTGAATAAATAGTTTAATTAAACAAAATTTTTAAAAAACTAATTTTAATAACAAGCGGCTATTAAATTTTTATAATTATCATTTTTCCTTAATTTATACGCTATGAATTATGTAAAAAATGATTTTTTATTTTATAAATTAGATTCAATAAAATGAATAGGACAAGACTAAATAAAACAAATTGAACTTTATATTTTGCTTTTTTATTTTAAATTTTATTAGCTTTTTTAATATCAAAAGATATGGAAATGGCGTTTAATGAATAAAATAATAATTAACATTTGTCAGCAAGTATTTGCTTTGCAATAGTTGTTAAATCTTTTTTTTTGATATTTTATCAATCATGCATTTAAAAAAAAATAATTTTTTTTAGGATTACGTCAAACCTGGCGATATAAAAAAAAGACACTAAATTTAATACACCAATTAAACAATAAAAGGTTTCAAATAAATATTTAAAAAAAAATTAAAAATACCTTTTTAGTTAATTTTTTTCTAGTGTAATAAATTGCTAAATTCATATAAGCTTTTCTTTTAAGAAACATGCTTTTTTTCATCAAAAAGCCGCTATAGGCGAAGACTTTTTTTTCGTATGCTTTTTGGACTAAAACCCTAGATAATATTTAAATAAATAGATAAACATTTTAGAAGTGGAAAAATATCATTAATAATCATGATTATATCATGAATTAGAATAAATCAATTTTTTTAAATCTTATATTATATTATCTATATTGAGCCATAATCGATTTTAATGGAAATTTGAATAAAAAAATTTTTCTTAATTAAATTATATACTAAATACTTATATAATTATCAATGATTGATAATTTTTATCCCTTTTACTGAGGTTTGACACCTGTATATGAATTAAGTTTATTTAAAAATAAATATTCCAAATTTTATTTCAGAAAAAGTATTCATAAGTTTTTCTATAAAATTTCGACAAATATAACAAAACCATAAATAAGGGTTAAAATTTCTTATTTAAAAAACTAATTTTGTATTGAGATGATGACTTTTAAAAAATACTTTTAAAAGAAAATTTTCTTTTCTCTGTAAAGTCAGTTCAATTTACATTAAAAATTCTAATCTTTGTTTTGAATAAATTTCGAATAATTTGTAATATAATAAATTGCCAATTTAAAATTCAAAAAATTGGAAAAAAATTAAAAAATAACTGTAAAATTATGATTATAATTTTATTTTTTTGTCAAAATTTTATTTTTTGTTCTCCAAATGAAAAAGACAAACTTTCAATGTTTTTGTAAATGAAGCTAGATTTCCTTTGGATCTATCTACCTGATGCAGAGCTTCTTTTATTAAATCACATGACTTTACAAAGGAATTTTTTAGTTTTTTTATTGTCTTTTCGAAGTAAAAATCATTTTAATTCTGAAAATGAACAGTCGTTAAATATTTGAGCATTGGGTCAGACATTTTACCACCCATGAAATTTATCTAAAATTTTAATAATAATTGTAATGCAAAATTAACATTTTTTTAAAGTTGGATTTTTATTATTATTTTTATTAATGTCATCTAAAGCCTTTTATTCAAAAGAATATTTAAAAAACATTAAAATTTAAGGTAAATTACAATAATTATCAAATTTTCATAATCACGCTCAGAAATTATCACTCAAAAGATGTATTAAAAATTTTGAATTTTACTTCAGGACCATATTTTCAAAGAAAACATTCAATTTTAATCTTTCATTTATGCGGTCCTCTGCAAAAATTTCACAATACCATGGTGTAGTTTAACATGATTTGCTACACATGTATCTCTGCTTCTCTTTATTTTTTGGTTTAAAATTCTTAAAAATCTTTTTTTGATAATTTTGAGCGTGATCATGAGAATTTGGTATTCAAATACAATTTGCCAGATTTAAATCTAAAAAAAGAATACTTAAAAAGCTTTAATAAGTAAATGTTTTATTAATAAATTTACTTAAATATTTAAAACTTAAAAACGAGAAGAGGTTAGGGTTTGATTAAAAATTGTACTCATTTAATGTTTTTAGTAGATAATTGTCTTTTGTATATAAATTTATTTAAAAATTAAAAAAAAATCTTTTACTAAAATGGTATTTAACAAAAAAAGATTATTACCTAAAAAGTAAACAGAGAATTATCTAAAACAAGAAAAAATTCTCATCAAAAATTAAATGTTTGTATTTTTTTTTGCATTTAGATTAGATTTGAATCAGCTGATTTATATAAGAATAAAGAATATTTTCATTTAATTTAATTTAATTTATAATCTTGATATTATTAAAAAGTTTAAAACAAATGCTGAATTGGAATTATGGTATGCAAAAAATGCTTAATTTTTTTGTTTATTTATTTGAAAAACCGTAAATTTTAATAAATTACAGTTTTTTTAAGATTTTTTTAAATTATTGACCAAAAAAAGATTTTATGATATACTCTTAATTTAGAGGAACCAAAGTTAGGAAGTAGTTTAAATAATTTTTGATATTACAAATAAATAAAATAAAATTAGAAATTTAAATTTTTATTTTTAAAGTAAGAAAGAGGCTAGTTTACAAGCATTCAGTGATTATTACATCACAATTTATATTTTTATAAAGTATTAAAAAATATTCAATATTGAAGAAATTTAATTCTCTAAATCAAACAAACATAGTACCAAAGTTGGCATATTTTCCACGCTTGAAATATGACGCATAATATTAGCTTCTTTATAAAAGAACTAATTCGAGCCAGAGCTATTAGCTTATTTGACAAAACAATATGTGTTTATAAAGAATATATTTTTACAAAAATAACTTTCTTAAAATGATTTAAATATGTTTTACAACTAATTTTTTTTCTTTCGTAAAAATAAATTTTAAAAATGGGCGGAAAAAAATCCAAATCAGGTGAAAGTTCCACCCCATTTCCCAATAATCTATTTCAGAATCAAAATTATAACAATTACAACAACCATGGACACAACGATCACATGAGCAATCAAAATCAATTTAACCTAAATCGTCACAACCACGGACATCATAATCATTGGAACCACAGAGCAAATAATCACAATCACCACAATCACCACAATCACCACAATCACCACAACCACCACAACCACCACAATCACCATAATAACAATCATTTTAATCCACATAACAACTTTAACCAAAATAATCAAATGAATAACCATTATCCAAGTCCGCATGATAATGGATACAATGAGCACATCAGCTTTCCCCCAGAAGGTTACCCACAGGATCCGTTTCAGCATCCGGACCCTCGTTACATTGATCATGAAGGCCCAAGGCCAATAATGAATCCGAATATTGATCGCATGAATAACTATCGAAGGATGCGCAGGAGACCAAGAAGAAGAGTTAGGCGGAGAAGAGCTTTTGACCCGTTTGTTGATGGTGAATTTTTGGCCGAGAATAATCCTGAATTTTTCGTCGATCCAAATCGCCCCAGATATTTGACAAACAGAGATGCTCAGATTATGAAAAACACTTATTGGAATCCAGAAGATGATCCAGCATCTTCTCATCATTCGACATCCAACGCTATGAGCAATGAACCCAATAAGTCTCATTCAGAACAATCAGATTTTAAAGAGCCTAAGTCTCCGTTAGAAAAAATTAAGCCACCAAAGCTTAAAAAACTAAATTTAAAACCTTTTAAGCGGGTGGATATACCTGATATAAAATTTGATCAAGCTCAACCTGAACCTACTAAGGTAGCTCAGAAAAGTCACGTCTTGGCTAGATATAATAAAAAAAAATATCCAACCACTTTTTATGCTAAGCCAGTGAGACCGAAAAAAGTTGTCGATGAATTACATTTTAAGGTGTTTAACAATAGGGAAAATCCGCTCAATACTGCCAAGTATATGATATCTAGTATTCGGGTACCAAAAGCTGTAAACAATGAAATAACAATAGAAGTCGAACAATGAGGTTGAAAAAAATTATCAATTTTTATTAATTATTAATTATGAGAAAATATTTTAAATATTAAACAGTAAAATCTTTTTTTAATTTTTTTTGTCCAATGTTAAATAAACTAGATGAACAAAAATTTTTACAACTTGTTAAAATTCATATTTATTGAGTCACTTTGAATTCATATTAAATTATTTTGAGAAATTAATTTGCTTGTTATCATTTGCAAAGGCTCAGTTAATCTGATATTAAATTGAAAATTTTTAAATGATCTGTTAATAATGCCCCATTATCGTTTGATATTTGGACTTTGATGGTTTCGTTTGGATTTTTTTAAAGTTTTAAATGAGAACTTATTTTTGGCACATTTTGAAATGATGTTATTTTTCCTTAAAATTTAGAAAACAAAAAAAATTTACCAAAAACTAGCAAAATATTTTTGGTCATTCAAATATACCTTTATTAAAAACAAAATTGCAACTTTGAAATAAATCATTTCAAAACAAAAATGACGATTAAAATGATTTATTTTTTTTAATAGTGAAAAATAACTTTATAAAAAATAAAAACTACTAATTAATTTGCTTTTAATAATGTCTGAAATTCTATTGTAAAGAGTCATTAGGATCTTTTTCTTGTTCCACTTAAACCAAACTTACTTTTTGAAAAAAGGGCAAGCAAGCGCCATGCAGTTAATGATTTCTTACTTTCACTTACCAATCTTGCTCCCTATTTTTTGATAGAATTTCTATTCTTTTATTTCTTCTTATCATTACTTGCCCTCATCGACTAAAAATTTCAATGCATGCTGTTGGCATTGACTGTGAAAATTTGTCCATCTTTGGACAATCTGGAATAAAATTTTATTTTAATAATTTGCTCTGACATACTTTCAACTTCGGCTACGACTTTTTTGGGTATTTAGATATAGACAAAGGGAAAATCTTTGAAAATATCTTAGCCACAACTTTTAGTCTTCAACTAGGTTTTGTTGGATTCAGAGTTGTTTAACAGTCCCAAATTAAAGTCCAAATCATTAAAAAAAAGTCCAAGTCCGGACTTTTTATTTTTTTCTAAAAAGTCCAACACTCGCTTGGCTTCCATATTAACCACCTGGGACCGCAAAATTATCATTTCCTGAAACGAAAGAAATTTCATCTGTCCCTTCAAATTCATTGAACGTGAAAAATAGTTGAATAATTACTTTTCATAGAAGAATAGGAAGATTTTTTTGAATAATTTTTAAAACCGGAGATTTTGGAATCCCGGAACGTCGAGTCATCAAGATTAAGACAATTTATTATCTTAAAATGCTTAAAGAATTTTTGCTAGTTATTATATTTATCGTGAAACAAATAAAATAAAATTCAAAACCGGATTTTTGAAAAAAAAGTTCGGACTTGGACTTGACTTGAGACTTGTGACTTTTAAGCAACTCTGGTTTAATTAAATAAGATATGGTAGCAAAGTAAAATTTGCTCTGATTAATAATGTGTAATTGTAAATGATCAAATTTCAAAATTTCAAAAATGCTCAAAATATTTTAAATGCGTAATTTTATCATATGCAAGATTACACGCGGATCCTCTTTTTTAAGATTTAAAAATTTGTTTTTTGGAGCTTAAAAAATTGTGAAATCTGCAATGCAATTACTTATTATACTTTATTTATTTTTTTATTATTAGAATTTACCACCTAATGTTAAAAAATATACTAAAAGAAACTCTATTTGAAAAAATCATCTATTTAATATGAATTGTGTAAAGATGTAATTTCAAGAATAAAAAAGAAAAAATTAAATTTTTATAAATTTTTACCTTGAATTTATTTTTAGAAAAGTTAATAAGAAAGACTCTTTTTAGCTTTGTAATTTTCTTATATATATATATATATATATATATATATATATACATAAATATTGTAAAATAAAATTTTGAAATAAAAAAAATAAAAAAAAGTATAACTTTGATCCCTAAAAAAACTTCTCAAACTCAGTGCCCTCAAAAATATATGTTATTAGCATTTCGACATATACTAGCTACTGATAGAATTTGGCAAGACAGACTGATTTATAACAAGTTCATGATCATGATCACATGATAAAAACTTAATAGATTAGAATCTTAATAACAAATATGAAATGAGCTTTTTTAAAATATTTTTTATTTAACAAAAAATGTTTATTATCTTAATTTAGTAAAAAAAAAAATTTTTTTCCCAATTGATCTTTAATTGATTTTTGTAAAATATTAATTTGAAAATTTTAAACACAAATTTAAAATCCACATTAAAGCATCCAAATTATGGCATAAAATGATTTTTTAATATTAATCAAAATATATTACAGTGAAAAAAAGTTAAATTTTGTATTGCAAAATTAAAAATTATAAATTCAGATAAAATTTCATATAATTTTTTCCTAATTAAAGATTAAACAAATCATGTTTAACAAAAATTAAAAATTTTAAATTTAAAAAATAGATAAAAAACCTTTTTTTTAAACCAAAAACTAAAAATTTTGATTTGAAATTTGATCATAGACTTCAATTTGCCATGATTTGGCTACTTTTTTTTAAAATAAAATAGGAAATCTTGAAAACTTGATTATTAAGTACCCAAAAGAAGTTTATATAATAAAGTGCTGTAATTCAAGACTTAACATAATTAATCAGAAATGGGAAAACCTTTACAAACCTTTAATAGATCAATTTCAGATTATTCTTTTGCTTATTTAAATACATTTTAAGAAATTTAAATTAAAGAAATAAAATTTTTTAATGATTTTAGAAAAAGAGAATATTTTTAATTTAAAAAAATATTTAATAATTAAAAGAGAAAATGTTGAGATGAAAATATTGAGTTAGCCTGCAAAATTCAACGAACCGTAATTTTTCCTATGAAATTTAAAAAATTAAATGTGAAAATCTTTTTGCTAATTAATCATTAAAATCTATTCGAAGATTTGAAAGGTGCTAATTTTTGAATGGCATGTTTCAATACTGCTGACTAATTATGTATTTAATTCTTTATAAAAAAAATCTAAAAATCAATCTTATTAAATCAGTATTAAAGTAAAAAAATTATCATTACTTTTAATCTTTTGAAGAAGTTATTCTCACAATTTCGACTGATTTTTCGTATTTAATTTTCGAACTATTCGGCCTTATACATCTTTTCTCAATAATTGGCAATCGAAAATTATAAATTCAAAAATTTAAATTTATTTGAATATGAGATATACTTATTCCAAATAAAAAAAAATTAAGCTCAATCAATATTTATTAATTTATTTTCGAATCAAAAAATAAACCAGAACCTAAACTTGATTTATTTGGTAAGTCATGCTTAGAAAAAACCAGAATATAAAAAATAAATTGAATCTTTCGATGAGCAAATATTGCATTAAAAGACAAAATTATATAAAAAAATTATCTTTACCTAAATAAATTCGATTTGATTGAGTCGAATATGAAAACGCAAGTGCTTTTTCCCATTATAAAAATTTTATTTCTAGATTCTTTTAGTCACAGCTGAAACTCTATTTAAGCAATACCAAGCAAAATCGAAGAAAATAAACAGCATCATGGGTTCTAAGGTTTCCAGAAGAAAAAAAGTGCCCAAATCACCTCCACCACCTCCAGGGCCCTTATCACCTCCTTTATATCCTAAAGACCCCAATTCAAGACACAATCCCCAAGATCCGTATTCAAGGTATAATCCCCAAGATCCGTATTCAAGATACCCTCGACCGGGCCCAAGAAAGTCAAAATATGAAGATTATGATTCTGATTCTGATTTGGATGATGATTTTGGAAACAGGAATTACAGAGGCTGTCGATTACAAGATGATCCTTTCATATCACCTATTGGATTCATGCCTATGGCTTCTTTTCCAGTGATTGACTGGAATGCATGGAACTCATTTAATAACTTCGGCTATGGATACGGGTGTAATAGTTTTGAATTTGGATCAATGGGCTCAGCGTGGTCAAATCCTTGTGACTTCTCTCCTGTAATGCCAATTGGAAATTTTTTCTAGTTAAATAAACTATCAATAAACGTCTTAACAATGTTAACTTAATTTTAGATGGCAGTTTAATTTTAAAAATAGATAATTAAATTTAAAGCCACAGGCTTTTCTACACATATTTATTTAATGTAATTTATCTACATTCTTTTAACTTAGATTTAAATTTTAAAATTATTTAAAATACTCTAGAGGTTTTATATATTTTTATTAATTAAATTTAATTAGATCCTATTAGCATCATAATATTTTTTTTAGGTAAAAAAATTGTTCAATTCTCTATTTTCGACAATAAAAAAATTGAAAAAACATTTATTACTCATATACAAATGAATTTTTAATTAACTTAAAGGAATTTATAATCTGATTTATTTCTTATCGATTTTTTATCTTAATAATAATAATAATAATAATAATAATAATAATGATAATTGCTACGCTTATGCGTGAAGTCTGGATTAATCAGACTGTAAGCAATATTAGTCACTCAATATGTTATCTAGTTTGTTTTTGAATAAGTCAATCTTACAGAATTTTCTAACTTTTTAAAGTTTTTGAAGCCAAGTTGTATTAAATTTTTAATAATAATAAAAATATTTTTAAGAAAAATATATTTTTTAGGAAATTTGAATAGCAGGGTTAAAATGATAAAGAAATTAAAAAAAAATAATATTTGTAAAATACTTTTCAGAGATACAATGGTTGTTTGAGAGATAAAATCTTCGCCATCTTAAAAGATTAGTATGTGAGTTTGGATGCGAACTTATTTGATTAATTTTTTGAAAAATTTAATTAAAGAAAATATAAATTAAACTGTTATTATAGCTATTATAGTCTACTCAAACAAATGCTCTTAGAATAATACCAAAATTTTCTCTCCATCTCTCAAATATTCAATTCTTTATAACTTAGAAACAATCCAGCAAAGATTTAAAAAACTTACCTTCTCCAAACCCTTCAAAGTTCTTCTATTAAATTATTGTCCTCATTCTATCAACCATTTATTACTCCACTATCTCGTATTCTCAAATTTGTTTTTAATTTTATCTAATTTTAATCTTTTATTTTGATACAAAAAAAGTTGAAAAAAAAAAAGGATTATAAAAAGAACTTAATAAAAAAAATATGAAAGACAAAGGCCTTGTTTCGGAACAACCTTGGAAGCTCATCTCTTAAAAAATTTATTAGTTTAGTAAACCTAAAAAAAAAAACAGGAAACCAAATGCTGAGGAATTTTTCAATATTAAAAAATATAAGCAGGTAATTTGGTTAGAGTTTGTTAATAAGATGGGAAAAAATAAAAATATTTAGAACAAAAAAATTGAGATTATTTCAACTATGATCGTAAATAATAGGAATCTAAAAACAGACAAAATATGGAAGGTTCGTTTGATAGCACTTATCAACAAAATTTAGCCTTAACCTCAGCTTTAAGCTGGAATTCTATGGTACCTAACTTGTGTATAACATTTAAAGTGTCCTTAAAAATCTGGGTTATTAAATAAAAGTTTTAAAAAGAAAATAAGGATATTTATTAAAAAACTTTTCTAATTTTTTTGAGAATAATTGACACAAGCAGAATAATAATCTAAAAAAAAACAAAATTTAAGACTAAAACTTTTTTTGCAGAATGCATCACCCATATTCAAGTCCGCAAAACACTATGAGAATAGAAAATCATTACAATTAAATTGCATTAATTTAAACTTTAGTTTTAACCATAAACTTAATTTCAAAAATTTTATCAATTATATTCGAGTGTACTTTAATTGTTAAAATAGATTTAAATTTTTTTTTATTTTTAATTAAGAAATTTTTTTTAATTATCTTTATGGTAAACTTTTTCCTGCTTTTTATGTGTTTGAGACTTAACAATAGCCTAAATGAATCGACTAGTTCCTCCAATTGCTAAAATAAATTAATTTTATTTTTTTATTTAAGTAACCAGAAAATATTAGTAACAAATTGTTTCAATTAAAAGAATAATTGAAAAAAAATGTCTTAAAAAAATCAAATAATAACTTGTAAAGATTTTAATTAAATTTTTTTAAAACCGTCAATTCTATTTTAATATTATAGCTTTAGTTAAATTTAAAAAATATAATGGACACATAAAATAATTAAAAAATTGCCTTTTTTATTCGAAAAAAAAATTATCTTTTTTGTAAAAGAATTTATTACAAATTGAACAAAATTTTCTGTACAGGAATTTGTTTGATCCATTTAAAAAAACCTAATTTTTGTATATATATATATATATATATATACAAAAAATAAATAATGAAAGAATAAAAAAATCCAAAACTTTAATTGTATGTTTAAAAATCGACTCATTGTTAAAATGAATAAAAGAAATGTAGCGACAGGAGAATCTACAGCATAAACCTGGGCATAATGCTCAACTGAAATATTTAGATCTTAATTGTATTTTTTTGCATGAATGAAAGTGTTTAAATAATCAAACATCATACTAGAAAGAGAACTAGCGTTTCAGGTAAAATTCAATTACTGCAATATACTATTTAAACGTTTCACATCTAATGATTCTGTCAAGTTAAGTTTTTCAAAATAGAAAAATATATCATTTTGTATTTCTTTTAGATAATTAGAAATGGGTTTGAGAAGTTCCAAGAAAAAGAAGAAAGCAGCATCAGCTCCACCACCAAACTACCCACCAAATTCCAACTATCCACCAAATCCCAACTATCCACCAAATTCCAACCATCCACCAAATTCGAATTATCCGCCACCACCACCTCCAGGATCATATGGATCATCGAATTATCCACCCCCAGGCCGAAATCCTCCACCAAATTATGGACCTAACCCATATGGACAACCGGATTCTTACGGACCCTACGGACCTCCCCCAGATGTTCCACCTTTCCATCATCGAAATATACCACCAGGATCTCAAGTCGTCTGTGTAGCTATTCCACCACCTAAGCCACTTCCGCCAATTGTTTACACGGCGCCATCTGTACCTCCGCCAAGACAATATAAAAAAATTCACGTTTGTAAAGACTTGGTTTACTGAAGTCTAAAACAACAGAATAGATCACTTATTAAAATCTTTTAGCCTAAATGATGCATTTTTAAATTTTTTTTTAAAATTTTTTATCAATAAATAAAACAAATTTAAAAATTAAGTTTATATTTTTCATCAATTTTGTGTATTCATCATAAAGAAAAATTGAGCAAAATATATGTTTGTCATTAAGAAAAAAACAATTGTCATTGATTATCAATATTACTTGTTTAAAAAAATATTTTAAATAGGAAAAATTTTAAGCAATTTTTTTTTGGGACAGCGTAATTAAAATTTGCCCACGAAAATGACAGAATTGCTAGCTATAATTGAGCTGAAAAAAACTAATTAAAAAAAAAGAGCCAAGTATTTACAATTTAAATGCCAATGAACACATTTACCAAGATGTTTTACCATAAACTTTCTACACAAGGCTAATTTATTATAAACAAATAGAATAAATTTTAAACAACCACCAGTTACCATTTGTATCATTTAAAATGTATCCAACTTATGCAATCTATACTCTTCTAAAATCAAAGCCTTTTAATTAAAATGCATATTTTGTGATGTAAGCATTGATGCTTGAATCGTTTTGTCAAGTTTATAAACATAGAGTAATGACTAATGAGTATAAAAGCGACGACATCCGAAAAAACAGATGAGAGTTTTGAAATTTATTACTAAAATACAATGGGAGCTTTAAAATCCAAGAGAAAGAAGTCAGATCGTGGCTCAAATGACCAGCGTAGCTTCAATGGACCCAACTCTAATCCGAATCAAAATGTGCCACCTCCTTCTTCCAATTTCAACTCAAGTCAAAATTTTGGACAAAACAATGGACCAGGCTTCAATAATCCTAATAATTTTAACTCCAACAATTTGCCAAACTCCAATTTCAATAACCAAAACAATGTGCCAAGGAATCCTAATTTTAATAACCAAAATAATATGAGCAATAATCCAAATGTTAATAACCAAAATAACATGCCCAATAACTCTAATTTCAACAATCAAAACAATAATTCTAACTTCAACAATTCCAATTCAAATTCTGATGATAGAATGCAAAATTCCAGCCAGAACCAAAGTCAAAGAAATGCCAATGATAGAGTAAATAGTCATCCACAATGCAACCAACCAATTGTTTGTGTAATTGTTGTCGATTCTTTAAAGGCTAAAGAAATAAGCGAGTTTATTCCAAGTAGTAATAAAAAGAGTAAACCTATTATCGAGGAATTAGATGAAGATGATATTAAAATACTCAAAGCAATAAAGAATAGAAAATCGTCACCTGATTGTTACTCTAAAACCACTGTTTTCAATGAATTGATTTGTGAATAAGATGAAAAAGACACGTCTTTTTCATTCATTTAAAATAATTTAAAATATTTTAATTCCATTTTATTTAAATAAATTTTATTAAAAACAAAAAAAAAAACAATAAAAATCTCTTAGAATTTTCCGTTTGCATTTCCAGTACCGAATGCGGAGTTTTTTTCCGATTCAAAATTAAAATTCATGTCTAAAATTTGCATCAACTCTTTCTCGTGTGGCATTCTGTCACTCTCCAGCTTGGACCAAATTTGAATGCCATTTAGATAGATCTCAAACGCACCACTACTAATCAAGCTTGTCTCAATAGCATTTGAGAGAAAAAAAATCATAATACAAGAATAAAACTAAAAAATGAAAAAAAATTAAATTTTTTTTCTATTAAATTAAATCGTACTTTATTTTGGGTAGCCCAAGTGAACATACTGGGCGGGGCCATGTTAAAGTAGGCGAACGGACTAGAGCCCGATATGATAAAGCCGATTAGGATCATCTTTAGAACGCTCAAAGCCTGAGCCATAATTAAACGATGGGTTCCGGGCGAGTAGTTCTCACCAGCTATGCTTATGTCCGGAAATCTTGACTGGATCAACTGAGAGTACTGTTCGAAAGCATTTTTGTACCCGCATGAAAAACTTGAATAAAAATTTTTAAAACTTTAATTTTTTTCCATTTAAAAAAATAATTACCAGTAAAGAAATTTAATTGTTTGCTGGTTGCTTTTCATTTTAAGTGAGGGTATTTTTTTCTGCACATCTTCTTCACCGAAATTTGTGTCGAAGCTTTCCGACTCGTTGTCGGCCTCGGCTTGCTCCGTCGCCTCAGTCTGAACATTGGGCGCTGGTTCAACAGAGGCCGATTCCGATTTTGCCTGCTCGACTGTACTAGGGCTTATCAAAAGCAGATCCTTTACCGACAACGCCAGCACTAGGAAACACAACATTACCAAATTTACTCTAAATCCTTCGACCATTTTTTTTTGATCAAAAAGTTTATTTTGTTCAGACTTTTATTTTATAAAGTCTCACTAAACATAAATTAACCAAATTTTAAATTATTTTGCTAAATGCAAATGCAAAAATCGATTGCCAGCTAAGATTAAATTAAGTTGAAAATTATTTCTTAAAATTAATTCACATAAATAAGTAGAATTAAAATGGTCATTTGATAAAATATGGAATCGTCATACGAAAATTTGGATGATTTAGTACTGCTTAAGGTGTTCTCTTATTTGCCAAGCAAATGTCTACTTGGGTGCATGAGGGTTTGCAAAAAATGGAACAGCATGGTCCAAGAAGTAATCAAGCAGCGTCAGTGCTACCCGCAAGCATTGATCTATCTTTCAAAAGACAACTGTGATAAAATCCAAGATTTTGATGAAAAGATCAGCTCGGAATTGGAGAAAATTTGGTGCAAGCCAGCTTTGAGTTTGTTTTTTCTCAACCAGCCTGCCAACTTGGACTCTTTGCTTGCTTCAAATCAATCTGCTCACAACTCTGACTATCAAAAATCAAAGCGCTTGAAAACTGGCAAGAAAAGAGCTACCATTTCAAGCCTGTTAAAAAACAAGTTGTCTTTGAATTTGCCAAAGCTTTTCATAGTTGGAGACGGGATCATCGGCTCAAATAAAAATGGTGGTCTCGAAATCGAGTCCGATTGTGAACAGCCTGCTGTCAGTGGTGTATTTGTTCCAGAAAATGCCAATTATAGGTTCGAATTTAAGCCGGTCTATTTCAAAACAAATTTGCCAGAACTAAAGACTGAGCAAGATTTGGACAGCTTTTTGGGCGTGAAAAAAAATGAAGAGATTAGATTTTTGCTGTTATTAGTGGACGGATATTCGGATTCTAAATTAATCCCCTTGTTGGACAATTTGAACCAGATTAGAAAACTCAAATTGGAAAAAAATGTAAAAAAAAGTTTTGCTTGCACCGGAGGAATAGTAAAGAGAATGGACGATTGTTCTGGACAAAGAACTAAGTTGGTTTTTTTGTCCTTAATCTCAAATGTTGATTTCAAGTGTAAAGTATCTCAAATTGTGGTTCGCGAGCCTACCCAGCAAGAGTTTAGCGATGTATGGAACGAGAAAATTGACTTGATGAAAAAGAGTGGTGTTTATTCGAACAGAGAGAGGTGTCTGGCATTTCAGGTTAGTTGTTGTGGACGCGGCAAGGATTATCATCATCAAAAAAACTTTGAATCAAATTTGTTCTTAAAAGAGTTTCCCAGTGTTCCGTTAGTGGGTTTTTTTGGCTATGGTGAAATCGGTGTTGATTACTTGCCTGATTATAGAACAGATTCGAACAAGAATTTTATTGAAAATGTAAAAAATAGAGAATTGATGTTTGAGAATATTTTGGCCACTGGGTTTACCACTATTTTTACTCTTATATCTTTTCAAATTTAATAATTTTTTTTAAATAAATAGTATTAGAAGGTCCGAAACATCAAAATTAATTTTCTTAATCTTGAAAACCAATTAAGTCATATAGCAAAATTGTTTTCCTGCTCAAAAAATTAGATAAGCCCAATGTCTCGAAATTAAAAAAAAGCAATAAATCATTAAGAAATTTTGAAGACTAAAAAAATTTTCATTTATTTCAAGATAAATGATCTTTTGATCTTATAGAACAGTTTTTATAAAATTTTTTATTTGATATACAAAATTCAAATTTGTGGTCGAAATTGCAGTGTTAATTTTGATTAAAAAAAATATCAATTTCCCTTAATAAACAAGTTTTTTTTAAGTATTTATTTTTTCGAAATTCTTGCAACTATTAAAGTTTGTCTCAAATTTTTAAGTCTGACTTTTACTTATAAACAACTCTGATTCTAAATTAAAAAAATATGTATTATATCTGGGATAAAAAAAAATTTTAATCATTTATTTGATAAAATTTAAATTCATGGTTCATAAATTTTGATTTTAAAAAAATAGTCTTTAATCTGGTAGTTCTACTTTTTCACACAATTCGAAATCGCAGTGTCGGAATAATATTTAGGGAAATTGGTATTTTTTTTAATCAAAATTAATCAATTTTTCTCAAAAAAAAAAACACTTTTGACCAACTGTTTTTAAAATTGCCCAGTTGTGTCTGTACAGATCGATGAAGTGATGAAAAGATTATTTTCAGTCACAAAATTTTTTTCAGCAATAGATTTGATAAAAATTGCATGATCATCAAAAATGTGATTAGGAAACAAATTAATTTATTTTAAATTTTACTTTTACTTAACATCTAGAGATAGATGCATCTACTTCATGTGATTTACTTTAATTATCTTTTATTATCTTTTTGCATTCAAGTCGAGCTTGAATTTTTCTTCTTCTCAATATTCAATATTTTTATTTTCGCATGAATCTAAATCACCATCGAACCTTTTGAAATGATTTTTTTAAATCCGTTTTTTAAAATATAAAAAAATTAAATATTTATTTATTTGACTCAGTTTAATTAAAAAAAATTAAAGTCATTTAAATTTGAAGGACTTTTGAAGAAAAAAAAAGTCTGCACTTGGACTTGACTTGAGACTTGTAACTTTTAAACAACTCTGTATTTTAAATTTTATATTTAAGATTAGAAATATTTTGTTAATGATGAATCATTATTAAAATAATAAATCTAAAGCATATTTTATAATTTAGGACTTGATTCTGAAACTTGGGTTAAAATTTAAAAAATATCAATAAAATTTAAATACATGTATTCATAAGACACTTTTTTTTTAGATTTCTTTAATGCTTTCTTTACATACTCAAAATTTCACATTTCTTTTAATTGAAAAAAAAAATTTTTATTTTCAAGATGACTGTAATTTTAATTTGTTCTTTTAAAGCAAAAGCTTGATAATCTTTAAAAAATTTTGATTGCGTCACCAAACATTTAAATCCCAGTTATATAATAAAACATTTTTTTGAAGTTATTTTTCAATATATTATTAATTTTACTTGAATGTGACAAAAAGACTTAATTCAAAGTAAACATTTTAAAAAGTAATGATATGACCTTATTTGCTCTAGAGCTAAAATTCGAAATAATTTAAAAGGATCATAGAAATTTATCTCATTTTACTAACAACATATGATAGCTTGATTATGAAGCAAAAATCCAAATCCTTCAAAGGTCGTAACATATATTTCTTATATATCAATACAAAATATTGAAATTGAGGGTCAAATTTTATATTTTTCTATATTTTATTTTTCATAGAACATAATGACTATCAATACTATCTTAGACGAATTCAAATCAATCGACAAACTAAAAATAACTGAGATCAAAGCTCATGCAAATCCACCAAGAATAATTGCATATGTTCTTGAATCAGTCCTTATTCTACTCCGAAAAGAGCCCACTATCACACAGACAAGACGTTTATTAGGTAATGATTATTAAAAAATTAAATCATTTTCTTTTTCAATTTTATTAATTTCCTAGCTGACCCTCATTTGATTGAAATTTTGCAAAACTTTGATGTCCAAAGTGTGGACAACACAACTCTAAAAAAACTGAAAATATTTACTTCAATGGAAAGTTTTAATTATGAATCGGTGCTCACAGTGTCTCAGCCGATTGCTTGTCTCCTAAAGTGGGTTAAAGAAGTGGAAAAAATGGCCGAGCTAGCCCATCATCAGTTGATATAGAAAGTTATGTTTTTAAATTTTTTTATCATTTTTTTTGAAAATAAACAAAATTTTGGATCAAAAAGTTTATTTTTTTTAAAAAAATTCTTAAAAATTTTTCCAATTTTAATTCTTTTAATAAATTTTAGATGACACTTTAATTCCAACAACAACAAAAAATTAAAATAAACTCTCTTGAAATTGTACTAAACCAAATAAGTACAAAACGATCCAAAAATTTTCATCTTAGTCCATTATATCTCGATTCTGGGCGAAATCTATCCGGTCGTTTTAGACTGGATTTGTTTAATATAAATTTGACTTTATAAATCACAATTTTCATTTAACAAAAATGTATTTAATTAGTGTAGCAATTTTATTATTTGTGATAAATACTTCATTAGCTCTTACAGCCCAGCAATTGGCAACTAAATGGAACGGATTTAAGCTATCGAATAGACGCCGATATTCGAATAGATTAGACGAAGCTCTTAGATTTCAGATATTCAAGTCAAATCTTGAATTTATTGAAAAACACAATGCCAAAGCTGACATTGGTGAGGTGAGCTATAGATTGGCCGTAAACCAGTTTGCAGACATGACATCGCATGAGTTCAGTATTCTTGAAAATGGATTTGATCATGGTCTGTTTTGGCCCAGCCAAAAAGCCGAAGTATTTCCTCACAATGCATCCCACAAAAATCCAAGCTCTGTTGGTAAATCATCAAGTTAATTTTTATCAAAATTAAAATAAAATTTTAAATCTTTCAAGATTGGCGCGGGCTGACAACTCCGATAAAAGATCAGGGAAAATGCGGGTTGGTACTTTTTTTTTAATTCCAATAAATCATTAATCATTTTAATTTTTTCTTAGATCTTGCTGGGCATTTGCGGTAAAAGATAACATTTTTAGTCTAAATTTAAAATCAACTTTTCAAAATAAAATTTAGACAACTGGTGTAATAGAAGCTTTAAATGCCAGGAAAACAGGGCTTATTGTGCCATTGTCAGAGCAACAATTAATTGATTGTTCGATTCCATTTGGAAATAATGGATGCAATGGAGGCTATATGAACAATGCTTTTAGATATATTGTGCAAAATAATGGCCTAAATAGCGAAAAAGTCTATTCATATTCAGGAAATGTAAATTATTTATTAATTTAATTAAATAAGATTACTTAATATTTTTCAAGAGTGGTAGATGCAGATACCGGTCAAATGACAAGTCGAAGATTCAAATATCTAGCTTTGCTAGAATTCCACAAGGTGACGAACAAGCATTGGAACAGGCAGTTGCTACAATTGGTCCAATATCTGTTGCTATTGATGCCAGCTTACCTACATTTCAGTTTTACTCGTCAGGAATTTATTCTGACACCGAATGCAAAAATGAATTCAAAAGTTTAAATCATGCAGTAGTACTCGTAGGATACGGTCTAGAGGGTAACAACTCGTATTGGCTTTTAAGGAATTCTTGGGGTAATTAAACAGATGTTTTTATCTTAAACAAAATTCAATTAAACTAATAATTTAATAAAGGAAGTAGTTGGGGAACTCAAGGCTACATGAGAATAGCGAAAGGAAACGATAATCTTTGCGGAGTTGCTACTGAGTCATCATATCCAATTTTGTAGTTAAAATTCAAAAGATTTATTCATTATTCTGTAATAAAATATTATTGTAATAAAAAGTATGATTTTTGGTCTTGTATCCAATTCTTATTAATAATTAATTAATTTTCTCAAATTAATTCTATTCGGGACTTAAAAATTTCGTGATCTAATGGTCACGGTCAGAAATAAGTTGAGAAAAATTTATTTAGTAAAAATGGCCACAAATTTTGAGAAAAAAAAAGTTTCTTAGCAAACTCAAATACGGGCTGATAAATTTTGTGTTCATCAAAATTAAAAATTAAAAATTCGTGATCCCCTTTCAATAACTCCAAGCGACAAAAGAATGTCTAAACTAAACCACTTCTAAAGTAACAGCTATCCAAAGAGGGTCAGCTGAAAAACAAGGTCTCGCTCTGTTAAGGTTCCATACTGGATGTTTGTCGGCACTCTCATATGAAAGAATTAGGACAAAGATCCATAGATCAAAGTACCCGTAATACAGCCATTCTTTAGATTAGCATAAGGCTACATAGTGAGGCTGTAACCACACTTCTATTTTTTGATGTCGAACTAGGGACCGACATACGGCATGTGAGTAAAGTTAGATTTTTTTAATTTTAAGCTCAATCAAAAAATAATTTTTATTTTAAATATTTCTTTAGGCATTAATCTTTTACAAATAATCTAAACAGCATGTGAATATAATATAGAATTTAGTTAGATACTTTAGGGAATAAAACAAAAATTAAGAACTAAGCCTTGGCTTGGAAGAAGTAATCTATACAACAAACCATCAAAGAAAAATTTTTAGTTTTCGAAAGCCGATTTTTTTTACCATGCAATGAACTAAAAAAAATATTTTTTAAATAAAAAAATTAAAATCTATTTCATTAAATAAAAAGATGATATCTATTTTTAAGAAAAATTGGTAAAAAATATAAGAAAAAAAAATTCCTTTATTAAATTTTTCCTTTATTAAATTCAATTATTAAAATTCGATATAAAATATATACCCGTCAAATATATTGCTTTGAATCGAAACCACAATTAGCTTGGTCTTAAAAAATTTTAAAATTTGCAATTTATTTTTAATTAAACACTCCTCTTCCGACTTGACGTAAATTTTTTTTTTGCAAAAAAAATAATAAAATAAATATTATTAAAATAAATATATAATATATTAAAATTAAATTTAATATTGAAATATTTTTTGGCTTGTGTAGATTTAATTGAATCAAAATTTTCAAAAAAGACTAAATTTATTGAGAAAAAGCATAAGAAGAACCAAAAAGGGTCGAAAAAAATCCTCCGTCCTTTAGTTGCTAATAATTTTCATTAATAGTTATGCATATAAATCTTTTTAAAATAGAAAGACTTCAAACATTTCTTGGTTTAGAAAATAAAATTATTTTAGTGATTTTTCTATGATATGGGAATTTAGGAGCAATTTTATCTGGCTTGAAATATTTTTTAATCAAAGTTTAAAATATCTTATATTGATAACAAAAAATTATATTTACGATTTAAATTTTTGTACAATAATTTAATATTGAATTTTTTAGGTAAAAATATTTTCAAAGCCTTAGTTTTAGAAAAATCATTAATAGCAATAATAAACACTTTTTGAACCGAATTTTTTGAAAAAAAAATTCAAAATTTGCGTTACCCCATTAATTTTTATAATAGATTCGGAAACTAGACATATTTTAAATAAAAATATTAAAACTAGTCTTACTATATTTTGCATCTTAGCAGTCCAAATTTTTTTTTGGCACCTGATATTGTCATATTTTTGATAAATTTTTTTTGAAATCAAGCAAAATAAAAAATAATAGAATTTTATTAAAAAATTTTTATTTTTCTGGCACATTTTCACGTTTTTTCCAAGTAAAAGAACACGTTTTTTCGAAATAAAAAACACTATTTTTGATCAAAAAAATGCATTTTTTGGTCTTTTTTAGGACACAGGTGCTTTGCATTAAATTTTTTTGATATTCTGAAAATACTGATAACTATTCTAAAGAGATTTGTTGGAAACCAGAGACTTAAATGCTGATAAAAATTTTTTGGTCAATTTTCGTTTTTTCCTCAGCTATTAAAATAAAATTAAAAATTAAAAAAAATCTAATTTTTCCAATAAAAAAAAATTGTAACTTTAAATTTTATTTTATTTATTCGAAAAATTTTATTTAATTTTTTTTGCATTTTTAACTTGATTTTCGTCATAAATTTTTCTTTTCTGCTTTAATTTTTCAACTTCTTGATTCTTTTTCTTTTTGGACTTCATTATTTTATCATACAATCGTTTATTCTTTTTAGGTATCATCATCTCGCTCAGTTTTCTTTCCTCGTCCACTTGTCTTTTCAGTATCAGGTTGACATTTTCTTTTTTCGGTTGTGCCTTTACAACTGCTATCATTGGCTTTTTGTCTTTATCCGGTTGTGTTTTTTCTTCCTCTTCGGGCTCACCGGACTCTTCATCAGATTCTTGTTCTTCGTCCGGCGAATCTAAATCAACCTTCATGTCATTTATTTCCTCCTCTTCACTTTCTTCGCTCTCATCTTCGCTATCCGAGTTTTTCGATGGTTTTTTCTTAGTCATCTTTGTCTCTTCTTTTTTGTTTATCTTGGCCTCTGTTTTTGGCACAATTTTTTTTTCCTTTTTGTCCACATTTTGCTCTTCTTTTTCAGCTGGATCTTCTGGCGTTATTTTATCCTCAGTGTCAGTAATACCAAGTTTCAACTTGATTAACTTTTGTTTTTCTGGAGGTATATATCCGTGCTCATTGGTGTCTACAAATGGTGATAAATGAGGTGGGAGAACAGCACCTGGAAGATAATCATCCACTGGAAGCAAAATATTCTCATTAATGCAATCAAAAACCCATTGAGGTTGCACATATGCTCGGTTCAAATAAGTTTTTCCAACTAATGGACGATCAATTATTTGATGAGTTATGGTTTCATCATTTTCTTGGTAAGTTGAACCCAGTGCACTTGTTTTGTCCCATGAAACTTCGCCTGAAAATGATCGAATCGCCAAAACAAAAGGCTCTCGTGGCACCTCACGGTTCAGAAAAAATTTCAACCCTTTGAATAATACCTTTAATTTATTCAAATTATCCTCCTCGATTTTTTCTTTTTCAATTTGTTCCGGATTTTCTTCATCAACCTAGAGTTAAAAAGACTTATATCTAAATTTTCATTTATTTATTTTTTTACCAGTGGAAACTCATCACCTTGGCTCTCATCCTGATTTTGATTTATTTTTATAGCATCACAGTTCAATGATGCCAAATACTTGAGTTATAAATTTTTTTTAATTAAAAAAAATAAAAAAATTTAACTTTTACTTCATCATTCAAATCAGACAAGTCATATTCGTCATCATTGGCTTTAGTATCAGTTTTAGTGATTGAAAGCTGGAAAATAAATTAAAAAAAAATAAATAAATTTTTTATTTGACTACCTTAGGTGGATAAATAAGACCAATGTCTTGGTAAGACTTGAAATTAACAAATCCAAGCATTACTGAATAGAACTCGACAAAAGTTGACATAATTCGAAAATCAACATCATCTGGGCACTTGGAAAAAAATTAAAAATTTATCCAATTTTTTGTCGGTGATTACTTGATAAGCAAGTTTATGAGGCATGACCCATGTTATTTTTTGGCCCTTGATTTCTGCCTGGAAATAGTAGCCTTTAATTGAAATGAAGCATTTTCTCAGAGATTTAGAAGCAATTAAATAGTGCATAAATTCAACTAATTTAATAAATATTAAATGAAAAAGTTTAAAAAAAAATTTAAATTTACGTGACAATTTCTTAGCTAGTTGGACTCTTTCAACGTAGACTCGTTTGGATTTGGGCAACACGGAAAACAGGAATATTAATGACAGACAATCGTCAAGATCACGAATGGCGTCTGTGAATGTGGGATATCTTTCTTTGACAATGTGATCGATTTTATAGCTTGGCTTATTGGCTCTTAATCGACCCAGCGCTTTTACATCGCGCCTGCCCTTAGCTCGCTTAAGTCGTTTCACATAAACCTTAAATAATTTAATTAATTTCTCAGTAAAGAAATAAAAAGATTGATTTACTTTAAATTCTCTGAATTTATTAATAATTGGATCACTAGCCAGGTAGTTTATGTCCTTGGCAAAGTAGAATGTCCTATTGCCTGATCTGCCTTTGTTAACTTTTTTTTTATTTTTGGGCTCAACTGGATATACTCCTTTAAGTATACACAATCGTCTTTTGAGACAAAATAAGATTTCTAAACAATTTAATTAAAAAATTTGTCTATTTTACCTGAAATCAGCAATGGTAAGTTGAAGCTTTTTGATGGCTTGGTTTCGTGGTATAAAAGCCGTGGCCGCACCACTCTCATACTTCTTTTTCATTTTGCCCATTTTTGTATCGAAATCGGTCTAAACAATTAATATTTTTATTAATTTCTTTTTTGTAAAAATCTATTGAGCACATGTAAATTTTATTTAAAAAAAAATTAATGAAAAAAAAAGTAAATTTTCATATTCATGTGTTAGTTTATATTTGAATGCGTTCGATTGCAAATGCAAATTTTATTTCATTTCAAAATATCTTTTACAATTTAACAAATGTTTAAATTTCTTTCTGATATTTTTCCATTCATTTCGAGTATTCAAAAATTTCAATGGACTTTATGTAGTTCTGACTCAATTCTTTATACCGGACTAAAAACCGGTAACCAAAATTTTTAAATTTTTATGACCACGCTAGACTTAATGTTCAAAAAAAAACAAGAAATCCCTATAAAATTTTATTCACCAAACTTAGTTCCAGATAATTTTTGGCTTCTTTTTAGTTAAAAAGCGCTTACTATATCAAAGAAAAATTCTCACCCTTAAACTAACTAAATGAGAAGTATCAGAAGAACTTAAACAGGTAAATGGCATGGATGAAATTTTTAAAAAAAAATTAAAGTAATTATTAATATTTAAAATTTTAATAAATATGAATTTTTCCTATTTTTTAACAATTAACTGACACTTAATTCAACTATCCAAGATTTGAAAAAAACTTATAGAAATTTTTAATATTAATTTGTTAAATATTTACATTTTTAATTGAATTTTCATAAAATTTAATTTATAACAAAATATTTTTATATTAAATACAGTATGCAAAAAAATGAAGTTAAAAGTTATGAAAGCTTTTGATTTTATATTTCCATTGAATCTGAGCATTCTCTTTTTTATCGAGGACACTTAAGTGTCCTTTTTGCACTTAATACAAAACGTTTCATTGTTTTGTGATCCTAGTATGGATCTTTCATTTATAAATCCATACTAGGATCACAAAAATTAATGAACCGATCACATTGGAATTTTTAATTCCAACTTGTTTAAATAAAAATAACCAAATTATGGTTTGTTTTATGGAAAGTTTTCTTTTTCTTAAATTATAGCTTTTAATTTTTAATTTTTTTTTATTTTTTATTTTCTATAATGTTTCATAAGGTTTCCTTTTTTACAGCTTTTTCAACTAGAAAAATACATAAAGTCTCGTAATGATAAACAAAACATTAATTACCCTTATTATTTAATAAAAATACATGCTAGATTTTATTTATGGTTTGATTGATAACAGATCAAAAAATGTATTTGTATATTTTCAAAAAAAAAAAGAAATTTTTATCTGAAAAATGCGCGCTATTCCAGTAAAATCGAATCTTGTCCTTATATTAAAAATACCCATTACCCAATTTTTTATTATAGATTCTGAAAATAAACAAAATTTTGAAAAAATGTTTGAATAAGTTTTTATTGTTTGCTTTATTTTTCCAAATAATTTTATTCAAAATATGACTTTTTTGGTAAAAAAAAAAATATTTTTCTATCATTAAAAAACCTTTTTTCATTATTAAATATTTTTAAAAATCGTAAATTAAAAAAAAATATGCTCCGATAAAAAAATCTAATATTTCCCTTTGGAGTAATTACACGAATTGCAAATCTACATCAAATTTGTCTATTGTATATTAGAAAAACATCAACCTTCTTTTGCCTCCAGCATGAAAACCTTTTGATTTCTTCAAGTATTTTATTTTAAAACAAAATTTTACAATTCAACTGTCAACTCTGATTTCCAAATTTTTAATAAATCTATTGACTCCATATTTTAAATTATTTTAAAATTTTTGGAAATATTTTCTCATTAGGTCATGGGCCGAGATATGGGCACTTGAAAATGGTCTAAATGACTATTTAAAGGTTTTAAAATTCAAATTGCTAGGAATAAAGTTTTTGTGAAGTTCAGTACAAAAGAACAGAAAAAAATGTGAAAAAATTGAATAACATTTTATCTAAAAGTTTAAATTAGTTCAGAGAATGCAACTTAAACTCTGCATTTTGCTAAACACTGCAAATTTAGCATACCTTGATATTTGATGCAATTTTGAATGCTGCACTATATTGCATTCACAGAGCTAATTTAAGCTTATTTAATTTTTTTTAACTTTTTTATGTTCTTTTTATCATATTGTACTGAATTTCACAAAACCGATAAAAATCACGGAATTTTAGAAATACAAAGGATAAAGAATAAATAAACGGTGACAAATCTTTAAATAAAATAAAAACTTTTTTGAATTTTTTTATAAAAATTTCCTTAATAAAGCTAAAAAGAAATTTTTTTCAGTATAATAAAATTAATGGTTCAGCATTTTTCTTCAAGAGCAAATTTTCCTGTATACTCGCTTCGATGTGGCCATTCAGCCGTCTTTGATCTGACCACAGACTTATTTATTTCATCTAATGATCTATATTCTGCCTTTGTCTTTGGTCTAATATTTTTCAAAATGTCAGTTTGATTCAGTTTTAGTGAACTATTGAACCAAGTGTTGTCATCTTAAAAGTAAAAATTTTACATTCAAAATTTTATTGAAAAATGTAACTCACATTGGTGCCTCTGTAAATAATAGCCATTGTTTGGTCTTCCATAGTCGAATATTATTTGACCAGACTGGTTGGTCAAAGGCCGTTTGTACATGTCAATATTTACAAACTTTTCAGCAGGCTCAGCTACAAAATGTGATCGAGTTCTAAATCCTTAAAAATTCGATCTTTAAATTTTGGAATTGAATTTTATTTTATTAACTGAACCAACCTGGCTCATCTGGACCCCAAGTAGGATATGCACCATATTTGCTTTTAGTATACTCTGGAGGTAATAATAATTTACTATATGGATCTTTGGTAATGTAGCAATATGGCTGAGATGCACTCATTCCTCTAATTAAGTGTTGGTTACAAGTATCGCTACATCTTTGAATAAAGATTCTCTCATCTGCTGGCTTCTCTTCCCCTGTTGGTGCTGCTCTGGTTGTTTGTCTGAACATCGACTCACTGTGCTTAATTAAATATTGTTAAAAAAATTTTATTAAAAAAAATAAATTTTTACTCTCGGAATGTTTGGTAATATTTCTTCTCTTAAATTAGAATAAGGAACATTAGGACTTCTTGGTCGGGCGCCTTCCTGGGTATACTTGCTATGAGGTTTGACCCTCTGCAATCAAAGTATTCAAAGCATTAATGCTTTTTCTATTTTTGTTTAGATTTTTACTTTATAGTTTGATCTTAAGAGATAGTATCCAAAGTCTTCCTTGTTTTTGTCATCTAATTTTTGTATCAAATCGTCGGGGTCTTTGGTAGCCTCGTTAAATCTTGTTTTATTCATTTTTAAAAAATAGTCTTAAAACAAATATTATAAACCTTCTGAATATCAATAAATAAGAAAGTTGGTTAATTGTTATTATTAATGCATAATATAAAGAGTTGTCACGGAAACAGTGGATTTAAAAATTAAAGTTTTTTATAGTAAGCGTTTAAGATTTTAATAGATTTTATTAAGTTTATTGGTATCATATTTAATAAGCAAATCATTATTTAAATTTATATAATATTTTGAGTAAATATCACTCTAAAATATGGTCTTATATTTTTTTCTATTTAAAAAATATACTTAAAATTAAAAAAAATTAAAAGTCTAATTCCCAGTTTTGTAAAACTTTTATTTAAAGCTTAAATCTTGGGGACAAAAAAAATTTTCAAAGAATTTTTTTGTCTTATTTTGTTTTTGATTTCTTTTAAAAGAATTACACATTCTATATTTTAATTCAATTGATAGCGCTGGATCAAATCTAAAATTCAAAATAATTTTTATTTTTCAAAAAAATTTCTAGCTTCAATGCTGCATCATATTTTAATGCGGACTTAAGTTTAAAATCACACCTTTAGAGCATTTGGTGTAAGTTAAGAATATTTAAACATGGGTAAGAAGGTATTTGTTGAATATACCAAGAGTTGGTTTGGATTTATTTGTCCATAATATCAAATTAGTGAAAACATTTACTAAACAGCATTAATAAAATACTAACATAAATACCTGAGAAGTTATTTAGATCAAGCAAAAATTTTATAATGTTTTTCACTAATTTTATCTTTAGATGCCGAATTTTTTGTTGGAATCAATTAATATTATTTTCATAATAACATGAAATTTTACAATAAAAGATTAAAAAGCAACCTTTTTTCATTTTAATCAAATAGAAGTTTTAAAGACTTCTCGAGTTTTAATATTTACAAATACATTTGGTAGTTTCAAAAAAATTTTAATTTAAATATGAAAAAGCTTGCAAAATAAACTCAAAATTATTTTTTAATGCGAAACTGAAAAAAATATTTGAAACATCACTCTTTTTCAATGTTATTTCAACAGGAGATACATTTTGTAATTCAAAACCAAAAAATTAAACATTTTGACTCTTACATTTTTTTCTATATTGTACTTATTTTGTACTAATTTTTTTAAAATTTTCCGATATTTTGCGTAAATTTACGTACAAAATTTAAAAAAATAAAATATTAAAAGGCCGAAATAGAACCATTTTTTGAGATTTTTTAGAAGAATTAAATTTTTCTTTTTTTAATAAAGATTTATAAAATGCATAATATGAAGGTAAAGTAAAATTTTTGGTCAAATTTCTTTTTAAAATTTTACTTTGCAATTTTACTTTTTGTATTGTTAAATGTATTGTATTTTAACATTACATAGTTTTGTCTCTAGTATAATTGTATCTTGATTCATTTTAAAGTTCAAATCTTCCGAAGATATTCATTTGTTTGATGTTGTAATACAGGCCTTGTTTTTGCTCGATGACCTCTTTTTCGTTTTTGGCCTATACAAAAATTTTAACTTTTCTATTATTTTCGTAAATTAACAATGTAATTTATTAACTTTTTTTAAAATTAATCATTTTTAATGAATTTAAATAAATGAAGTGTTAATCAGTCCCTTAAGACATTTGCAATAGCCTCTATCACTTGATAAAGAGCTTCTCTTTCTGTGTTGATAATTTTTAAAGTAATTTTTCAAAAACTAAAACATTAATTTTGCTTCCGTTTTAAATGTCAACTAAATAAATCAGATAAAAATTTTAAACCATTTATTTGAAATTTTTTTAAACTTTTGACAAGCTAAAGTTACTTTAAATAAATCTTAACTTCATAAAATAAAGTTAAATATTAAAGTAAAATTTAATGAAAATTAAAACGAATACAATATAGCAAAAAAATATTAAAATAGATGAATTGAAATACAAGAGTGATTACTTACTTAATCAATAGAAATAATAATTTGTTCTAGCAATTTTTTTCTAAAAAGCTTGTAAAACTACACTGGAAGAGAGAAGATGAAGAGATAATTTAGTTTAAAATAATTTGAAATTTGGATAATATTTAATAACATCATTAGTTTTCGAAATAATGATCAAAGATGCAGTTTTTTGGGAACCGTGCACTGAGATAAGATGTCCAAAAATGTTGAAAATAAAATCAAAACATTTAAAAAAAACCAAACATAAACTTTATCAATTCTAGATCAAGCATTTAAATTAAATTGAAAATTTTCTTATCAGAAATTATGCTAAATCGAAGACTTTTCGATATTTAGAACTTAAATTAACTTAAACTTTGATATAATAATTTAACAATTCAATTGAACAAAAAAAGTAAATTTTTCATTTTCAAACACTCAAATTTAACAATACATGTAGAGTGCTAAATTTAAAAAATAAAATTAAATTCACATTTTTTAAAATTTTTATTTTAATTAGATATTTAATAAAACTTTTAAATTTTGCCGATAAAAAAATAAAATACAATTTAACTTTTATCATTAATTATTAAAAAGAGCGGATCTTAGGTCAAAGCTTGAAGCGATCTAAAAATCTATAAACAAGCTCTGCATTCAAACAAATAAGATACTCTTTGTTTTTCTTTGATCAAAAACCAAAGCTATATCTGTAGTTGTATAACATTTGAAAAACAAGGTCTCTAGCAAGCCAAAAAAAAGCATTTTACTTTAAAGCTTAAACTATTAGCATTCATTTACTTTATTTAAGCCTTTTAAATTTTCAAAGAATTTAAAATGATTCGAACAAATATTGCTAAATTTTTACTATTGAGCCAAGCACTATCACTTTTGCTTGGTACAAATGGCTTTGTTTTAAAAAATGCTAACCACAGGGAAAAACGTGACATGCTAAGTCTCCTGCGTGGATCGGATGCATTGGTGAGCGCAAGTGAAGTAAATCCTTTGGATGTGATTCCTATTCCACTCAGATTGGGCCTCACCGGCAATCAGAAAAGCTTTTTCCAAGACGAGGATGACCAAGAAGAGAATGAAGATGAACAAGAAGACTCGTATGAACAACTTAGTACTCCCGTAGCGGAAGTTAGTGCCGAAAACTTTGAACAAAAATTAAACGATCTCAAGCTAATGTACGAAACAGCCATTTCTAACTTAAGGACAGAAACCATCGGCGCCCAAACTTACATCCAGAAAAAGACATCGTTGGCCGAACAGCATTTGGAAAATATTCTCAAAAGCGTTGAACTAATGGTCAACAACCGAGTAGACTTGTCTTTCCACAGCATTGAGACCAAAATGAATGAAGCACAAAAATTGCTGAATGCTTTGAATGTATTGATTCTGAAAAATTTAGAATCCAAGCTGAAGTCAATGGAAGGTGATTTGTTTTCTCAGGTGAGACAAGAAAAGACCGAGTTGGAAAGCAAAATGAATTTGTTTAGTGAAAAAGTGGAGATGCTGTCAGAAAAATTGACCGAATTGGTATCAGGCCGAGTGAATGCAACTAAGAACAAGTCCCAAAATGAAACTAATTCAACTGGTGAAACCACGGTGGTGCCAGTAACAACAACAGTTCCTCTTAGCACCAATAGTTCACTAAATGAATCGCTTGAAGCTGAAAATATTTCAGTTGAAGATATTTTGGATGACCAGACCGAATCGGAAAATGAACTTGAAGAAACAGAGGAGAATTTTGAAAGCGACAATACCGAACAAGATACTTTAGAAACCACTGAGGTTTCTGAGGAAGCTCCAGTGGAAAATGAAGTTGTTTTAAATGCTTGGAGGCCTTCTGTTTTTAACTTTCAGGACTCCGAATACGAAGAATACTCAGCTCCAAACTCTGAACTGATGGTTGATTACTACCAAGGTACCCACCCAATGCACTATGAGTACAATGTTGACTATCATCATTATTGAGTCTGATTTTATTGTTTTTTGTTATTTTTTAGTTGTTAACGTTTTTTAATAAAAAAATTCTATAGCTTTAGGAATTTTTTCAACCCTGAAAAACAAAATAAAATTTTTTTTTATTTAAATTAAAAAAATACCCGGACTGTGTAGAGAATGCTTGACTAATTTGCTAATTTTCAGTCAATTGATAAAAAATTTTTTTCTATTTTTCTTTACTAAAAATATGATAGATTTTATGCTCAATAATCGATCAACTTTTATATGTTTTTTAAAATAAAAAGAATTTTAAATTAGTTATCAAGTGAATATAAATCGAAGCTGAAGAGACTATAAAAAGAAAATTTTTTTTTTTTTTTTGGTAAACCCAGACCACAATTCAATCCAATAAAAGTTTTGTTGAATCAAAAATGGTTAATCATCGTAGATCTACATTAGTTAATAAAGCATTTATGTTTTTAAAAGCAGAAACTAGATAAAAAATATGCAAAAATTGCATTATTTTAAAAAATAAAATAGAATCCATGTAATTTTTGCATATTTTTTATCTAGTTTCTGCTTTTTTATTAGGAGCTAAATCAGCTATCTAATAATTTTACAGAACTAATTTTATGGTTTTAAAAATAAAAAATTGAGTTTTTATTATTTTTACCACAGTTACCATAGATGGGATCCTACTGTTTCCCATCTTCGCAAGTCTAGCTTGCTAGCTTGTTGTAACTTATATTATATTATATTATTTTCTGTTTTTTTTATTATTTTTCTCTAATTAGATTCGATTAAATAAAAAAGAATCCATAAAATATATTTTTACTCTTTGAGAATGCATTAGTAATCTCATTTGGATCTTAATATTGAATTGAATGTATCTTTAAAAGCTATTTTTTATTAAACAGAAAAAAATTTTATTCTAAAGAATGCTTATTGAATCCAAAAAATAAAAATATACATTAAACAAGTTTATTCAAAATTTATTAACTTAATTCTTTAATTTTTTCGATCAACATAAAGTGCAACAAAAAATTAACTTATTTATTTAAAATTCAATTTAAATTTTCTGATAATTGTTTAATTTTTATTTTTAGATTCTTTTAAACATTAATATACTTAACAGAACACAAAACATATTCAAAATATTTAGAATAAATAATTTTAGATACATTAATAAATAAATAAGTATGACAAATTAACTTTTTTAGATACTCTTTATATTATTAATGGTGTAAAATATTTTTACTTATGCAATTAATTATTCTAATTTTAAAATTTATTTTTTTAATTAAGCTATGAATTTTTAATGAATTCACGATTTCAGTTTTCACGAATTCTTTACTTTTAAAAAATTGCTGTCAACTTCACCGTCTCCAAAAGCGGAAAAAACTCATAACTTTTTAAAAATTCGAAATTTTAGAACAAGTAATTTTATCAAAAAATTCATATATTTGTGAGCAAACGAATAAAAATAGATAAAAATTTAGATAATTAGTTAGTAATTAAAAAATATTATCTTTTTATTTTAATGATTTTACATGTATATTTGTTACATTATTACTATGGAAATAGAAACAAAAACGAATTAAGAAGAATTTAAATTATTTTTAAATTTTAGAAATGACAGCAAAATTATTCCTTAATCAAAATTATAATGAATTAAAAAAAAATTGTTTGCAGAATAAAATTTTATTCGAAGATAACACATTTCCGGCAAACAAGTTTTCAATTTCAAACAAAACAAACGATGGTGATGGCTACAGCTGGAAGCGTCCATTCGTACTTTTCTCAGATCCAATTTTTCTAGTTGAAGAAAATCCATCTTGGTTTATAAATCAAGGCGAGCTTGGTGACTGGTATTAACAAATAAAACAAACAAAATTTTTAAAATAACTTTAATTTTTTTAAGCTGGCTAATTTCCGGTATTACAGAAATTTCAACTAGCCAAGACTTTTTTAACAGAATAGTCCCAAAAGAACAAAATTTCACTACAAATTATGCTGCCATATTCATGTTTCAGTTTTGGCATTTCGGTGAATGGGTTCAAGTAGTGGTCGATGATCGACTTCCAGTGAAAAATGACAAACTTGTTTTTTGTCGAAATTTAAAACACCCAAATGAAATGTATGGACCCCTGTTGGAAAAGGCATATGCAAAATTAAATAGATGCTATTTTAATCTGATAAGTGGTGAAATAAATGATTCTCTTACTGACCTGACAGGTGGACTTCATCAAAATTTTAATTTAAAAACTATATTAGACCAGGATCAATTATGGATTGATGCTGTTAAATTTCTTGATTGCAAATCAATGGCTGGATGTGCCATTGATCTTCCTAAAGATGAAAAATCAGAACTTATTTTAGAAAATAAACTAAGAACTGGTCATACTTACGCTGTTTTGGATGCTGTTGAGTTTGAAAGTTTATCTAATAAATCAAAAACTCGTCTGATAAAGTAGATTTAGATTTTTTTAAATTTTTTCTATTAAAATTTAAAACAAGATTGAGGAATCCATGGGGTCATGAAATATCTTGGACTGGTAGATGGGCTTGGAACTCACAAGAATGGAATGATGTGCCAGAAAATATTAAGAACAAACTCAATTTGATATCTGTCAATAATAATGGACAATTTTATATTTCGTTTGAAGATTTTTTAAAGTTTTTTAATAATCTAGATTTTGTGCACAATAATCCTTTTATAAATGAACCTGAATGCAAAGAATGGCACTGTGAACAGTTCAAAGGTGAATGGAAAGCTGGATTGAGTGCTGGCGGCTCTATTAATTCAGGAAAAGAAAGCTTTTTCTCAAATCCAAAGTATTTGATTAACTGTAGTCAAACTGACTCAGTGGTAATTTCTCTAATGCAAACAGATACACTGAGGATTCGGGAAAAAATTGGCAAACTTAAAGGTTCTAGAGAGGCGTTAGGATTTCACATTTATACTCTGTTGAATAATGATCCAGTTTTAACTGATTCAAACTTGAAATTTTTTGGCAATTCAGGCGAATATGTTTATAAGAGAGAATTGAATCGAAAATTTGATTTATCTCCTGGGAGATATGTCTTGGTGCCAACTTGTTATAAAAAAAATGCCAACATGAAATATTTGCTAAGGGTTTTTAGCAAGTCAAATGAAACCAAGACCCAAAGTTTAAATAAGGCCTATAAAACTGGTTCGATTGTTAAAACTAAAGTCAACCAAAAACAAAAAATTGTTAAGAAATCTTACATAAACGAGGCTAATCGCAATAAAAATAAGACTATTGGAACGCATTTGACCAAACTTGACGATGAAGATTTTTCAGAGGCATGTGCTATTATGTAAAATTTGTCAATTATCATTCAGTTAAATAAAAGAAACTTAAAGTCAGATCAACTTTAACTGGGATGAAAGAGTCCATTTATTTATAAATATTTAATAATATTTAGAATTAAAAGAAAACACAATTCAAAATATTAGCGTTAAAAAATATCAAATTTAAAAATTTAACAAAATTGAAGTTATTTTATTAAGGTTAATTTGAAATAAAATAATAATTAGAATCCACTTAATTTTGAACTAAAAAAAGTTGAATTAGAATTTGTTTGCTTAAAATATTATTTAAATTTAATATTTATTGTTGAACGAGGATAATTTTTGGAAATTTTACTTTAAAGAAATTTCAAATTTTAACCCTCTTTAAAAAATGAATAAAATGGATATAAATTCATAAGCATTTGAATAAAAAACTTGATTTAAGAAAAAAGCCTATCCAAACTTGTATTCATTAGCTCTTGATTTGAAAAATATTTTAAAAATCCGAGGGTAAACACTTGAATATAAGAACTTTTGGTCCAAAATTATTCCTAAAACATACTAATTTTGAAATTTCATTAAAAGCTGCGCTGTTTTTTAACAAAAATTTGGTTGATTAATTATTTTTCATAGAAAAATAATAAAATTCAGTTAAGGATTATTTTAATTTAATGAAACAAAAAAATATTACAATTTGTTTTAAAAGTCTAAAAAAACAACTTACAAAAATAATTAAGAGATAAAAGAAGCAAAAATATCCTTTGAGTGTTAATTTAGAAAAATATTTATGAATTATAAGTCTAAAATAATAAAAAAAATATTATCAGAGGTAGAATGATTAAAAAAAAATTAAACAAAACCCGAAATATATGTTATATCGAAATATAATTATATTGTATTTAAGTGTTTTTTAAATTTTTAAAATATTAAAAAATAAAGATATCCTTGTACCGACTTATTGAACTAAATTTAATGCTGATTGCTTTTTATTACTTTATTAATTTAGTTGGTACGCCTCGTAAAATTCTAAACAAAAATTGACAAAATATCTAAATTGTTTTTTAAAAGAGATATCAAAACATATCTCTTCTTTTCTCATTGAAATAAATTTGCGAATTTTTTTAAATAGGAATTTTACTATAAAATAAAAAACAACTAATGAAGCAAATCATATTTCATCAATTAAATAAAAAATAAATAAGTATTAAATTTCATAAAGTAGTCAAATAATGGAGATTAAAACTTCTGATTTAAAAATGTTCCAAAAATCATCAAAAGCTGAAAAGTTAGTGAATCCAAAAGTATCTTCGGTCCAACATTTCATCTTGAAAACACAAAATATACAAGAAAATTCAAAATTACGAATGCGCCAAGAAAATAAAAACGATTTAAAAATAGTCCAAGTTTCTTCTAAACTTCCGCCTAAACCCAAAAAGGCAATGTCGGTCTCAAATGAGTCAATTTTTGAGTGTAACATTAAATGTGAAAAACAGCACCCAAAAAAAAAAGTTAGTTTTTTTGGCATTGTTACTGTTTACCAAGATTTTAATTCAATAAAAAAAAATAAAACCTATAGAGCTCAACTTCAAAGGACAAGAAATTGACTTTTTTCGAATTTTTTTTCAAATTGTCAAATATTAATTTTTAGTCAATAAATTATTATATTTAATGTATTTATTTTAATATATGATTTGTTTAATTTTCAAGAGGAAAAAATTATTACAATTAGAAAAACTAATTTTCCCAACTCGATTCTTTGAGGATTTAAATTGTTTAATTTTTTGTCAAAAGTGCCACGGCAACCAGAAGATTTGTTTGGCTGCTAAGTAATTGCATAAATTAAATTCTCAAACACCTGATTTTCGAAAACCTTGGCAATAAAAGACCTTCTAGATTTTGAAACAAATGTGCTTGTACATAGAGCTTTGAATTGCTTTCTTATTAGATCCAAAAATTAAGTAACTGTGTATACTAAAGGTGGTAATAGAAGAATTATTTTCCAAGTATTAGCACAATTTACTAAATAAGTTGCTTGGCAAGTCGTCAACGTCAACACATACACACTAAAACATAGAACGAACTGAACAAAACAAGAGAACCATAAATTTCAACCAAAAGTGGCAAATTTAAAATATAAATTTATTTTCGGGTTTAGAATTTTAATAAGTTTTAAAGCAAAAGTCCAAAAAATTATTTTTAGATTAAATTTAATCAAATTCTATTTAATTAGGGGATTTGTTTTACATGTTAAAAAATGTTATGCAACTGTTGCTTTCTAGAAGGTTCGTGATTGTTGAACACCTAATAAATTTAGTTCCAATTTTATAAATTTAGGAATTAAATCACATAAAATCAAAAAATAAAAATTAGAATTTTTTAAAAAAAAATATATTAAGATAAGAATTTTTTTATTTTTAATTTAATTAATAGATATGATAAAAAGTCGATTAAATTTTATTAATAAATATTTTAATTTTTAAAACTACTAAAACTACTTTCAAAGGTTACCTATTAGTTTGCTAATTGAGCTCTGTTGTTAAGCAATTTTTTACTTTCTCGTTACCACAAAAGAGATTTAGTTTTAAAGCTTTTTTATTTTAAGCTCAAAATTTTCGATTCAAAATTTTGTTTTAGATTGTGAGCAAGCATAAAAGATGGTTTATACGCCAACAGTGCCTAGAGGTCCGATTTCGGCCATGTACAGCACACCGGGTCCAGCATACGGTTTACCAGGTCTAATGGGTGTCAGAGAGCACGATCCGAGAAGTGTGCATTTCAAAGCCGCAGCTTACTCGTTCGGAGTGAAAAGTGGCAAATTCAAGGATGAGTGCAGTCCTGGTCCAGCTTACTATCCGAATCCGAGAATAACTCGCTCTGGAAAAGACGGCACTCCAGCTTATTCATTGTACAGTAGACATGCAGACAAAAACAACTCGAATACACCAGGCCCAGGCAAGTATAAACCTGAGGAACAAAAAGTCATGGAAGGTGTTTTCAACAAGCAGCCGTCTTACACATTCGGCGTTAAACACAAATATAGGGGAACTGATAATACACCTGGTAAAAATTGAATCTGATTGTTAATTAATTAAAATATTTTAAATTTTCAAAAATAGCTCCTAATTATTACAGTTTGCCTGGCATGTTGGGTAAAACTATTCAAAGTAGTAAATCACAAGCCCCGTCATATACTCTGACTGGCAGAAGCAAGATCGGAAGTTTTCATGAAGATTTACAAAAAGTAATAAAGAGAAAAAAATTTAGAAATATTTTTATTTTATATAAAAGACTCCCGGACCGGGCAATTACAATGTTGTTTATAATGGCAAATACAAATTAGAAGCTCCTCATTATAGCATGCTAGGCCGCAATGTGATGCCAGGCGATTCGACTCTTAAACCAGGACCTGGTGCTCATTCGCCTGAGAGAGTTAATATTAATAAACGAGCGGCTCCAGGATACTCATTCGGCATCAGACACACTCAATACGAAGCTCCTTTAATAGTTGAAGTTCAAGATTAAATGAAATACTTGACAAATTAAATAAATGAATTTTTTTAATAAGTTTTTTTTAAGACTTTTTCCAATAAAGTTTATAAATATAAAATTTAATCGAATAGTGGAATAAATTTAAGAGAAGCTTTGCTATTTTCTCAACATTGACTATTTCTTGATCTTCTCTTATATTTTTTTCTATCAATTCTGCTATTTTAGTGAATCCGTATGAGAAAATTTATTCGCTTTTTTTTTTTTTCAAAATGTTTTATTTTAATAAATTTATAAATTATTTAGAATTAGTATTTTGTTCGTAAAATGAAAAAAAAATTTGTTCGCCACAAAAATGATCGCACCAAGGATCGAACTTGGGACCTCCTGTGTGTTAGACAGATGTGATAACCACTACACCATGCGATCTCTTTTCCTAAATATTTCATACCTTAGATAAAATTTAATCACGATGAATTAACAATTTTATCAATTAAAGTAAATAAAATATTTTTTGAAATATTAATCAATAAGAGATCGCATGGTGTAGTGGTTATCACATCTGTCTAACACACAGGAGGTCCCAAGTTCGATCCTTGGTGCGATCATTTTTTTTATTTTAAAATTTTTCAAGTAAAAAAAAATATTTCAAGCGAACTTAAGGAATTGAAAAAATCAATTAATTTTTACTAGCTTATTTTTTTTCATTTAATAAAAGAAAATTTTTTTTGTTTTTTCAAAAGATTACGATCATTTTAACAAAAGATTTTTATTCTATTTAATCAAAAAAAAAACAATTTTCAAATTATATTCCATCATTTTAAGATAAAAATTTTTTACAATGAATTTAGATTTTACAAACATTCTGCGATTTATTTTCAATGATTTTGTAATGCATTGAGAGTTTTGTAGACTTGTAGGCTATTTGGAGAGAATTAATTTGGGTGATACAAAGTTTTTAGAACGAATTTTAGACCTAAGTAAAAAAAAAACTAATTCAATTTAAAATTTCTGTTTTTGTTCTAAAACTCACAATGTGTAATGTAATACGACTAACAATATGTTTTAAATTTGCAACTTTAATTACAGTGCTGGAAGTTAACTTGTCACATCATATAATCTGATATTATTTTTTTAAACTTTACTCATATCAGCTGATATCAGCTATTATCATTTGATGTCAGATAATATCAGGTGAATTAAAATTTGAATTTTTCCTCGATATTAACACCGAAGTGCCAAGCCTAATGGAAACTGAAGCTGCGATAAAGGCTTTGAAAAACAGAAAAGCCCCGGGTATTGACGGAGTCACAGCAGAAATGTTGAAAGCTGACAGTAGGATCACAATAGGGATATTACAAGACCTCTTCAGCAAGATATGGCGGCAAGAAATTATACCAGAGGACTGGTCAAAAGGCCTAATAGTCAAGCTCCTTGAGAAAGGAAACAAAATTATTTGTGACAATTGGCGAGGAAAAACACTGTTACCAATAGCAAGCAAGGCGTTCTGCAGCATAATACTGAAAAGAATCAGGAACTCCTTGGATGTTATACTTAGAGAAGAACAAGCGGGATTTAGACGAGGTAAAGGATGCATAGACCAGATATTTACACTTAGGACTATCATAGAACAAAGTCTGGAATGGAATAGCCCCGTGTATCTTAACTTCATTTACTTCAAACATAGTGCTTTTAAATTAGTTAAAACGAAAGAAACTGAATGTAATTATTATTCAAATTAATCTTTTAAGATCTGTTAAATTTAAAAATTAAAGTATTTGAGTATAACTTAATTGTTTAAGTTAAGGAATTATCCTTGTAATAAAAAGTCTTCTTTTTTTTCTAATAAAAAAATTCCCAAAGTCATTTTCTTCGACATTTAAGTTCCAAAAAAACTAAAATAGAAAAAAAAATTTTAAGCTTTAATTTTCATATTCATGTCTCTATCTATGTGTTTTCAACCTTAAACCACTAATCTTTTGAAATTCATTTTAAGGCCCATCTCTGAATTAATTAAATTTTCACCATAAAATAATAAAATTGTAACTTTAATTCCAAAATTAATTAATAATTGATCTAAATTTAAAAATTTTATTTTATTTACAATATTTTGGAAGCAAAAGTAGGAGCTGTTGAACTTTTAAATGCAACATGTTCAAAAATTTGTTTAAAAGCTTAGCTTGCGAACAGTGTCCAGTAAGCATCGAAAGTTGTTAAGTTAAAAATTCTTTGCCATTATTTTCTGTTAATCTTATAGAAAAAAAATTTATTATTTAATAATTAAAATTTTAAAGGAAAACCAGTATATTGTTTTTAAATTAAAAAGTTTTGAACTGTCAAGAGTAATTTGGCAATAGCTCAAATCTCAATTCTTTTATCATTAGAAACAATAAAAACTTTAAAATTAAAATTTATTTTTTGTTCATTATTTAATCGAGTAAAACTTAATCTTTAAAAAAATTTAAGATTCAAAGTCAGATTTTCAATTGGAGTCAAGTGATGTTTCACTTATAAAAAATGATCGCACCAAGGATCGAACTTGGGACCTCCTGTGTGTTAGACAGATGTGATAACCACTACACCATGCGATCTTGTATTTCAAGTGACATATTTTGTTTTTTTATAATTTTTATACAAATAGAGAAACATTAAAATAAATCACATTCGTCAATATTTTTATATAACAAACGAAATTTTAAAATAAAAAATAATTTGATTTAAAATTTTTTATTTATTTCGGAGTAGAGAAATTTTCCAAAATTTTAAAATTTTTATTATTCTTTACATTCAAAGAGTTTTTAATAAGAAAACCCGTTTCGATATTTTTTTTAAAATAATCAACACAAAATAAAAGAAAAAATCATGGTGACTCGTTATTCCAAATAACAGGAAAACAAAATTCGATTCAATAAATTCGTTACTGACAGAATTCGTTGCTTTGAGTAACTATAACAAGAAAATAGACAACAAAAAATTAAATTAATTAAATGTACTTCATGCCGATCAGTGGACAAAACCAGAACGGCACAAAGCAGCTTACAATATCGACCTAAATTCCTAAAAATATTTTTAATTTCAATAAAAATTATTTTTTATAAAATAAGAAAAATTATAAAATTATACATTTTAAACAAGATTTTGTTAATAAATTGATTACATTAAAATTTGATTTTTAAAATTGTTTTTAAAGAATGTTAGCAAAATTTTTCTCATATATATCCGGATGGATTCGCTGCAGAGCTTTTAGTTTTAATTTTTTGTGTTTAAGACTAATTTGTGGATCATCTATGATATGATTTATTAATTCGATCAGCGCTTTAGATGTTTCTTCCTTCGATTTTTCATTGTACTCTTTATCCGAAAGCTTTTTGCAGTATACCTGCTCTAATAGGGCTTCTTCATGGCCATTCTGAACCATTACGCGCCTTTTACTAATCGACTCTTCTATCGATTTTGTCAGTCTGAACAAATTATCGAAATTATTGAGCATGAAGTTGAGCAAGAGCCTCGAATCTTCGAACGATATATGCTTTGGGCTGATTAAACAGTTGGCAAATTGGTTCAACAAAACACTGTTATTTGGCTTCTAAAAAAGTTTAATATTTTAATAAACAAATCGAGGAATATTGACACTAAAAATTTTGATGAACTATCAATTGATCGAAAAAAATATAGAATTACAACTAAAAAATTAAAAAAAAAAAATTTATAAAGAAATTTAAATTGATAGAATTTATATTAATCCTGAAGCCACTTTTATGTAACACGTGTAGCACGCTACATTATATTTGAATAGCTCTTTTTAGCTTCGGTTTATTTGACGATTTTTTTTTAATTCTGAAGGAGCTATCGCTTTGCACAGATAAACAAATAAATTTAAAATATAACAAAAAATTAATAAAATCAAAATTTTGGATATTTTTATTCTTTAATTTGACAATTCTATTAAAAAAACTTTTATCTTTTGAAAATTGACCAAATTTTTAACATGGCTTTTTTTTAGAAAATGTTAAAAATTGAAATGATCTAAACAAAGAAGAAACATGTCTTTTTTAGAATAAAAAATATCTTAAATCTTAAATTTGTTTTATCATTAAATCGGACTTGTTTAAAACAAATCAATTGTCATCTATAAAAGCCCAAAATTGGCTCCGTAAATTATATAAGCTTAAATTAACTTCTTTTTTTAATTTTTTAGTTTTTACAGAAGCAAGATATGGGTAATACGACGAAAATTACAGAACCAATTTAGGGCTTTTGGAAAAAAGAGTGATGATTTAAATTTTTTTATTGATTCAAGTTTCCAAAATTCACGAAAAGAAATTAAAAAAAATATTTTAGAACAGGTGAGTTTTTGTTTTTAAAAATTATTTTAATGAGACCTAAACTATCATGTACGAGTTAAAGAAAATAGATAATTTGTTTAAATTATTTATTTTCTATTTATTTTATTTAAATTAAAATAAATATTATAGAAATAAAAACTTGTAGAAATAATAAATTTGTTTATTTTATTCTTAAGAAATTTTATTATCAGATAATTATTGATAGTCTTCAGGGATTTTTAAGCTTAAAAAAATTCCAAAAAAAAGTTGAAATTTTTCCTCATCAAAAAATGGGTCGAAAAGACACGTAAATTCTAGTGATAAATTCAACTTACCTCTTCACAAAGTCTTGGTGCATGCGAACTATTTGCCGTAAGATACATAAATTTCAACAATCTCTTTAATTCAGCTTGCGTTTGTTTTAAAAGCAAAAGACTTGCCAAGTTTAAAATTTCCAATGCTTTACTATAGTGGCTTTTTTTGATAAAAATCAAAATATTAGAGAACAATGGTTGAAATGAATCGTGCAAAAAGTGACTTTTTTTACTAGTATAATAATTAAAAATTAAATTATAAAGTTCGATGTCTTTCATTAGAACCAGAGTTAAATCTCTATCATTTATTTTGGGCTGATTTTTGTTGCACAAACTTTTTTGCCAGTCTATGAACTCCAAAACCTCTAGGACTGATTTGCGCCATTCATCTTTTGCATCGCATTGCTTCATGTCAAAACTCTGCGCCAAACACTCCAAGGACTTGTTGATATACTTGATGTTTGATTTATTAAGAACACCATCCATCGATTCGTTTAGATTCAGCGAGTTCATATTATTAATCAGCATAGCATCAAACGACTGAATCGCTTCACAATACTCTACATCATTCTTTTCATCAATTGTTAACAAATGTTCTATGATGGGCAAATCAATCAAAGACAGCATTTTTTCAATTACCAACTCCCTAGTTATTTGCCGGGTCACCAAAAGCTCTTTTACTAGCCTATCTAAAAAAATTGAATATTTGTTAAATAATAATAAGAAAAATAAAAAAATTAATGTTAAAAATTGTTTTGAAATTTTTATTATCCAAAAGTCTTATCTCAATGTCAGAAAAAAAAAATTTATTATTGACTTAAATTTAATTTAAATTAGCTTCTTTTTCTCTTCCATCTTTTGAATTTTTAAAATAGATCTACAATGATTTGTAAAAATTGATGCTGAATAATATTGAAAAACTGATTGATTTTAAGAAATAATTTGGTTCATGATTTGAGCCCGGGTATTAATACACTTAAAATAGAGTAAGCTTACAATTTATTCTATTCATCAAAATCCGGTCTCTTTAGAAGACTGAGAATATTTTTTTTTGATCCTCTTTTTATGTTTAGCAGAATTATTCCTCCTCCAATGCTCTTGACTTCAATCTTCCTTAAATTATCAGAATTTTACAAATAATTCTAAAGCTTATTATGAATTCACAGAACTAATATTTTCATTTAACTTTAGATAAAAAATTTAATTTAAAAAATGGAATACTTCTCAATCAAATTTTTTGACAAAATTTGCCATTTGGGTACTCAAGTCCATTAAAAGAGCAAAGTAAACGATATTTGAAAAAAAACTTTTATATTTTCTTTAAAAGAATGATTAAAAAGAAAGTTTGTAAATAAAATTTTTAACATTTTTTCATATAATTTTTCATCTAATGAAGAAAAATATCTATTTTGTTTGAAAAAATCTCGATCGTCTCTTTTACAGAAATAATTTTCATCTTTTTTTCTCATTTTTTTCGGTAATTTGAAATTTTAAAATCAAATTTTTATGATTATGCTCAAAAATAATTATTTAAATTTTTTTTTTATTTTATATTATATCTCTTTTACTAACTTAATTATTCAGTTTTACGATAACTCTTTACAAAAATTGTGCATAAAAATAATTAAAAAATTGTAGGATTAATGTTTTTTAGGATAAAAATTTGAATTTATTTAAAAATTAAAGAAATGACGTTATAAAACTTTAATATTTACCTTTGTAAATTATTGAAATTAGGTTAATAAGAATATTTTTTTTTTAATTTAATTACAGGCTTTTACGACCAGCATTCGGATTATTTTTTAAACTTTAATCCTTAAAGGTACTGTCATTTAAAATTAAACAGCAGACAAAAAAATTGCTGAATTGTGCAAATATCGAAAATTTAACTTAATCTTTAGAAAAAAAAGTAGTTAAATTTTAATTTTGTTTTTGTCTTATATTTTTCTTCCTTTTTTACTTCTGTTAGTTATATTTTTTTAACATCGCCCCAAGGCGGTCAATCAGATAGCAATTAATAAATAAATTTGAGGAGAACCTTAGGTCTCTCGGGATAGAACTAAGTCTTTTTACTTAGACAAGAGAGCAAAAAGAAAAAACAATTAAAAAAATGTCTAAAAAATAAATTTCGACATTAAAATTTTTCTATAAATTTAAGTTTGATTCTAAACTTTTATTTGTTACCCACGCTTAAATATACACTTACTTGATGATCAACAAATATTTAAATCATTTATATAATCAGGATGGAATTCTATCAAAATATTCAATATCTCTAACGCGATATTTTTTTTTATTTTTTTGTACCGAGCTTGAGCTCCTTCAGAATTAAAATTAATAAAAATAAAATAAATAAAAATAAAGTAAAAAGGATTAAAATAAAAGAAATTTTAGATACAAATGTCAATGCTTTATACTAGAAGCGAAACACAATCCTTTGATAGACATTATTTTGTATTATTGTTCTATCTATTATTTCAATAAACTATTAAACAACTATCCTTGTTATTCTTCCAGTAACAAATTTCCCATTTTGTTTCTAACTCATTTAGGTATTCTGAAATTTCGTGCAAAAAAAAAATCTTTAACTTTTGTTTTCTAAAAAAATTTTTGTAGCAAAGATTTTTTTTTATGTATGAAATTTCACAATTCCAAAAAAACAAACCCAAAAAAATATTTTTTTTCTTTAAAATAAATAATAAAAACTCACTATTTAAGCACTTATTTTCGTATTTTTTGCTCGCCGAATCAATTGACTTAGTGCGGTCTAGCTTGACTGTGCGCTCGTCATTTTTGAGCACACTGGGCACATTCACTCTAACCAAAGTTTCCTCTGAATTTTGTTTCTTGGCATCAGACGGCAACAAAGCATGCATTGTGCTGCTGCGTCTCATCGACGTCAACTTGCGCTTTAGCTTAGTATTCACATAGTTTGTCTTATTGATCAATCTATTCGATTTGTTGAACAATTTAACTGGACCCGTCACATCCATTGCATCACTATGAAAAAAGAAAAAATAATTAGAGAAAAAAAAATAAATTTTGCGCATTTTTTATTAATAAAGTGAGCAGAAAATATTTTCTCCTATACTTTTTGGCCTGTTTGTTATTGTTGTTGGAGTCTAGGAGACTGTTCTGATTTTCGTCAAAGCTCATGTTCTCCTTGTCGCTGTCAAAAGTGGCCTTTTTGTGATAATTATCATCCTGGTCGCAGAGATCAGTCTTGATCAAATAGTGCTCCGATTCTTCGGTCTGCTTCAAATACTCCGATTTAAATTTGTAATATTTCAATGAGCTGTCATCAAACTTGCTCGATCTAATTGACATGGACTCAAAAATGCCCGAGTCCATCATTGTTTGACACAGCTTGGCACATTTTTCCCTGGTTATTTGGCGCTCAACATTGAACGACTCTTTGTTGTCAGTGAGAAACGAGAAGACTAAATCGATGCACTGGGAGCCTGTGAAGTAGATGGACTCAAGAGGCGAGTTGGTCAGCTTAGATGGACTTGGCGGATGGCCATGCGAGGCAAGGCTGTTCAAAGTGTTCGTAGTGTTCATGATTATGTTTTGTTTGATCAGTAGCATGCCGCCGACACTGGCCGCGACAAACCGACTGTGTTGCTTCTTCAGCTTGGCCGGATTAGTGTTCGCCTCCAGCAGTTCGCTCTTCAGGTTGGACAAGATGCTGTTCCATAGAATGGTGTGTTTGAACTGACTGTTGATCGCCTGGTTGCACAGGGTGGACAGCTGAGGTCGATTAGTCGAGCTCATGCTTAGCAATAATTCTAATCAATTTGATCTATCTATATTTAAAGCTAACTTTATGATTAGAATAAATGTTTGATGAGCGATCGTTGGTTTTATGCGAGGAAAAATTGGCGCGTTTTTAACGAATTTAACTAGCTAGAGTAGAATAACATGATTTTGAGTGTTTACATGCATTAGTTGTTGTTGTTGATTTGAGTGGGCGTTTAAATTGTCCTATTTGATTACAATCAAATTTAGTGCGATAATTAAATTGAATTAAAAGTGGGAGAGAATTAGCAAAAGTCACAGAGCCACATATTTTTATCCATTGTCTAATTGCTATTTTTCTTTTTATCCTATTTTTTTTAATCTAATTTTTCCTTATTTAACTTTACTTTCATTGTAATTTTTTCTTTTTTTAATCTGAAAGAACATATTACAGATAAAAATAAACAAATAAATAAATAAATCTCATGAAGCTTCAACTATGTAAACATGTGTCACATGTAACTCTCTATTTCAACATCTCTTCTTTTTTTTTATTTTCCTTTTACTTTTTTTACATTATTTTGATATTTTATTCCGAAGGAGCTTTAGCTCGATACAGAAAACAAATAAATATTTAAATAAAGACATCTTGAAGTTTAGGATCAAAAAAATCAGATAAAAAAGTAACTTTTTTTATAACTTTTGAAATGTTATTTGATTTGATCTCTGCAAAATGCTAACTAATGCAAAAAGCATGCAAAATATTTAAAAAAATTGCTGCTGCAATTAAATTGCGCAGTTGAATTAAATACTTTTTAATGACGTGCATTTTCCTGCAAAATTGTAGAGTTTTTGCAGAGCCTTATCTAATATTTTGCATGTTTTTTGCATTAGTTAGCATTTTGCAGAGATCTAATCAAATAACATTCAAAAGTTTTAATAAAAAATACTTTTTTATCTGATTTTTTTGATCCTAAACTTCAAATTGCCTAAATAAATAAATAAACTGAGATTTTTTAAAAATATCTCAGAAAAAAATCTTTAATACTTTCCAAAAAAGTGTTACCATCCAACAGCCAAAAGTTTTTTTTTTTAAACTTACCAACGCAGAAAAATTAGAAGACTTTTACAAAAAAAACAGATGACCTTCTTTAAAGACAGCTTTTAATAAGCTTTCAACTGTGGAAAGCTTGAATATAAAAGAATTTTTGAATCAAAACTGGTTAGAGTTTATGAATAAATGGGAAAGAATCAATATGAGTTTGGAAAATAACTATGAGCCTTAAGAAAACTTCTCAGGACCCTCCAGTTAGACAAGTTGTCTTGGAAAGTTACTTGAACGTATACTTTTTTTGAAAATAAAAGCTTATTTATTAATGAACATTCGGGATTTCTTTATTGCGGAAACCTTTATCTTCATTCAAAAAGATGTTAAGTTTTTAACAGACAGAAAAGAGTTTGTTGTTCATTTTTTTGGTATTTTTAAATCTTTTGACAGAGTTTGGCCAGACGAACTGATTTATAAGCTAATAAAAATTAATCTGCCGCCATGTCTTATAAGTCTTATTTAATGGATTAGATCATTTATTTATTCAAGATCTTTTAGAGTAAAAATAAGTGATCAATGTTCAATTAAAGTAGGAGTAACACAAGGATCAGAAATTAGTACACTTCTTTTTAACATTTTCATACCAAAAAAAAACCAAACCGTCAATACTCTCTTCCTTTTGCAGATGATTTAAATATTCTAAATATTCCGAAAATTTAATAGATTTTAAAAAAAATCTCTTTTACACTAGTGGTTTGACTATCCACCATCCCTGACAGATTTAATTTTTTTTTAATTTTTAGTTAAAACTAATTTTTAATTCTTAATATTATTTAAGCATTTTTAGGTGAGTGATATTGTTTGGACATTCTTATGGAGTTAATGACTTATGAAATTCTGAATCAGCTTGCTTTGCTTCTAATTCACTTTTTAGGTTTCCTTTTTTAAACAATCCCTTTAGCTCTAATTACAATAGAATATGGATTATTAGAAATCTTTTTTGATTTATTTTTATTTTTTTAACATTTTTTACATAAAATTCCGAATAAAAATGCAAAATTATAAAAATAAAAAATGAAAAAGGTCAATTATTTTAAATATTTATGAGCTTTTTTTTATTTGGAAAAAATTTTTGTTGTTGGCTATGATTTAAGAAAATATTTGGCTAGTTATTGAGAGTTTTAAATTTACTAATTTTGTTTATTCACTCATTTAGCCATTGTAAATTATGGTAAAGTAACAATATCTTAACAAGAGTTATTTTTAAATCTTAAGTCAAGTCAATTTATGGACTTTAATTTTTTCAAAGTCAATTCTACATTTCTTTATTTTTTGTTGGCCAAAAAGTCATGACTTGGAAGTTAAAAATTCTTCTTCTTAAAATATAAATTTTTTTTCTTTTAATAGAATGAATTTTCTTTTGTTGTATTTTTTTTAAAATAATATTTCGAAATTATACGTTTCACCAGGAGCAAATATGGTAAAATGCACTAAATTTTACATTTTTTAGGCATTTTGAATTTTGGAACTAAGATAACAGACAAAAATTTTAAAATGAACCAATTTTTTTACTGTGAGTATAAAATTTGTTTTGCAAAATGTATCAGCTGATGTATAATCTTTTCAAGATTACATAGTTTTACATAATTTAGGAGCAATCTCGAAACAAATAATGAATACTCTGAAAAAAATTCTGATTTTAATCCAAAGATTTATGGAAAAATAATCCAAAAAAAATATTACGGTTTCCGGATTTTAAATTAAATTTAATGTTATTTTTTAATTCAATAGTAGAGGAAATTAAAGAAAGCTGCAATTGAAGGCTAAACCAAATTAAAATACTGTCAAAAAAAATCAAGTCTAAATTAGAAAACTTTAGGTTAGCTTTTTGAATCTTTAGATTAATCTATCTTAGATTATTCTTCCCTTTTTTAAATTTATTATCAGAAACCAATATCAAAATAAAACAAGTGATTCAAAGTTCAGCATTTCGACCTATTTTACAATTAAAATATGATTTTATTTTCCTTAATTTTTTAGATTTTTATATAATAGTCAAATTGTTGAGTAACGTTTCATATGAGGATAGACTAGATACCTTGGGACTTACAAGTCTAGAAGATCGTAGAACTAGAGGAGACCTCATTCAAATGTACAAAATAATCAATGGCTTTGAGAAAATTAATCTAGTGAATGGTATTAATTCTGCTAAAAGTTTGGCAAAATGGAATAGCCTGTCACAGGACAGAGTCAGTTCTAAATCAATCAACAGTTTCAAATCGAGGATAGACCATGAATTGTTTGGCAATGGGCAAAACAAGTAATAATAAAGAAATGTATGAATAGTGATAGAGAGTTTTTTTTTGTTTACTCAAAAAAAAAGTTGATTAGTGCCCATTTTAATAAAAGTTAAAGCGTCTTATGAAAGTAAATTTGACTTGATATTATTTGAATCAATGCTGTTAAATCAATTGTTGGAATTTAAATTTAGCGCCAAGTTGAGAAATTTTCATCCAGACAGACTATAAGTTATTTGATTTTTTTTTAATTTTTTGTCTTAAAGCTAATTTTTAATCAAAATAAATGAATTTTGTTTTTAATTTTTAACACAAAATTTTTTTAATAATCACACCTTTTAGATTTTACAAGAGATGAACTGAAATAATCGAATTCAAAACTGCAAAAAAACTTAATTCTTAATTTAAATTACATAATTATTTAGTAAAAAAAAATAGCTCAAAATTGAAAAGCAAATCGAAAAAAAATCAAGAATACTTTAACAAAATTGGGTTTAATACATTCCTAAATTAAAATCTGTGTAGCAAACCAGTGCAAACAGAAATGGTTTATCTTGCTGAACCATACGGGGCAATAAAGAACAAATCTTTTTTTTTTTTATCTTTTTTGCCTTTTTTATCTAATAATAATACTAGTTATTTTGATATTCTTTCACACATATACAGTTAAAATTTTGTTATAAGTTTTTCGATTCTCGTTATATAATATAATGTTATAATGTTTTTTTCTATATTTTAGGTCTGAAAATTGAAAATATTTCCAACTTAAATCATGAAAATATAATAAAAGATGATCTTGAGATAGTACAAACTTAAAAAATATTTAAAGTATTTAAAGCTTTAAGCAATGTTATTAAATGTCACAGCTTAAAACTTAAATTAAATAAATTCTTTGCGCAAAGGTCAGTATTGTTGCTGAATGAAATAAGAACAATTGACGAGCTGAGGTAAAATCGACAATTTTTTTAATGACTGCTAATATTTTAAAAAAACGATCTCCTAACTACTGCAAAAGCTTTGCAAAGTAATTGTCTTAAATTTTAAGGTGTGTGCTTTTTTTTTGAGACCGAAAATGTAGTTAAGTGAAAAAAAAAATTATTTAAAAAATTTTTTTATTACCATTAAACTTTTTATATTACAAATTTAAAAGTTAAAATTAACGTTCTTTATTGCCAAATTTTGAAAAAAAACTTTAAAATATCATTTGAAAAGAAATCAAGCTTAAATTTTTTATTTCGTTATACAAAAATTTTTAAACAACTTCCCTATGCTTAATTACAAAATTGATTTTCGAAATTTGAAAAAAAGTTTTCTTTTTTATTGATGAATTTTAAATCAAATTTTTTTTTACATTTTTTCTAATATTTTTCACCTAAAATTTAACTTTATAATACTCGTAGTCTTAATATTTTGTATAGATAAAACGAAATAAACTGTGCTCACTAATATACTCAACTCAGCAGAATTACAGTAAGATTAGTAAACAAAATTAGATCAAATATTTCTGTTTTTAATTTTTTTTTTTCTAGAATATCTTAATAATTTTTAAATTTAAATTTTACTAAAATAAATTAAAAAAAAACTTTAAAAATAGATTTTCATTTTGATTATTTAAAAAATTTAAAACAATTTTTTCCTTTAATCCTAATTATATTCAACCGGTAGACCTTATTTAACAAAATTGAACAATTAGCCTCATTGAAACTATCTTGCTAATCAAGATAAATGCTTTGTATTTCTCTATTAAATTTTTAAATCTAATTAAGAAAAAGTATATAGAATATTTAAAAGCTTGGGATTTTCTGGGAGCACTCTTTTGACCTAAAATTTGAATAAGAATATAAGTAAACAATGAAATAAAAAACTCAAAAAAAGTAGGACTTATTCCTTTATTTTTTTCAAATCGAAGTTATTTTTTTTTATTACAATTTCAAAAAATAATGTTTTAAAAACAAACATTAAACTCATTTAAGTACTGTAATTTTTAAATAAATAAACAATTTTAAAGGTTAACAATTAAGTTAGAAATAAAAATTCAATTTAATTTACAAAACTTCCTATATCGTTTCTCTTAGTTTAAATAAATTAACTAAATAAATATTTTTTTCTTTGAATATTAAATTATTAAATTTAAAAAAAAATCTATTTGCAAATATTAATTTGTCAACTTGACTAGACTCGCATTAAAAGGTTTCAAGAGTTTTAATAGACTATAATTTAAGGTTTACAAATTAAATGAGCTGGACACAATTTGTTTAATTTCAAAAGCTGAAAAAACCACTCGGTAAGTAATAAAAAATGTCAATTAAAATCGGAATGTTTTATTTTTAAAATTTATTTTCGTGATAAAAATCAAAAATTCTTTTTTTTTCAAAAATGGTACATTTTGAATCTTGAGGCACTAATAAAATAAAAAGCTCACGTTTAATAGACCCTGAAAAGTTATTAAAAAAACAAAAAGTAACTCTAGTTTTTATTTTATTAACGGTTCAAAAATAAATTTAATTTTAAGGTTTATTAAGATTTTCTATTTGATTAAATTGTAATTTTTTATTTTTTCTGCCCAAAATTCAATGATATTTGGGCTATTGGCAAAATTAAAGTCAAAGCTTTCATCGCAAATACTGACTTTAATAGACTTTGTTCTATAATTTGATTTCAATGAAAACTTCTCCACTGAATCGGACTTGCCATTGTCTTGATTATCAAAAAAAATCTTTTGATCGCATGTAAACCAAATATTGGAATCCTTTTTGTACAGGTTTGTATCGTATTGATATGAAATTTTTTCTATAAAAACCTCAATTTCACTAAACTGAAATTTATTAATTTTAATATGAGGTCGACTGGAGCTTATTAGAATACGAATGGGTTTTTTGGGTTGCAAATAATTGATTTCATTTTTGTCTAATTTATCTTTTTCTTCCTTATTCGCTTGGTAGTAGATAGTCCTTTGCTCATCTGTTTCGAAAAAATCAACTTTTATGTTCAAAAATTCGCCATTGCTTTCTAGTAGGAAAAATTTTTGCAAGTTTTGGTCGGCTTCGATTGTAAATTGGTCTTTCAGAGAGCTCTCATCCAGAATTAGATAAACTTCAATTGGTGTTTCGATCTGAATTTTGTAGTTGATACTTGAATTACTCGGTCCAAATTTGCCAAAAACGACCCGACTAAACCTGGTTGTAGGTCGGTAAGTTTTTATGATATTTCCGTTGCCTTTGATTATGGTACATTGGATGTTCAAAGCAGTTGTGAAAAGAAGAAAAAAAAAGCTTAATAAAATCTGCATATTTTGTATACTATAAATAAATTTTAAGTTAATGAAAAATATTTTTAAATCCAAGGATCATGATCATATAGGTATGTGAATTATTTTAAGTTGCTAAAGGTTAATCGTGAATGATGACATAATTTATTTTTAAAATTTTATGAAGATGAAGATTATTTCTTTGTTTAAAAATAAACTGTCCAATATATGCGATTAGTTGACTATTTTGCGTATTAATTCCTAAAATGATTAAAAAATAATCTATTACTTAATATCTATAAAAAATGAAAAGTTTTTGGCTTGAATTGCCAAAAAATGATCGCACCAAGGATCGAACTTGGGACCTCCTGTGTGTTAGACAGATGTGATAACCACTACACCATGCGATCTCTTATTGATTAATATTTCAAAAAATATTTTATTTACTTTAATTGATAAAATTGTTAATTCATCGTGATTAAATTTTTATCTAAGGTATGAAATATTTAGGAAAAGAGATCGCATGGTGTAGTGGTTATCACATCTGTCTAACACACAGGAGGTCCCAAGTTCGATCCTTGGTGCGATCATTTTTAAAAAATTTTCTTAATTCTTTGGTGATTATTTTTAAGTTAGAATTTTTAATTCTTAATAAATGATCTGTAAGAACATAATTCAAAAATTAATACTGATTTTAATCATTTAGAACAAATTAAGTTAAAAGAATATTTTAAATAAAATCTTTAGTTTTAATCAAGAACGTTTTTTGAGCCTAACTTCAATAGAAATTGAAAAAAAAAGAAAATTGGATTGAAAAAGCATCCATTGTCTGTCCTAACTTTGGCGTCTTCAATTCTCAAAAACACTAATGAAAGAGGTTACCAGAATAATATTGTATGTTGGATAGATGATAGGCACTTTCTCAATCTGCACTATGTTTTTTATAATTTTCATTATTTTTTTTTTAAGTAAAAAACAGTATATGAAGAAAGTTTTTTTCAAGATTTTAAATTTAATAAATTTAATAAATTTCTTAAATTTTCCAATTAATCAATATTCTGAACTTTTTTTTAAAAAATTAAATTCTAAACAATTTTTTTAAGTATTTAATTAATTCAATAAATAATTAATTTGTCAATTATCATAAAGGCAGTTTGCTAATTTCTTAAATCGTGGATAGTGAAATTATTTTTAAATTTAAAAAATTCTATTAATTGATTCATTAATAAACGGATAATTTTACAGATCATTTATTAAGAATTAAAAATTCTAACTTAAAAATAATCAGCAAAGAATTAAGAAAATTTTTAAAAAATGATCGCACCAAGGATCGAACTTGGGACCTCCTGTGTGTTAGACAGATGTGATAACCACTACACCATGCGATCTCTTTTGACCCTAAAAATTGAAACAAAAAACACATTTATAAGTATTTCAATATTTATTAAAAAAATTAGCTAAATTTTAAAATGAGAATTCCTATTTAATTTTCTTTTCATTAATTTTTGGCCTTTCACTTCGTGGCAACTTTGCATAGTCCAAAGTCGAAAAATACTTGTACTGAATAGGCACGCCATCTTCATTCATGTATCTCTCGTATGGCCTAGGATTTGATCGCCTATTGATTGAGACATCGGGTGATTTCAACAAAGTCCTAATAATGGCAAAGCTAGAAAGACCAATCCCAAATGCACTACACATTACTATTGGTAAAAGGGCATAATTCTTCTTTATTTGTTTTCCAACAGTGACTTGAAACAATTTTCCCAACTGCATTGCTAATTTTTGACTGCAAAAAAATTTTGCCAAAATTATCTCCTTTAATAAGAAAAAACTTAATTTTGAAATTAATTGTACAATAATGCTAACAAGTGTGATTCGAGTCAAAATTAGGCCTTTCCTTAAAAAAAATTTCAACACTTACCCAAAAGACAATTAAAAAAAAACATGCTCACCAAATGCAAAATTTACTTCAAATTTTTCTTGTTATTTAAAATAACTTGAATTTTCAAAATCTTATACTAATGAATTTAGAGCAAAAAAACCTGCTTACACATGCCTGAAAAATTGATAAGATCTTTCATTAAAATTTAGATTTAAAAAAATGAACATTTTAAACTCAGAAAAGTAAACAAAAGCCTTCTAAATCAGCTGTCACTTATTTACTTTATTTAGAATGGCCAACGATCAGTCAGTGATTGATGACGAAATTCAGCAAACATCGTCGCTGAACCAGAATGAGTCGAAACAAAGTATTTATCTTCAAGGCACAGATAATTCAAATACCTACAACGTTTTCGAGAACCAATGTGACATTTATGCCAGCAAGAACTCCAGCGAGTCGCGCATTAACGCCTCTAATAAAGTAAATCCAAACAAATAAAAAAAAACTCTAATAATATTTATTAATAATTAAAAAGATTAAAGTAAACCGTCTCGTCAACTATGAATGGGAACAACGCTACTCGAATGGCAACTTGATCGCTGTCCACAAAAGCGGACAATACTTTGGCTACTCATTGCGAATAGAGAACACAGGAAAAGTTCGCGTATTCCACCGTAGACTCAACGAAAAAGTTCTAATCAAATCATTCAAAAGCCGAGTGATTGACTTGTCGTTTGCTCATACCGACCAGGAAATTCTGCTAGCCTCGGTCGAAGAAACAGGTCTACAAATTCACAAGATAACACTTGATTCAAATTCTAAAATTCAGTAATAATTTAAAATAAATTTTTTTCTAATTTTATTAATAAAAAAAACCCTATTTTTTTCTCTAGAACCGAATTAATTTTAACTTTGAATAATAATCTTAAGACTGAAAAGCCAGCTAGCATTACGGATAGAGTCATGTGGTGCATGTACGTGCCTGAGCCAGGCGATGATCAGTCAACAGAGTGCGAGAGCGCTGCGAAGCTATTCGCCTATTGCCACAAAGGCCGAGTGGACATCTTTAGCCTGGACCTATTGCTTCAGCATTATGACTGCTCAAAACCTTTGGAAACAAACGAGTTGACTCATGGCCACTTGGTCATTGACTTGACTTTGTCGGGCACAGTTTTGACCGCTTGTTTTTCACCTGACGGCACTGCGCTCGCCACAGCTAGTTCAAATGGCGATGTCAACTTCTACAAATTCCCAAATCCGATTCAAACCGGGGAGAAAAGTGACGAGGATGGCTCAGAACAAAAGCACCCGATTAGCCCCAGTTGTCTAAAAGTGTGGCGGCCTCATGACGGCAAGCCCATAACATCACTCTACTTTTTAGATGACCACAAAAACTCGTCTGCCGATGTGGAGTTTTGGAGCTTTATCTTGACCGGAGCCGACTATAACCGAGAAATAAAGCTGTGGAGCTGCTTCAACTGGACTTGTCTACAAACCCTGAATTTCTACCCGTCGCCCATGGACGATGCCTTGTCATCACCCAATCCTAGCAAGCCTGCCATTACCACACTTCCCTGTATCAAAACAGCCATTGATTTGACTTCCAAGTACCTGATAATGTCCGACATCACCAGAAAATGCTTCTATGTACTTCATCTAAGCTTGGACAATACAAATTACACTTGCCGGTGCACAGCCATCAGCGAATACATCCTTGCGTATCCAGCTCTGAGCTTTGCCATCATAGAAGCGCATCAAATCAAGGCCAAAAAGTACAATCAGTTGAACAACATAAATTCGACCAATGCAGACGATTTGACCAACACAGAAACTAACACAGACCTGCTGAACACTTCGCTGTCCTCGTCGAACAGCCTCAATCCGTCAAACTCGGTGCCTCAGCTTACCAATGAACAAGAGCACTTGATAAACGTGATCAGACTGTACTGTATTCAAACAAAGCAGCTGCAAGAGATGCAAATATTTCTGACCGGTGATCAAAATATTAGCTCGTACAACTCGGCCTGTTCGCCGCCACCTCTCATGCCCATATCCACAGCCACGTCTCTTAATCAGTCCAATTCATTGCTGCAACAGCTGTTGCCCAATCATGCTGTGGTCAATTCAAAAAAGGACGTGGAGGAAAAAAAGCCCGGACAGGAAAGCAAATTTGCCGAAGACTCGGCCATTATTCAGATAGTTACACCGCCGATTGGAACAAGTACGTATTCGGGACCGATTTTGATGACACCTGATGCGTTCATCAACAGCCCCACTACTAGAAAATCAAGTGAGCCTAACCAAAAGTTGGACATTTTGCAGAGCTTTTTGAATAATTCAACAAATAGTGGACAATCACAGTCCACCAATAATCTATTATCTAGCCGAGCTAGTAGCTTGACTCAAGTTACTAATCCTGTTCAAGAACTTAAGCACCACAATAGCTTGACCAAACTGAACGGATCACAAAAACTTTTGAACAAAGTTCGAACTGACTCTTCTAGTTCGTCGAGTTCATCTTCTTCGTCCGAGATGGATCCGGAGGACAAGGAAATTGCTGCCTTGTCTTCTTCGAACAAAAGTCTGGCATCTAAACAGCAAACAAAATTAACAGGTGAGTTGCTGTTTTTTGTTTACTTAAAAAAGGAGCTCAATTTTTGCTGAAATTTTTCTATTGAGTTTTAAATGCATAAATATAAATGAACTATAAATGATAAATTTTTCATTAAATGATTATAAGTCAGACATTCAAAATAGCGTTGGCAATCGACTCCAAACGATTGACAAATTTAATAAATCGATTAATTTTTTTTAGTCGACTATTAAATCGATTAATTTTTTTTAGTTTTTTTAGTCAACTATTAAATCGATTTAAAAATCGATTGATTTTTCTAGTTGACTATAAAGTTTCTAATATATCTCGAAATGAAAAATTAGGAATTAGCAACAAATGTTTTTTTTTCTTTAAATTTTAAATAGATTTAAAATTTAAATTAACTTTTTTATGCCACAGGCTATACATTCAGGGAAAGAAGAAATAAATTAAATCCACCAAAAATTCACAAAATGATGGTAGTTTCAGAAAATTTATAGAAAATTAATTTAGAATTTTTTTTAAAATATTTTAAATCGTTTCAAATTTTTAATTTTTAAAAATTTAATCTTTTTTTACTACGAATAAAATTTTTTTTAAAGTAAATCGCTAAATTGTGATTTTTTCTTTAAATTTGAAATTTTAAATAAATTTAAATATCTTTATTCTTTTTAAAAAAAACATTTATTGCTAATTCCTAATTTTTCATTTCGAGATATATTAGAAACTTTATAGTCAACTAGAAAAATCAATCGATTTAATAGTCGACTAAAAATTATTAATCGATTTAATAATCGACTTAAATTCTAATTAGATTTTTAATGTGTGAATTAGAAAAATTTATTGTTACATTTTTTAGTCATTTCTATTTCAAATTTTCACTAAATTAGAATTCCTAGGTTTTTCAAAAATTTTTATTTTGATATTTGAACTTTGCTTTAGATCTCCTCATAAAATCTCTGAGAATTTTTCTAAACTCAGTTTGAAATTTTTAGGCCAAAAAAAATTATTAAATTTTTTTTTATTTTAATTAAAAGCAGAACTTTTATTGAACAAAGTAAAATAATTTCAATTTATTAAATTGATAAAAATAGGTAAATAAACAAAATAGATCTTATTGTTATTTTCATGCTTTAAAGTCTATTAAAATGTGAGAAAGAATTAAAAACAAATCCTAAATGAATTTTCTTTAAATATTTATATATTTAATTAGCATCAATCTTTATCAGATGAAACAAAATAAAAATAATATTGTGATTTTGCATAAAAAAATTAATGATAAAAAAAAAGTAAAATTAAACAAAAATTAGAAAAAGAAAAAAGATCAAATATTGAATCATTCTTTGGGCCAGAAGAACTAATTAATTAGCTTTTTCTGCAATGTAAATTTGAATTAAATGCTTTTTTGAAATTATTTCACCCGATTCATTTAGTGATCACATTTATAAATTATCTTCTATTACTTTACTAAGTTACTTTCAAGAATTTTAATAATTTTTAATTAATTGATTTTTAAGAATAAATATATGTTGTAGTAATTTGATTTTAGGTAAATGTTTTGAAGGATCTTAGGAATTTAAATTTTCAATTTTTTTGAAAGAAATTAGAAACGTTATTTAATGAAAATTATCATTTGAATGTATTTTTTAATGTTTTTAATTTAAGTGTTTACTTAAAAATTTTAACAAAAAACTAAAAACAGTGCATAAAATCAAACCTATTTTTAATTTTTTAATTTAAATTTTTTGAAAATATAATTATTGAAATATTTTTCCAAAAAAAAATTTAAATTAATTTTTACAATAGTTTTTAAAAATAACCAGCCTAAAATTAATAAAATGTCCTAAGATTTCATTAATTCTTAATTTTGTTTGGAAACTTCATTAATTAGAAAGTATAGCTAACGAATAGTTTAGAAAAAATTGAAATGGAAAATAAGCTAAAATAAATTTTTTTTTTTTTAAATAAAAAGAAATTAATAAAAATTGAAAAATTAGTTCAAATAAATGGATCTTTTTTTATTTTAGACAACGTTATATCTGATGATAGACGTTACCTAATCACTAGAAAATTCAAGTAATAATGATTTTGAATTTTTCGAGTAAATTTTATTTTTACAAAATTTGCAGAATTTTCTAAATAATTAAATAGTAAAAAACAAAAAAGTAAAAATGTAAATCTAAATAACTTCACTTCTTCGAAAATATTAATTTAAAAAGATATATAAAATTAATTAATTACGAATCTCAAATCCTATGTTTTTTATCTTTAATAAAAATAACTTGATTTATCTTTATTAAATCAATCATTAAATAATGAGGATGTAAGAAGTGAGTTCAAAATTAATTTATCAAAATTTCTAATTAAATAGAATTTAAATGTGTAAATCGGTTTAAAATTTATTTTTACAATTTTTAGTCATTTCTATTTCAAGTTTTCACTAAATCAGAATTCAGAGGTTTTCAAAAAATTTATATTCTAATATTTGAATCCTCAACTTAAAATAGCCTTTTGAAAAATTTATTAAAATTTTTTATTTAATTTTGTTAATGAAATTTAATAAAATATAAAATTTTGAAATTTTTAATTTAAATCAAAATTAGAAACCGAGCTTCTATTGAACAAAGTATCGATTGAAGAGTCGACACTAGAGATCAAAGAAGAGATCAAGTCTGGAAACAACTGGCCAAATCCACCAGAACTCAACACAGATATGGACATAAAGAGTCTTCTCATTCAAATGAATCAAACGCTTCATAAACAACAAGAAGAAATGGACAGCTTGAAAAAATCTCTCTCACGTGGTCACAAAATCAATCTCGACGAGCAAAAAGTCGGTCTAGCGCTGCAACAATCTTTGAGCACTGCTTTGTTGCCTAAGCTTGAAAAAGTCATCAAAGACGAAGTCGGCAAATCAGTCCAAAGTCAACTCAGTCAAAAATTGCTTGATCCCTTACGGGAACAACTATCACGTGACTTGGCCGACAAAATTCGCTCGATCGAGAACACATTAAAAGATACCATGAGCAAAATTTTTAAATCAAAGTCGACCATTGACACCATGAGCCAGTCGATCACCAATTCAATGCAAGGTGTCATTGTCAATTCTTATAGGGAAACTTTTCAAAAATTTATTGTTCCCAATTTTGAAAAATCGTGCCAAAATATGTACCAACAAGTGAACAGCTCGTTTTCAAAAGGAACTCAAGACTATTTGTCTGAATTCGACCAGTTGGCCAAGCAGCAAAAAAAATTGCTCGAAGACAACAAAGAGCCATTGATCAATCAGCTCAAGGTGTTCAGCGACCAGATGCACTTACACGGCAAGCAAGTGGCCTCCGAAATGGCAAACAGCTTGCAGCAACAATTCGACGCTCATCTAAGAACAACCAATGCAGTGCTACAGGACACCATTATATCTTCGGTAAAGGCTATTGTCAAAGAAGAGATTCAGCATGCCATGAGAGACCAGCAACATATTTTGCCAGATCGATTGATAAACCAAATGAGACAAAGTGGCACAATGACACCTGTTAACCTACCTGGTACTCAGATTCCGATGCATCATCCTCAACCAAGCACCATAGATCTTAAAACCCAAGTAACAAATTTTGTCCAAAAGGGACAGCTGAATTCCGCGTTTCAGGTGGCATTGTGCGCTGCTGATTTAAATTTGCTCATGAATTTGTGTGAAACAGTGACACCGGCGCAAACTTTTGAGTTTAGTGTGAACAGTGTGACAAAAAAAAGCCAATGCCAGCTACAGCAACCAGTGATTTTGTCTCTAATTCAACAGTTAAGCCAAGACTTAAATTCAAATACAGATCTTAAGGCCAGATATCTAGAAGAGGCTTTGGTCAATTTGGATTTGGCCAATGCATTGACAAGAGAACATACCCCGTCCGTAATGAATCAATTGATCATGAAAATTCAGCAATATTTGCAGCAGCATCCTACCGATAAGATGAGCAAATCAATGAGGATGCTTTTAATGGCCAGTCAGTCGCTGATGACTCAATCCAAGGCTCAGCTCAAATCTCTGAACAGTCAACAGCATATGGCAAGTATTCAGCATCATGACAATTTTGCTTAGAAAAACTTTGATTTTATTTTTTTTTATTTTTTGTATAATTTTTGGTGAAATGACTTGATTGCCGTAAACGAAGTAAATTAATTGAATTTTTTTAAATAATGGTTAACTTATTGACTTAAATCATTTTGGAATTAATTTTTGGAATAAAACTTGAAATTTATGTTTTATTTAAATCTGTTAAGTTCGGGAATAAGGACCCGAATTCATGCAATAAATGATAAATTCATTTTTTTACTAGCTTTTAATTTTTTCTTTTTAAAAAATTAAGTGTTTAATTTTAGCTTTTATTTTATCAATAATATGGAAAGATAATAAAATGGGCTAATTATTAAAAAACCAATGCAATAATCAATGTTAGAAATTAAAGAAATGTATTAGGACTCTCTGTAGACTAAATTTAAAAAAAATATTTTTTAATAATATTCAAAATTTGATAAGATTACAAACATAACTTTTACTTTAAGGGTTTATAAGTTTGGAAATTGAAGAGGATTGAAATAATGAAAGAAAAAGTAAAAAAAAATTAGAAAAAACTCGGAATAGAGCCTAGAAAGCCAGACTATTTTTGTATGATTTGGTAGCAACTACACAGAGAAGTCTCTATGGTGCTCAAAGGTGAGCCTTTTAGTCAAAGAAATTGAATTAACTAATGATTTAGAAAGGTAGTTGCATTAGAGATTCCTGTGATCTGTGATTGATTTTATTAATGCTTAGTTTGTTTTCTGTTTAATAGAATTATGCTTCGAAGGAGATCTTAAGAGGAAGTTAACTCATGTATTTACTTTTTATTTCTTCTTTTTGTTTTGAAAAGAATTTTCTTCTTTCAATTGCACAGTCATCTATCTGTTTCATTTGGATGATTATCTATTTCTGCCTTTAATTCCTTCTGTCTTCTTGAATTTATAAAAAAATTGCATTGTGATATATATTATGTCATCAAACTTTTTAAAAAAAATAGGGTTTTTTAAAAGCCACATCCAAATCAATTTTAAAAATGAAATCAGATAATTATAATGCAAAAAATAAAATAAATTTTTTAATTTTTCTATTTAGTGATAAATTGCAATAGATTACATATCAAAAAAATAAATTTTCTTTTTGAAAAAAATATTTTTTTTCATTAAAAAAGGAGAAAACTTAAGATCTCTTATATTTAGAATAATATGACAACTTAAATGACATTAAAAAAAAAGAATACAATAAAGATTAAAAATAAAAAAGCTTAAAAAAAAATTCTTAATTTTAAATTTTACCTAATTTAGCATCTTCTTTATTAAAATAGAAAATTAAATAACTTTACTCAATTTTATTAATATTGTAGATAAATTAATAAATAAATTTTAGCTAGAAAACCAGTTTTAACTATTATTGATAGAGAATGATAGATAAAACATTTTTGAAAAAAACTCGCCGAGGTAACATTCTGAAGATATGCCGCGAACATTATTTGCGGGACGATATCAGCTGCGGATCTGAACTTTGTACAAACATGAGCTGTTTGTCTTCTAGTCATACAGGAAGTAAAAAAAATCAGTCAAAAAAAGAAAAATTTGTGCTAGAATCAAAGCCATTGTCTTCAAGTTCGCTTTTTACTGATCCCCACTACATAATTCCTGACACAAATATCATTCTACACCAGGTAATAGGATATTTAAACTAATATTAGTCTCTTAATTTGTTTCCAACAAAGATGGATGTGATAGAGGATCCCATGTTCAGAAACATAATAATTTGCCAAACTGTTTTACAAGAAACTAAACAACGAAGTATATCATGCTACCAGCGACTAGTCCAACTACTAAACACTCCAGATCGTAGAGTGTTCTGCTTTGTGAATGAATTTCACCGTGATGCTTTTATTACCAAAATGGAATCTGAAAAAATCAACGATCGAAACGATCGAGCTATTCGCCAAGTGTGCAAATACTATGCACAGCATTTGCCATCTATTAAGATAGTTCTTCTGAGTGACGATGGAGAAAATTTAGAAAAAGCCCGTAAAGAAGGAATTATGGGGGTGAGTTGTCGCCAATATGTAGAAAGCATGTCCAGACCTGAACTAGTGGATCGAATAGCAGCCAAAGAGGAGAAAAAAGTCACTGATGAACTTGACGAAAAACAACTAACAGACTTGACCAGAAAAAATAAACACATTGTTTTTCCAGAACACTGGAAGCTAAGTGACATACAAGCAGGACTCAAGTCTGGCAAATTATTTCAAGGCGCTTATCAATCGAGCCGTGAAAATTACCTAGAAGCAAATGTCTTTTTGAACGACAATGAAAAGTATCCGCAAATTTTTCTACAAGGATACCGTAATTTAAACCGAGCTGTACACGATGACACTGTGGCTGTGGAACTTTTGCCCGAATCAGAGTGGGCCACGCCGACAAGTCTTATTCTAGAAGAAGGTGAAGAAGATGCCGGTGATTATATTAATGAAAAAGTAATTAAATTTGAGGCTGGTCAATTTTGTGACCAAATTTACTTGGATAATAATTTGGTCAGAAATTTTCTCATAGTAAAAAAAAAAAATTAACCAGATTTTAGTTAGAATTTTCTTTCAATTTTTTTATTTAAAAAACTTTGAAAAAAAAAACGAAATTAATTTCAATATAATCTTTAATTATTTAATTTAATAACATGAATTTTTTTATGATTCAAACAAACTAATGTTATTTTAATCATGTCGATTAAAATAACATCATTCACTTTACAATTCAATTTTAATAATTAATATATTCAAAAATGTTAATTTTATATTCTTTTTATTTTCTTAAGTAACCCAATGTTAAACATTGCTTTTATTAAAGGTCCAGAATCGGCTAAATTAAAGTTCACGAAATTCAAAACTTTATTGCTATCTGAATTTCACATTTTTGACTCAAAATTCGTAATCTAGGCCCTCAAAAACCCCCAAAAAAAATTTTTTTTTTAGGGGGCAAAAAAAAAATTTTAACACCCAGGGTTCCAAAAATAGCAAACCCTTTAAAAAGCTGTTGTTCTTTAAGACTCAAAATCTCAAAGATAAAACTTAAATATACTAAAAAAGTATTTATATTCTGAAAGAGCATAAAATTCTCTACATGCTAATGTAATTTAGAGGAAAAAAAAAGGGTGTGGCGGTTTTTGTTGGCTAAAAAAGGAAAAAAATGTTTTTTTTCTGGTTTAAATCGTATCTCCTCCGAGGGATCAATTATGATCCGATTTTTTTTTTTTTTAAATCTAGACAAAATTCTGAACAATTCTATGGTTTTACTATTTTATTTTATTGCTTTATTTTTCTTAAAAAAAAATTTTTTAATCACGTAATAATTAACAAATTTGTATATTAATATTCTATTGATATTTTTTTTCTATATTTTACAAACTACCACTAAGTACAAAAAGGAACAATAAAATTATATTCTGAAAAAATACAAAAAGGATTTTAACTTTTAAATATTTTCATTGTCTTTACCTAAAAATTATATTAAAAAAATGAAAAAAAAACAATTTAATAAAAATATTAATATGATTAATCATTTTTAGTACTTAATTAAAAAGGTGTCATCAGAAATTATTTTGAATGGTAAAAATAAATAAAAATCAAGACTAAAAAGGTTAGCTACAGAACCGATTATGAGATATTCAAATAGAATTAAAAGAAATCAATTAAAACAATTAATTAAAAAAAATAAAACAAGTTATTTAACAAATTAATTTTCAAAAAAGTTGAAAATCATGCTTGAATTTTTAATTCTGATTGAATATTCCTTATTTGATTTCAACACTAACTTCTCTAGAGGAGAATTTTTCTTAACCAAAAACATTACAAAAATAGATTAATAGATTAATTTCAAATCGAGACATTAAGAAAGTGTTTTCTGGTAAAATTTACCTTCAAAAACAAGTCAGCTAGGCAATATGACCAGTGTCTAAAATTCTAAATTAAAATTATTTTTTTTTAAATTTATTTAAAAGGAAGAAGATGAACAAATAATAAATAAGCCAAATGTAAAAAAGCTTCCTTCGGGACGAGTGGTTGGTATAATAAAGAGAAATTGGCGTCCTTACTGCGGCATGCTTCAAGTGAGCGATTTGAGCGATGCTGTGAGACATATGTTCATTCCATCGGAAAAGCGAATTCCTAAAATACGCATTGAAACACGTCAATCAGAAAAATTGAAAGATCAGCGCATCGTAGTGAGCATAGATTGCTGGCCCCGCGACTCCCGCTACCCACTAGGACATTTTGTTCGCTCACTTGGACCCATAGGAGACAAAGACACCGAAAATCAAGTACTGCTGCTTGAACACGATGTGCCCAATTATCCATTTCCGCAATCAGTACTTGACTGTTTGCCCTCTTTGCCATGGACAATACCCGAAGAAGAAAAAGCAAAAAGATTAGACCTGACCCACTTGAACATATGCTCGGTGGACCCACCGGGATGCACAGATATCGATGATGCTCTTCATTGCATTGTGCTGCCCAATGGAAATTACCAATGTGGTGTGCATATTGCCGATGTGACTCACTTTATCCGGCCCGGAACATCCATTGATGAAGAAGCCAGACGAAGAAGCACCACGGTTTATCTAGTTGACCAGCGTATTGACATGGTACCGGAGCTGCTCAGCTCGAACTTGTGCTCATTGAGGGACGATGGACCACGCTATGCTTTCTCAGTGCTATGGGAAATTCAGCCTGATGATGCCAAAATAGTCAAGACCGAATTTCACAAGACAATTATACTCAGTAGGGCTTCAATGACCTATGCCCAGGCTCAGATGAAAATAGATGACACAACAGCTAGTGATGAGTTGACTCAGGGTCTAAGGCGACTGAATGGTATAGCAAAAATTCTAAAAACTGGCCGCATTCGCAATGGAGCTCTTTCGTTGGCTTCAAACGAGATCCGATTTAATCTGGACTCTGAAACCCATGATCCTATAGATGTAATATCCAAAGAGCTCATGGAAACAAATTCAATGGTCGAAGAGTTCATGTTGCTGGCGAATATTACAGTGGCAAAAAAAATCTATGAAGTTTTTCCGCAATGCGCGTGTCTAAGGCGACACCCGGCGCCACCCATCAGCAATTTTGATCCATTGGTAAAAGCAGCTGAGTCAAAAAACATCAAAATTGAGGTCGATAGTGGAAAAAAATTGGCCGACTCGCTGGACAAAGCTGTTGATAGGAACAATTTATTTTTCAACACTATGTTAAGAATGCTGACCACTCGTTGCATGATGCAAGCTCTTTACTTTTGCTCAGGTTTGTTTCCAGAGTCCGAGTTTGAGCACTACGGTTTGGCAGCGCCCATCTACACCCATTTTACCTCTCCGATTCGTCGCTATGCTGATATCTTAGTTCACAGACTTTTGGCAGCAGCAATCAATGCAGACACCACTTACCCCGACCTATTGGACAAACATGTTCTACAGCAGACTTGTAACAACATGAATTACAGACACAAAATGGCTCAATATGCCGGCAGGGCTTCGGTAGACCTGCACACTCAGTTGTTTTTTAAGGACAGAAAAGTCGATGAAGAGGCATATGTTCTTGGTGTCAAGAAAAATGCTCTTCAAGTTCTAATTCCGCGATATGGTCTGGAGGGAACTCTGTATTTAAATGACTTTCCATTTGTTTTCAATGAACTTGAGCCCAGTCAATCCGCAGCTAATGTTAAACTTCAGCTCTTTGATAAGCTCGTGGTCAGGATTAGTATTGAGACCAGAAATAAACAACATCAAAAAATGAAGCTACACTTGGTATCACCATGGATTGAGGGGTTTAGTGTTGAGATGGAAAAAGATGAAGAAACTGTAGCCAAAAAATTAAAAAAATAATTTTTTCTTTTTCTTTTATTTTATTTTATTTTTTTGTTTCAATTAAAGAAATAGTGAAAATTTTTCTCTTTTTTTTTAACTGGAAACATTTGGAATAAAAGCTCTGCTTTTACCATTTTTATGTACCTAGCTATATTTTGACTGTTTCATAATGAATTAGGCAAATTTATAATTTATTATAAATTTTTTGTTTCTTCTCATACGCATTTACTTGAAGAGTCTTTAAAAAATTTCAAAATATGTTTACAAAATTATATAACATTGAATGAATTTTTTCCAGTGTCCATAAAGTTTGATTTTAAAATATTTTAGAAATTTTAAATTATGCTCAAGAGTTTTTAAATGTGATATGATCAAATCAATTTTGTTCAATAATTTTGTGGTCAATGTTCACTTAAACCACTTGAGGTAATTTGTATAACATTAGAGATTTTTTTCCAATTTTTGTTTTTAAAGATTTGCCTCTTGGAAGAACCAAACTCTGTATGAAATTCTAGGTGTACCAAAAACAGCGTCAGTGAAGGAGATAAAGGCTGCTTATTACAAAAAGTGTAAAGTAATAGAATAAATTTAGATCTATCATCCCATTTTACGTTAATTTTTTTGCTGACCAGGAATGTCATCCAGATAAGAGCCAAGACGACAAATCTCATGATCAATTTGTTAAAATCCAACAGGCATACGACACTCTGTCCAAGGCTGATTCAAGAAGAACATATGATTCATGTAATTTTATTTTTTACAGGTTTTTTATTAAACAAAAAACTATCTAAAAATATTTTTAGCTTTACAAAATTATTCAAGCACTGGCAATCGCTATACACGGTCAACTCCGTCCGATGCCTACCAAGCTTACCGCACACATCAGCAAGCCTATTACTACTACAATGGTCCAAGAGCTGGGTTGACAAAAAATTAAAAACAAAAAAAAATTTTAATTAAAATTTTTTTAATTTTTCTAGTATGAACTATACAGAATCCGAGTTTGAGCGATTCATGCGTGCTCGTCACGGCTACTGGGGCTCCAATACCGACACTCGAACAGGACCTCATTCTAAAGAAGATTTTAGTTCACCTTTAAAAGTAATGATCTATTTAATCCTCGGAATCGGTATTTTCGAAGCCATCACTGTTAGGTAGCAATAATTAACTATTTATTTCCTCTTTTTGATATTTTTTTTATTTAGCTGGATCTATGATCGAGACATAAATCATTTAAACGAATACAATTATCGGTACTCGCCTCTCAATCGGCAGGCTTTGGTCGACTTCAAGTCTAAAGTAAACAACAGTGATATACTTGAATTGGAACAAAAGATTCAAGAACGCAAAGATCTTGAAAATAAAACCAATTGAAAAAAATTGTTAAATTTTCTTTATTTTAACAAAAAAAATATGGATTAATTACAAATAAAAATTATTAAATTATAATTTGATTTTAAATATATGGTAGTAGTAGTAGTAGTAGTTTTGACTGTAGCTGGCTAGCCAGCGAGTGTGCTGATAAGGCACACTATGACAGCTGATGTGATTGATTGCTGCTCATCCAACAATCAATGCCTGCTTTAAAGCTGTTAACATTAGGGGCTTCAACTAATTGATTTGGCAGTGAGTTCCATATGTTAGCGGTTCTGTTGAAAAAAGAGTTATCTCTATGTTGGAGCCTCGAAATTTCTTTGTGATATTTGAAGCAGTGACCTCTTCCTTGGATTTTGGTGACATTAAAATTGTTGCTTTTTTCAACCAATTCTATTCCATGCATGAACTTGTATAATTGAATTAGATCACCTCTTTTTCTTCTTTCCACCAGATTTGGAATGTTTAAAGCCTTCAATCTGCTTTCATACGGTTTGTTTCTAATTGAAGAAACAAATTTCGTAGCTCTGCGTTGAATCCTCTCAAGATTCTCACAATCCGACTTAAGAAATGGAGACCATACAGGCACAGCAAATTCCAAAAGAGGACGAACAAAAGTTAAATACAATGATCTAAATAACTTACAATCAAAACGAGCGAATGATTTCCTGATGCGACCCAACATTTGATTTGCTTTGTTTGTAGCCTCTATCACTTGGTTTTTCCATTTGAGATTTGTATTGAAGATAACTCCAAGATCTCTTTCGGTTTCAGACGTTGATAACTGTTTACCATTAATAGAATAAGTGAATTCTTTGTTTTTATGACCGTAATGCATAACCACACATTTTGATGTGTTGAAGAGAAGAAGCCAATCTTGAGTCCACTTGAAAATTAAATCTAAATCTGATTGAATTTTCACTGCGCATATTTCTGATACCGTTTGCGAGAATATTTTTGTATCATCTGCATACATTTTGACAATATTCTCTATTCCTTTTGGTAGATCATTGATATACAAAACGAACAAAAGTGGACCAATCACTGATCCTTGTGGTACACCGCTAAAAATCTCAACCCAATCCGACAAAATTTCACCTTGAACAACTCGTTGTCTTCTATTTTTCAAGAAAGCTTCAATCCATTTTAGTGTCAGACCATCAAAGCCATACGCTTTCAATTTAGCTATTAGTCGTCTGTGCGGAACAGTATCAAATGCTTTCGCAAAATCTAGCAGAATTACATCAACAGGAAAATGTTTAATAATTTATATTTTTGTTGTATAATTTTTGGTGTTTTTTTTTTAATTTTCCTGGCTTTTTTTTGCTATGGAAAAAAATAAGAATTTCTTTTTCTTTTTTTGTATAAAAATATATTTTTGAATAAAAATTAAGTAATAAAAAAGATGAGTATTTAAATTGGGGTTGAGTTATAAAATTTGTAAATCAAATTTTTAGTATTTTTTTATAAAAAATCATTTATGAAAGGGGTTGTGAAGTTCGTTTCAATTCGATCATTTCAATTCAGAAAAACTTGAATAACTTTTTTACTAAAAGAGATAATTCAGTTCTGTAAAATGCTTAATTATTAGCAAATTTGCTTAATGCAGTAAAATAAGTCTGCAAAATACTCTGCAATTTTCTGCATTTTGCACCCCATTAAAAAGTATTACAATCAAGTGTGCAATTACATTGCAAGGTTTTTGCAGACATATATTTTTGGATTAAGCAAAGTTGCTTAACCATTGAGCATTTTACAGAACTAAATTATCTTTTTTAGTAAAAAAGTTATTCAAGTTTTTCTGAATTGAAACGATCGAATTGAAATGAACTTCACAACCCTTTTATGAAACAATTTTTAAAGCCAACAGTTAACATTAAATACTTTTTTTATGGGAACATTTTTTACTTAAATCATTATTTTCTATTGAATTTATTAAAGAAAATAATAAGTTTCATTTAAAAATTTAAGTTTTTGAAGTGTTCAATACAATTTTGAAATTTAATTTTTTTAGAATAAAGTTAAATTTAAAATAGCAGAAAAAATTCCTTTTTTTAAAGAAAAAAACTATGAGTAAATTTCGGATTTTTTTTAAGTCAATTCAGAAAAAAAATGACTATTTAGGAAAAAATTTTTGATAAATTAATAAACTAATAATTTATTCCACATTCTCATTTGAATTTTTTTCAAAATAAATGAAATTGATCTAAATTTAGTCACTAATTTGATTTTTTAGTTACTATTAAATAATTTTTCTTTAATTAAATTTTAAAGACCCCTTTTTTTGATGGCAATTTTTAGTCATTAACTTAATTTTGCCGATATATTCTTTTTATTAATCGATTGAATTTATATTTCATAAAAATTCTTTAATTTGATATAAGAACTTTTGATAATTTATTTTTAAAATTATTTTTTTAATAATAATTTTTTAGAATAAAGTTAAATTTAAAATTGCGGAAAAAATCCCTTTTTTAAAGAAAAAAACTGTGAGTAAATTTCGAATTTTTTTTTAAGCCAAATCAGAAAAAATTGACTTTTTAGGCAAAAATTTTTGATAAATTAATAAACTAATAATTTATTCCACATTTTCATTTGAATTTTTTCAAAATAAATGAAATTGATCTAAATTTAGTCACTAATTTGAATTTTTTGTGTTAATTCATTTTTTCTCAAGTCGAACGAACTAATTTGATTGTTTTTTTAGCATAAATTAAAATAATTTTGATTAGATTTTTATTAATTTTCAAAAAAATTATTTCAGAATTCATCAAACTTTTTCCATACAAGACTCGAACCAAATTAATTGTTTTCTTTTTTGTAAATAAAAATTATTTCTTCTGATTAATCAAATTATTAATTTGTTCGGGTTAATATTTCACTCAGTTTCCATAGAAATTATTCCTGTGCAAGATTAGCCCAGAGATGAGAAAGCTCATACCAAGCGGATAGTTTGAATTATAAAGACACAAATCGAAGCAACACTGCTACAAAAATATTAATATTAAAAGAATACTAAAGCCCAAAATAAAATATTAAAAAAAAAGAAAAATAAATTTCATAAATTTAGATTTTTTACTAGCTTAAGCACATAGAGATCAAATCCTAAAAGCAACAAAAAATAGAAATAATACGTACGCATTTTATAATTAGATATGATTGTTTTAAAAAAATTGGAGCACATATCATTTAGGCTGAGCTGGTCGGTTATCCAAGTCTTTTTTTTCTAATTAAATGACAATCTCTCAACCTTAAAGTATTTTTGTAGACCCAAGTTCAATATTTTCCCCTAATTTTTTATTTTTTTAAATAAAAATAATTTTAATTTATCTTTGTTAAGAATTTTGTTTTTTATTAAATGGAAAAAAGTTTTATGAATACAAAATCAAGACACACGAATAATAAATTCAAGTATGACCAAGGATACACAGATGGCTGCCACAACTACAAGAGCTACAGACCTAAAAACCACCACAACAGCTCAAGCCGATACTACAGAAAGTTCTACAAGCACAGAGCTAGTGCCAGCGTAAACAGGCCGAACCATATTAGCTATGACTTTTCCATGCTGCCTAACATTGTCTTGAATAAAATTTACTCTTATTTGGATTTAAAGGACAGACTAAATGCTTCGCTGGCGTGTAAACATTGGCGCCTGGCTCTATTCAACCCGAGCCTTTGGCAAAATTCAACATTGACCATTTATCTTCTAAATCGGTTCGTGGACATTCAGTCAAGTGAGTTCAAAATTCAAAATTTGTCCAAGTTTATAAAAAGACTGGTGCTCAAGTACGACCCGAATGACTTGAGTTTGTTCAACTACTTAATTAGTGTCATAGTTGCCAATTTGGATGAGTTCAAAAATTTGACCAGCATGTCCCTGCAGCCCATTTTGTATAATTTATTCTATGAAGAAGACTGTTTCTACGAAGATGATGAATTCAGCGACGAGGAGTCCTATTTGACAGAGTGCAATTTGAACTTGTTTAACAATCTGATAAATTGGTGCTCTGGGACAAAACTGGTCGAGCATTTGAGTCTAGGTCTAGTGGACGACATGAACAAAACAAAATCTAACTTGGTAAAATTAATCTCGGTTCTGGGTGATCGACATGCTAATAATTTGAGGTCTTTACATCTATCGACTAGCAAAAATATATCTAGTCTTACTCTGCAGGCAAATAGTGTGCCAAATGCTGCCGACAAAAAAATTTTTATTACCAATTATTTGTTTAAATTTACCAATATGACTTACTTGAGCATTGACTATGAACATTTGACTGATGATTTTTTGCGAAATAGCTCATGCTGTCTGTTTACTTTGAAAAAGTAAGATTTTAATACTTATTCTTATAATTTAAAAAATTAATTAAGTTTTTCTTAAATTTTCAAAATATTTCTTAAGAAAAATTAAAAAAAACAAAAAGTAATAAAATGAAAAAAGAATATTTCCAAATTTGACAAATTCCTAAAAGCAAATTTAAGTTTAATCAAAAAAATTTTATTTTAAATAAGGTTTTAATTAATTTTAATTTCAAAACTTCTTAATTCAGACACACATTTTCATGCTTAATAAACAAATGCTAATCATTATAAAGTACGACGTAAATTTTTTTGCAGAATTTTACAGGTTTGAAAAAATTTAGTTACTATTAAATAATTTTTCTTTAATTAAATAATTAAATAAGACCCCTTTTTTTGATAACAATTTTTAGTCTTTAACTTTAATTTGCCGATCTATTCTATTTATTGATCGATTGAATTTATATTTCATAAAAATTCTTTAATTTGATTTAAGAACTTTTGATAATTTATTTTTAGATTAAAATAGTATTTCAGCAAGTTTTTAATAAACTTTGGATGGAAAATTAACAAAAAAATCATACAAAATTGTAACATTTTAAAATTTTTAAATGATAATTTTATTGTTTTGTATTTTATTTTAGGAAAAATTTATTTTTTCTGTCTTTAACTTGATAAGATCTTTCTAATCCATTTTGAAGCTTTTGAGACAAGGATTAAAATCATGTTTTCATTCTATTTCACAATGTTGGAATTTTCCAAAAGAAAGTCTTGCACCATTATCAAAGTCAAAATCCAGCTACAATACTAAAATTTATTCAAGAAAGCTTTTTTGTATTGATTTTGCATTTTTCGTATACTTAGGATCTTGACAAAAGAATTTAATAAACTGGGCTAATTATTTAATGTTTTAAAGAGATGACAACTTATGAAATTGATTTTTTTTTGATACTTAAAAAAATCTTGTCTTCAAATTTTAAAACAGTTATTTTTCTGATTAAAATTTAAATTTTGGTGAACAAACTATTTTCTGTCAAATTATGCTTTTTATTTTAACTTCAGGTTAATTTATTATACCTCTAAGCTAGGATAAATAAAAACAAATTTAAGAAATATAAATGTTGAAGAACTTTATTTAGTCTTTTTACAATGAGGTAAAATATTGGGGTAAAAGGATTAATGGGAGTTTACTTTTTTTATAACTAGAAATTTACTGCTTTATGGGGAATTGGGTGAAATAATGAAAGATTAATAATGTGAATTTTAGGAGTTATAGTATAAAAGTGGTGGCTCTTTTGCTCTTCATCTTATTAACCTCTTGTACTGATAATAATGAGCTGAATCGAAATCTTGGGGCGAACTCGGCGTTTTTAAACAAATTAATGTCTAAATTTAAATTTTCAAAAAATCAAGTTATTTATGGTTATAGAAATACTTTTATTCTTTAATCAAAATCCATTTGAATTATTTAAAAAAGAAAATATTTTTATTAAAAAAAATATTCACAATTAATAGCTTTGTCTTTTATTGTTCTTTTTCTTTTTTACATCGCCTTTAAGGCGTTCATTGAAATAAGAAATAATAATAATAATATTGAACACTGGAAAAGAAGCACTAAAAACTTGAATACTAGTTAAACAAATAAAAACTCGAAAATTTTATTTAAATTTTTTAATAAATTAAAAATTTTGTATTTTAAAAAAGATTAAATCTGAATGTGAATAGCATAGATAGTACACTAAATGAGAACAATCAGATCAAAGACGAATCATGGTCAATTGCAGCAAACAGCAACAATGACCTCCGAGTAACAATTAATTTTATGCAAGTGGAAGAATCAACCCGTAAATATGGCTTGATCCTTAGTTCCTTTATTCCATTAGAAGCAATAAGGTAGAATTTTTAAACAAAGTATGACTAAAGCTGAGCTTTTTTTTCTCAAGAATGTATTTTTGTAAATCTCTCAATCCTGATATACTCCAATTCATTAGCAATAGCTATTCAGAGACACTACAAAGTATGGTAATAGTTGATGCGATCACAGACCCCTCATTGCAGTACCATAACCCACTAAGACACGAAGTTGATCCGGACCCATTGGTCCTCTTGTGCTGGAAATGCAAATACTTGACCGAGCTAGTCTTGGTCGGCTATGAAATACTAGAAATTAACCTGATCGCAATAGCAAAATTGAGAGACAACCTGAAGACTTTTTATGTGGCCATGGACTGCATCATTGACTTGAAATATGGAAAGTTTAAAAATGACAACTTTATAGAGGATGAGGACGGCGAAGACACTATTGTCGACTATGGCTTTTGCAGCGAGCAAAGTATTCGTAAAGTGTGCAAGATTTTGCGCTGCGAAAATTGGCACCCGTTGGAAAAAGACGAGTTGCCAATGTGTGTCTACAATTATGACATGCCTTACGAGGAAGCCTATTTGGAAAAAATTTTAAGCGATCAATACTTCAATTAGAATCAAAATAATTATCTTTTTTTTTTTTAATTTTTTTTTCGAATTTTTTACTTTTTGCTGATAACACCTTTGAATCGACAAGAACTTGTATTCTCAAGCAGAGTGCTGCAAGATTTCATTTTAATTTTCTACTTAAATCCGTTTGTGTGTGTAAATTGACCGACAAAAGCCCGCTCAGCTGAATGACCATTCTTTAATATGTTTTGTAAATAAGGCAACATCATTGCGGCCGAGTGGAGCTCTTTGACACCAGATTTAGTAAAAATTCCACTTATTCAGGGATGAGCAAAACGTGGGCGAATAATACCTATTCGGTAAATCCGAGCTTTCGCAAACAAGAAACAGTGCGACTCGTTTTTCAGGAGTCAAATTTTTAAAATATTTTTACATCTAAATTTTTATAGAAAATCATTCTTGAATCTCATTTTTAAGATTTGTTATTTGTTACGGACAGCTCGGCTCCGTGGGCTGAATGTTGTTTATTGTCCGAAACGACGCCGAGCTGTCTGATGAACCAAGATTAAAATCCGGTGCTAACAGCTTACTGTTTAGAAAATTCGACTGGGTTTTAGACTACTTAGAGCCGTGTCATTGACAAGAACAAAATTTTTTCAATTTTATTTTTAACAATCGTTTGGACAGATCGATTTATTTGAACAAATGCTCAATGAATTGTCAAAAATCGATCCAATTAATTTAATTTATAAATTGTATATTTTCAAATCCGGGTTTCGAAATTATTAAAAAAAACCAAAAATACCCAAGTTTTTTTAGTAATTTATAAAAGCAATTAGAAAAAAAATCACACATGCAAGCTAAAAACGATGGTCTTGCGTAACACAAAGTCCAGAGGCATAATGCTTGATGATGATTAACAAAAAACAATCAATTCATTAAAAAGAAAAGCAAAAATTTTATTTGGAACAATTTTTATTTCTCGAAAAAAATAAACTAAAAACAATTTTATTTCTACTTTCTTTTTTTTAAATAAATTTTTAAAAAATAAGTAAAATATCTCTAGATTAAATTTAAATTAGATTTCACTTATTTTGAATAATATTAAATGATAAGTGAAGGTAAAAACAATTAAAAAAAATTTCTAAAAAAAAGTCAATTTTAATTATTAAAAATGATGAAAATATTTTGTGAAATCATTTTTAAAGAATCAATCTGCTGCCTAAGTTACTATGGGACGTTCATCATAAACAGCGCCACTCATCCGAGCACTTAAGGCTGCGAACTCGACAACTATTTAGACTAGCTTGGAACCACAAACCAAGCGTATCTATAAATGGATACAAGCATATCCAAAAAAAGATACTTAACTTTTTTCACTAAGTACTAAGGATCTGCCAGACACGTCATCAGCTCTTGCTTGCAAGCCTCCTTGCCCTAACCGCTAGGCATCTGCATCATCACATTTTTTTGAGAATTCATTTTATTTAAATTTCAACTACTTTTGAAAATTAAAATAAAGTAATATTTTCCTCTGATTGTATTTTGTTTAGCCAAAAAGACATTTTCTCCTTTTTTTTGGGACTTTTTAAATAAGTATACCCTGCTTAAAGATTTATTTGACATAATTGAATAATAATTTTTCATTATTGATTTAAATCTTCATCGATTATTTTTATAAAATCAAATCAAAAAATTTTGACAAGGAATTTAAGAAATATTTTCTTTCTTTCAAAATTTGTATTTTTTTAATGTAAAAATTAAAAATCGATCAAATTATTACTTTTTTCTATATCAATTTAATTTTAAAATTTTAAAAATTTTCAAATTAACTAGCAATTCTAAAATATATTTCCCTAATTTTTTTATTTGTTTAAAATCTTCCCTCAGTTTGATTTTTAAAATTAAATTAAATTTTATAATTTTTATTGCTTTATTTTTCAAAAACAAATATAAGAAATTTTAAATTTTTACATTTTTTCTTTTTATTGCTACCAAAGCTTTGGCAATTAGTAATCTTTTTTTAAGCTCTAATTATTTTCAACTCTGTATTTGAATTAATAGGTCAAATACTAAAGCTAAAATAACAAAAAAATAACTCAGTTTTCATAATTTTATTATTAACTATTTAAATTTAATAATCAACTCTCTAGTTCAAAAAATAGTCACTTTCTTTCTATGCTCTACTCAAAATTATAATTTCAAAAGAAAATTAATGCCTAATTTGAAATTAAAATTTTTCACGCAAGCCTTAACGCAAACAAGAGTCTATTATTCATGGACTTTAGAGTTCTAGAGCTCAATTTATGAAATTTTTTGCGATATTTGTTGCAACTCTTAATCAGGCCTTAATGCTAATTTTTGTTATAGAAACAAAATTTTATAATTTTGGCAATTTTTTTCTCTGTTTTGGTTCCTAATAATGCAGAAACTAATCGATTTAGTCAATTTTTTAAACGATCCCTATTTAGTTACCAAAACCCAAAACTTCTTTAGCCTGAGCCTAATAGACGTGATCTCGGACGACGATTGCAATCAACAAGACAAACTAAAATCCACAAGCTTAAAACATGTCAAATCAGTTAATCATTTGGACAACACCAAGTGCCTGTACTTGGTAGGAAATTATTTTTATTATTGGTTTTTTTTGTTCATTACAAACATTGGCAATGAAGTGTTCTACATATCATTTCTTCCGTTTGTCACATGGAACTATGATGACAAAGTAATGATACTGACATGTATGGCATGGGCAATATCCATGTATATTGGCCAGGCTCTAAAGGACATACTAAGAATGCCCAGACCGAGTTCGCCTCCTGTAGCCAAAATTGAAGACAGATATTTGCATGAATATGGCTTTCCTTCCACACATGCAATGGCGGTTTTCACAATCTCATGGACTCTTTTGACTTTTGTATTCAGAACACTGCCCCACGAAGAAACAAGCACTTTGCGTTCGACAATCAGCCTGTTATCTTATGTGCTCATTTTTCTGGTCTGTTTGTCCCGAGTTTACCTTGGTATGCATACATATCTGGACATTTGTGGTGGTCTTGTATTGGCGTATGCTATCAACAACATTTTTATCTATTTCTCAAGTTCAGTGTATAATTTAATACATGACAGCTTTGTCGGTGGAGTTGTTTTTTCGTCGCTTTTTCTGCTGGTTTGTTTTGTGTATCCAAACAAAAAGCGATGGAGTTCGGCAAGAGCGGACACTTTTTTGATCATGGGTGTAGGCACTGGGCTGTCATTTGGAATGACTTGTAAGGCAGCACTGCAGATAGAAAGTGTTGGGAAGTTAAAATTTACTAATAGAGAAACTAATGAATTTTCTTTAATAAGCTTGGTGCTACTAAGAACTTTTATCGGCCTATTGTTACTTGTTGGTATTAGACTATTGTGCAAGGAATTATTTTATTTGTGTCTTAGAAAATGTTTAAATTTGAGCCCTAACACCACCAGATCAGACATTAAGGAAAAAATAAAAAATAATTACAAAACTGAAATAGCCTATAATTTTTTTGTCTATGCAAGCATTAGCTTTTCATCAGTTTTCAATGCCTTTTTGATATTTAGTTACTTTAACTTGATTTAAAATAAAAATCTATAACTTTTTATCTATTTTTTTTTATTTTTTTAAAATAATTTATTCCAGGTAAAAATATTTATTTTTGTTTATTTAAAAAATAATTTGGGACAAAATCCCTTGGCTGTTTGGAATGAATATTAAATCTCCCTTTCAGCCACGTTAGCGTTAATTTTGAGATTTGTAAAAGTTATTTTTGATTTTTTTAAAAATTGAAAAAACACATAAATTAGAGCAAAAGGTAAATGTTATACAAAAAATTGAATAATTTTGAGTTAATTAAGTTAAATATTCTTGAAAAATTGCTTAATGATAATGGCGGATAATTTTTGTTTACCGGTTTTTTAATAAGATCTCATCTAAATGAACATAAAAATATATCTCAATAAAAATTTAATAGAATGTAAGAAATGGTTACAGAAATAAACATTCTATTAAAAACTTTAAATAAGTAAATTGGTTAAGCAAAAAATTTCCAAAGATTTCAAGTAGAGAAAGCATTCTCCTGAATGATCATTATAAGTAAATATTCGGCACTGACCTTACTGATTTTGAAGAACTCTTTTCTATTGATTAAAATTTATTGGTTTTAAGCTTTTCAAATCAATTGATGGGATGATGATTCTTATAAAAATTTTTATCAAAATTTTCATGATCAAATAATTTTTTGCTGCTATCCCTAACAACTTAAATTTGATAATAGATTTTACAAGCATTTTTATATTATTTAACTTTAATTAAAAATAATTTTTTATTGATAAGTTCACTGTTACTATTTATTTTTTCAAAATCTTTTAAAATTGTTAATTCAGAGAAAAAAAATGACTAGTTTTTACTAAATAAAGAACATCTTGTTTTTGATATTGTCGTGAATGGGTATTTTTTGACTGATAATTCCTGAACTAAAAAAAAAAAAAAATTAATAAAATTTACAATTTTTTAAATATTAAATTTTTCTTTTATGTTACTTAGGAATATCTAGCGGTCTTCTAATGTAATCTCGCCCTCTAAATGCAGCCAAATGGGAATAGTATGCAGATGCTGGATAAGAAACACTTCGCGGACATCTCGCATAAACGTGACACAAATAGTGTGACAAAATTTGGAGTTGATTCATTGAAAACTCATTGTCGTCATGCAACAAAAAATATCTACATGGTCGACTAGTGCCCTAAAATAAAGATTTGAATTTTTCAACATCTTAAAAAACTCAAGCTTATTCTAGAAATACTTGAATTCCCATGTGTGAACACAAAAAGAAATCAAACATGTCTTTGGTGACTATGTCTTTGTCAACTACAGTACCGGGAGGAACATTTTTTGACCGTCCATTCTTTATTTATTGTTTATAAATTTTTAAAATAAAATTAAAAAAAAATGAATTACTTCATCTCTTGGATCTACTGGAAACAATCTTGTATGGTGACGTTTTTGAACTACAACAAATGTAATTCCGGGTTTGTAACCGGGATTTATTTTCATGCAAGCTTCTCTCATTTTGTTTATCTCATGTCTAAGAACCTAAATAAAAAATAAATATTAAACCAATAAACTTAAAATCAATTATTGAATTTTACAAGTGAAAATTGTCCCTCTGACACTCCATCTCGATAGAAAACAATTTTTTTCGGAAATCTATTTTGATTAAGGCTAGCGTGAGTTCTCAATAAATCATAAAACATTTCGTCCAAATTGTGTATCATTTCATAAGCTTGGCCTTTTTTAGATTTTTGTGCGTACAAGCGAGCAGCTAAAGATACAAATTATTTAAAAAAAAATTTAAAAAATTTATTTTATTATTAAAACTAGATTACCATAATAACAGCACTCTTTGTCCAAAGAACCAACCACGGCAGCTATTGAATCCGAAGCTTCGCCAGGAGCAGGATGTGTCACGTCTGCTCCAAAAATCATTAAAGGACCGTCAAAAAGAAGTTGAATATACTTTCCAAATCTTTAAATTTAGTTATTAAAAATTATTTTTTTGGAATTTTTTTTGGCAATTTAAAAAAAAATACAATCTATTTTCTCTGGACAAAACAAAATTAGTTCCACCGACTTTGCAGTTTATTTTGAGCAAAATATTTGAAATAGTTTGATCATTTATTCGATTGACATTTTTGTCTTCAACTCCTTGAGTTGGAATTCCATTAATCAAGTCTCCTTGAGTCTTGACAATCTTGTAAGCGTTTGTAGTTCCACCAAAAATGACCACAATCAATTGAATTCCCTTATATTTATCCATAATTTTAGTGACAATATTTTTGGTCATATTGTCATCCATTCTCCTTGTCTCATTTATTACATCCAGTGGATCAGCCATAAAAATGCCATGCTTTTCTCCAATATTTAGCAATGCATTAATAAAGGAATCTAGTGCATCATTTTTTACTCTAAATGCAAAATTGATGACTATCCATTTTTCAATTTTAATAGGTTGGTAAAATTTTGAATTCCTATGGTCCCATTGACCTTTTTCTCCAATATTTTTTGAATTAATTTTTTGAGTTTTATATTGGACATCAGGCGGTTCAAGCACTCTACCATCAACCTCGACCATTCTCAAATTGACATCAATATTGTATTCTTTCAAAACTGGATCTTGATTTATGTTCGAATACTTTGTCCATTGATCAATATACTTCATTCGGTCGGGAGCAGGCACAGCCGTTCTTTTAATCATGCCTTGGGTTTCTTTTTCATCTAGTTTTTTTTTGTTCTTAAGCTCAGTGCTACAAAGCTCCATTGGCAAATAATTACCTCTGCCCAAGTCGATACATGGCAAATTGCTGAATCTCAATGGTATTTTGTAGTGTTGTTTGAGATATTCGGCTACCGAAACAGTTGTCTTTGTTCCATCTGGTTTGTTCCATTCAAATTTATGCGAAACAGGATCAGGCCCAAAACCTCTTATTTTTTTTCTAAAGCCCCCAGTCTTTGTCTTAATTTCCCGATTTTTATATGCTTCTACAAAGCTATAGCCTACAATTCCTTCTTTTTTGTCTCCCAAAATGGCATTTCTTAAATTTGGAATGTCACAATTGTAGTGATATTTAGCTAGTTCAATCAAGTCTTGACAAATAAAAAAAGCCGCATTAGCTGAATCAACATTCCATGTAAGACCCAATTCAGATGGTCTCACTGAACTGTAAGCTCCTTTCCACAACTCTAGGCCAAAGTTTAAATCAAATCTGTCATTGCCTTCTTTAAAAAACGACCTATTCACATTAATGCACGAATAGTTTAAATTATGAGTCAGGATCAAATCCAATATTTGAATTTCCAATGACTGGTAAAAATTTTTTTCTACTGTTACTTGATTAATGGGTTTTAGAGTAATCAGAAAAATACCATTTTCTACATTTAGTTCATAAGTTGCACTTTTTTCAAAAGGTAACTTGACCAAAGAATACAAATTCTTACTAAAATTATAAACAATTTTGTTTTTGTACACATCGGAAAATTTGCTCTGCAAAATCAGGAACATTTTTCTCATCAAAGTTTTGTTACTAATCAATTTTTCATCTTCAGCTTTGGTCGACTTTCTCTTCATTTCCACATCATATTGATAGACAGTAAATGAATTTTTTAAATTCAATCTATAATGATTAGTTCGAAGCTTAATTGGTCGACCCTCAGTTCCGCGTGTTGCTGGTTTTGGCGGAAATTCCATCTTAACCAATTGAGAAGGTTTGGCTTCTTCCTCAGAAACAGACTCTTTAATCGGCTCTGGCATCGGTGGAATTTCTTCAACCACTGTTTTTTGAACAACCTGCTTAGTCTCTTGTGTTGGTGCAGGCTTACTGGCTCCCCAAGCTGGCCTAGCAGGCGATGAAACACCTAGTTGGGGAAAATCTTCCTCAATAGCTGACACTCGTGGAGCTTGGGGCTGCTGCGGTGTGCCCCTGCGCCTTGAAGCTTGAGGCTGCTGCGGTGCACCCCTGCCCCTTGTAGCTTGAGGCTGCTGCGGCGCACCTCTGCCTCTAGTGGGCTGAGATCCCCTGCCTCTCGGCGATTCAGTGCCTCGGCCCCTTCCACCTCGGCCTCGGTTCGACCACGCACCCTGTTCGGACATGATTTTACTTTTGATTTTTTTCTTTAAAAAAAAGAAGAGCCTAAAATAAAATTTCTATAAAAAGATTTGTTTATAATATTTATAGCTGACAGTGTAATTTTGGGTGAAAATATTTTTGCATGTATTATATTTTATGTTTATAAACTTTTGAGGATTGAAAATATTATAATAATGTAATTTATAATTTTTAAAAAATAATAAAAAAAATAAGATAAAATTTTTGTGAATTTTGCAATTTAGATAAGAAAAGATGGATAATTTTATGGATGACGATGAGGAGGAGATCCTTACTGACAATGATCTGATTGAAATGGACGAAAATGAATTGATCTACGACTCTCAGGCCTCGTCAAGCGAAGAGCTGAACCACATGGACGCAAAAAGTGAAATAAGCGAGACTGAAGACCAATTCGAACTGACACCTGAACACTGTAGGCTACTGCAACTTTTCTCTCTGACAGATCATGTTAATGTAAAAAAATAAACAAAAATAAATTACTTAAACTTAGACTAAAAATTTCGAAATTACAGAGTCTATTTTCAAAAACTGGAAGTGGAGATTTGGCAACATTTTTGTACAATCATTGGAAAATCTATGCTCCCATTTGTTTCAATGCTTCGGACATACCCAAGAGAAACATGATAGAAACAGACTCGGATAAAATTCTCCTCAGACCATTGGAAATTTATTTGTCCAACAATTTGGACAGTGATAAGTATTTTAATGAGCTAAAGGAGTTGGAAGATCCGCCGACAGTGTGTGGCCGGGTGTTTAAAAGTGGTGAGCCATCTTATTTTTGTCGAGAGTGCGGCACTGATCCCACTTGTGTCCTTTGTTCGATTTGTTTTCGTCACAGTAAGCACAGGTACCATAAATACGTGATGATGACTTCAGGTGGAGGTGGCTACTGTGACTGCGGTGATCCTGAAGCCTGGAAGTCCGATCCTTGCTGTGAACTGCACATGCCAAAATCGGTCAATCAACCAGTTGACGAAGATACACCTCAAAATTACTACAACAAGTTGCCAAATGATTTGGTTGAGCGTGCCAAACAGCTTTTTTCCTATCTATTAGAATTTGTCTTTGAAGTTATTAGCACTAATAAAGAAGATCTGCCTGAGAATTTGCGCCCAAGGTAGTTTTTTTGTTTATAATTTATTTAAGATTGGAAAAAGATTGTTATTTTTAGAAATGCTGATGATGATTATGTCACAATGCTATATAATGATGAGATTCATAGTTACGAACAAGTGGTCACTACTCTCAAAAAAGTGATTGCTACCGATGAGAGAAAAGCTTTCGATTATGCCAAAATTGTTGATAAAGAAGGCCGAAGTGCTATCAAGCGCTCTAAAAAAAGCGTTTGTGATGAAATTAAGCAAAATATTGAAGTACCGTTATTAATTAATAAAAAATTGTGAAATTTTTTTTCTTATTTAGAAAACCATGAGCGGACCCAATAGTAAACCTTTGGATACAAAAGTGTTTCATCATAGTTTAGTTGCGCATCAATATTTTGCCGAAAAAATACTTATTTGGCTCCAAAAAATATGCAGCTTTTCGAGTAAAAATTCTAGTTTTTTTTTCAATTTTTAAAATTCATAAAAAAAAGAGGGTCTTAAAAACATTCTTTGTGAGGTTGGAACATTCAATGATTCAAATAATCAAAAAATAATCGAAAAGTTAATGATTAATGACAGTGTTTATTGGAAGAGTATGATATAAAATTTGATTTTAAATCTATTTTTTAATAATGTATTTGTCAGGTGCGAGAACAATTTTGCACCAATTTTACATTTCCATGTTTTTCATGGACAGCTATTGGAAAAAAAAGTTTTCCATTTTGTTCATAAAAGTAAATTGATGAAAAAATATTAGTTCAAGTTTTAATTATTTTTTTTTAAAAAAAGAACTATAAAATTATATGGAACAGTCATGTAAAAAATCCGGATGACACCGCTTCATTGACCGACTTGACTGTACAAATATTTACAGTGCCAAGTTTGGTAATTTAAGTAATAAGAAAAATATTGGAAAAAATTGATTTTATTTTTATTTCAGTCCAAATATTTAATAGAGAAATACAACATCATTCAGACAATTATGGATACTATGGTTGAACACTCGACCACTAGTACATTTCTCATGCCGAAATTTGTTTTTAACTAATTTCTGATTCATTATCTTTTAGATCAACAAGGTAAGTTGAGCTTTCCGAGAAGCCGATACCGCAGTGGGTCTGAATTTAAACGAGCTCAGAGCATGCTTTTTGATCTTAAGTAAAATTAAATCAATTTTAATTTTTAATAAATTGATTTACTCTTTTAGATACTGTTTGACATCAGCTCCTAAAATTTGGAACGATGATTTGAGGAATAATTATCTAAATGGTTTTAAATCCTTTGTTAATTTTTTGAAAAAAATGCACGTAAGTTATTATTTTTATTTTAACTTGAGAATCGATCCAATTTGATCAACAAATGTCACTTTGAATTTTTAAATGTAATTAAGCAAACCATAATTTAAAAGCTTTAGGTTGGTAGGACTCTATCTATAGCAATTATTATTCCGAACTATCAATAGCACATTAAACCCTTTAATTTCCATGACAATTTTACTAAAATTTTTCTAATTAGAGATAATTTCGATTATTCAGGTATTTTGAATTTTTCACACATTTTAAAAATAAATTTGACCATCAATATTTTTAAAGAAAAAAAATTTAAATCAAATCAATATCAATTTTATTAACCAAAGTTTGGGCAAATTAAAGTTAATTTAATTATTTTCTTAGTTATTTAAGTCTTAATTTTCAAAGGATAAGTTTTTAAAAAAAAATAGCCAAAACTAATATTATTTATTACTCTGATAAAATTAAAAAATCTACAAAAATTATCATTCGAATCTCCATTCAAAATGAATTACTGGTAGATAACTTTTTAATTTTCAAGTAAGAGCTTATTTATATAGATTTTAAAGAGAATTAAAAAGATGCGTTCAAGAAAGCTACCATATTCTACCCCTGCTTCAGAATTTTATCATTCACTATTTTGAAAATAATTGAAAAAATAATTAGCTTTAAAATTAAATTTTTTATTAAAAGAAAAATTTAAAAATAAAAAAGCTACTTTCTAATTTTTTTAGGGTATGGACAAACTAAAAAGATATATACAGCAGCACATAGAATATGAACCAGAGTGGGAAACAAGCTTTAATCTAGTAATTAAACTACAAAAATCAATTACAAAGTTGATCGAATGGTGTTCTAGCGACCAAAATGTTTATGAACAGTCTATAGAATACTTGTTGTGTGTTTTGCATCAAACTGAAACAAATGAACCTCTATTTGCCTATAGATACAACTCAGTTAAATTCAATGATATTGCCTATGAATTCATTGATTATAAAGTGATACGAGAAGAGGTCAGCATTCACGCACCTTTGAGCCGCATGTTAGCCGCTGTTTTCTCCCGAATGGGAAGATTTAACCTCAATTTTAAAGACCTATTGGAAAAACTAGAGTCAAATGTGTCAATTCCGCAACCAAAGGCGCTGAGCCTGATCGAACCGTCATTGAGAGCCCTAATTTTAGTAGCCCAAACAAATGCTGGCTTTTGGAAACGAAATGGCTTTTCTTTGCTGAGTCAAGTTTACTTTTATTCCAATATAAAATGCAGACATGAAATGTTTGACCGAGACGTCCAGTGTCTTCAAATGGGCGCATCTCTAATGAATCCAAATGAATTTTTAATCAATTTATTAAATCATTACGACATTTATGAATTTTTAACAAAGTAACAAAAATTTTTTGTTTAGCTTATCTTTAAAAAATAGACTTAAATTTTTTACTTTCAAGTGAAAATTTTGAATTGTCTAAAAGTGAAAAAGTAACTGACGACCAGAAATTGGACTATTTGGCATCAATGAGTCAAGAGTTTTTAGAATTACTGATTTATATTTTTAGTGAGAGATTTAGTCCAAATATGAGTCAAATCGAGGCGAGTAAACGCCTTGAACGAGAAGTAATACACCAATTGTGCATTTCGCCCATGGCTCATTCGGACCTTGTCAAAAACATATTTCCGGATAACGAAAAATTTACCAACGAGCTAGAAAATGTTCTAGATCGAATAGCAAATTTTAAGTAAATAAATTTTTTAAGAAAATTTTAGCAACTTTTTTTTTTTATTATTTTTGCTGTTTAGGTCATCATTGAACTCAAAGGGGGTCTATGAGTTAAAAGAAGAATACCAAGTATACTACAGTCCTTATTTCTATCACTATACTCGATCTGAGAAAACAAAGGTTTTTTTATTCATTTTTTTATCACTTTTTTCCAAATAAATAAGAAAAAATTTTAGTCCGAAGAATATCAATTGAGCAAAAAAAAAACTGAGACCGAAAGATTTTTTAAGCCTCCACGTCTCCCGCCTTTGACCGAACTCTACTCAAACATAAACCATTTGCTTGATTGCGATGTGTTTGTACGAATAGTTTTTTGCCTCATTAGGCGTCAAATTCATCAGTCAAAATTGAGCACCTATGGCCAAATACTGCGGATTTTACACTTGATCGGTTTGGCCTTGTACGAAGAACAGGATGATGTGGACAAAAATATTCAAAGCTTGGAAAGTAATCAAACTTATTTGTTTAAGTTTTTGGACAAAAGCGTTCTTAACAAAAAAAAGACAAGTCTTTTTTCAATAAAAACATTCAAGACAGAGGACAATTTGGTCAAATTGCTTGATGACTTGATAAATGTGCCAAATAATGAGCCATTTAAGCAAATGGTCGTTTGGATAAATGACTATTCGCTTAAGCTTTTGAAGCTAAAGCATAAAATTGATCAGCAAAAGAGCCAGCAAGCAGGCGAAGGTACGTCCAGATTGGAAGAGGAAAAAGCATTAAAAGAAAAAAGAAAAAATGAAATAGCCGAGAAAAGACGTGCGAAGATCTTGGCTCAGTTGAATTTGCAATCGAAAAAATTCATCGAAAGCCACAAGAGTTTTTATGAAGAGACCAAAGTTGGCAGTGTGGCATCGGAGATGAAAAAAATTTCCCAAGATTTGATGGAAGTGGACCAGGACTTGGAAAAAGTTGTATGCATTGGACCTGAGCGAAAAATAAATACCTCAACATCGACAAAAATAAGCCGGTGCATTCTATGTCAAGAAGAAGAGGAAATAAATTTAAAAAGTTCAGCTATGGTCTTATGCTGTTACGTCCAAATGTAATTTTTTTTTGAATTTTTTTTCTTATTTTAAACTCTTTTTAAAAGGTCCAAAGTTTTGTCCAAAAACAGAGTGGAAAAAATTGAAGATTTTGAAAAGTTTGATTCTTTATTTATGAAAAACACCCTCGCCTGGGGCATAGCATCTACAAGCTGCGGACATATAATGCATGCTAGTTGCTGGCAAAAGTAATTTTTATGTAAAAAGAATTTTTTGTCCTAAAATTTTTACCAAGATATGTGGATACTGTGCGCCAGATTGAGAGTAGACGCAATGCTAGATTTTTATCCTTCGATTTTAAACGTAATGAATACATATGTCCTTTGTGTGAAACAATTGGAAATACTGTTTTGCCAATCTATCCCGATTTGAATAGTCTTACACAGCCAACCTTGCAAACCGATGCAAAATCTATAGAGATCACATTCGAAGATTGGATCGATGGTCTGGAAAAAACTTTGGAAAATTCAGTCAAAAAAGAACTCCACGAAGACAAAGGTAATTGAGAAATAATTTTTTTTTCTTTAATCTCAAATCAAGAAGACAATAATTTTTATTTCTTATTTTAACATTTATTCATTTATTTGTGAAGTATTTTTTTCTAGTATATTTTGTGAAATTTTTTCTTATTGAAGGTTTTCTTAAAATTTAATAAAATACTCCAAGGTATTTGTTACCTTAGACTATTTCTTAAAGCATATGATAAAATTAAAGAAATAAATTTTAATGAGATAAAAATCATCCATCAAAAAAATAGTTTTCACTTTAAAATTTTTTATGCATTTAAAAAATTTAGTATAGAAAACTAATAATTTACTTATGTTTAATTAAATAATTTTAAAATCAATTTTTTTTCACTAAAAAATTATATGTTCTTTAAAGATTAATTTTTTAATTATGTCATGTGGATACTATTTACTTTTGATATTTTATTATCATCATTTTTATCTACATTTAGAAATTTTTATTTTGATTAGATTTTTCTCTGAAAAATTTAAAAAGGTTTCAACAAAAATAAATTGAAATTTTAAATTTTATTTATTTATCCTATTCATTTATAAAAAATTCCTGCTAAAAGCAAACTTAAGTCGAATCTAAACTAAACAATTTTGGTTGTTTATTAAAATAATATTTCTGCAATAATGCGTTTAAATAGTCACTTAGTGACATACATTACACAATTTTTACTTAATAATACATATACAAAATAAATAAAATTAAAAATAAAGTTAAATAATATACAAAAAAATAGAAGGATTTAAAATGTTTAGTTAATATTTGATAGTAGTTGTTAGGTAGCAATTGCATAAAGGAGTTGGATATTCGATAAATCTTGATTCAAAACCTTATCTATATTCTTCCACCAGTCTAACGACCATTGGAGCAGAATGACTCAGTGCTCTCCTGGCATATTTCAGCTTCAAAGTAGGCCGAACTGCTGAATTTTGAATAACTTGTATATTTTTGATGTTAGTTTCTGAGAATGAATCTGAAAAAGGAAAAGAATAATCCAAGATTGATTCTATCAAAGATTTGTAAAGATTCCCTAACGTTTTTGGTTTTAGACTCCATTTTTAATTTGAGAGATATTTTATCAAGTTAAGCTTTGAGGGGGTAGATCAAATGTAATTAGCTTGTAAATTAGTCCATCGTGCCAAACTCTATCAAAAGCTTTAGAGATGTCAAAATAAAGACAACATACGTTCTTCTTTCTATCTAAAGATTCTACAACTTTTTGAATTAGAAAATAAAGATTGTCTGCAGTACGTCTATGTTCTTGAATCCAACGCTAGTGATTCCACTTGAATATTATACTCAAGTAATTACTCAAAAAGAAAATCCTCAAAGACACTCTAAATTAAAGGCGATTAATGAACCATTTTGGATTTTTTCAATTTGAACAAAAACTAATTCTTGTTTTTATAGCTAATGAATTAAAATTTAAACAACAAAATGCTAATCAAACTAATTTCGAATATTCTAAAAATAATTTTAAAAAAATAAATTATTTTCAACATTTAATAATTAAACAACAAAAATAAAAACAAAATGCTATTATTTAAGAATTTCTAGTAAAAATTTCTTTCTAATAACTAGTGCCATAAATTTGATTTTTTTTATATATTAAAAGATATTAAAATTTTTGACTGTAAAAAGCCTTTTTACACAAATACTCATAAAACCAAAAATTAAAAATTTTTTTTAAAGATGTTTTTATTATAAATCCCTGTCCACTATCAACAATAACAAAACTAATGAGAGATGCGGTTGCTAGTAATTTCCGCCTGTTGTTTGAGAGTGAATATGCCCAAAGTATATTACCTTCTGTGGCTACAATAGCTGAACCAACCGAGCAAAAATTCAGCAGCGAAACAATGAACATAATCGAAAATTTCACACGAGCAGCGTTCACGTTTGGTTACAATACTTTACCACACGATGATGATTCCCGGATGCCCATAAGCATTTGGACCAATTGTGCCTACACCATCCAAGTCACAGGTAAATAAATTTTATTTAAAACATAAAGAAATTACAGTTTTTTTAAATCATTTTCAAAGAACAATTGTTAAGATTTGAAGCGAAGCCTCTTTTTCACAGCTTAACATTCAAACAAACCGATCTTATATCCAATTTAGTTAAGCAAGCAGCCATTTACGGTATTCTGAAAAATACCGAATCGGTGCGAAAAAGTTGTCTCAGACTGTTAGCTACTTGCATGCCGTACAAAACCGCGTTTTTCGAGCTCAAAAATTTAATGGACTTAGACATGTTTCACATGTTGGTTTATCTGTGCTTGTCAATGCCAAATTTGTACAACGATTCGCCAGATCTAAGCTCAGTTCTTTATGGTGGCATAAATGACTTGAATATTTTAAAACTGATCCTCATCGCTCATTCGGTCCAAATATTGCTCGCCAAAATTTCATACAAAAAATTTTTACCAAGTCCTCTAGAAACCAGTGCCGATCAAGACCAAAAACACAATAAAATTTTTGAATTCTATAAATTTTTGCTCAATTTTTGCGCGGATAAAGGCATAGTAAAAGTGACCAACGATGACCAAGAGTTGCTGAGAAGTCCAGCAGAAATCTACACCACTTTAAAATATGCATTGATGCCTTTTTTGAGGTGTTCAGCTTTGTTTTTTTCTAATTTAACAAATACAAGTCCTTTGCTTTCCATTAGGGACAACGAAGGTATTTTTAGATTATTTAATAGTTTATCTGTAGCTGATGATTTTAAATTAGATGAGATGGACAAAAATTTTGATGCAATAATGACTTTTTTGGGCATTAAAGAAGACCTGAGTGAAATACTTGACATTAAATCATCTCCAGTTAAAATATTGGTTGAGTCGTGAGTGTTTTAGGTATCTATAGAAAATGCTTGGTTTAATTTTGTTATTTTTCCTAGTTGGTTGACCACAGAATCCAAGGTGCAATCCAGAAAAGGTCTAAAAATTGATTATCCCTTTGAATTAAACAAATTCATAGAACTACCAAATGATTTTGTCGATCTAATGAGCATGTCTACATCGAACAATGTGTAAGAGAGAAAAAATTTTAATTTTTATTTGAAAAAATTAATTAGAATTTTGATTAAAAAATAATTTTTAATTTTTTTAAATTTTTAGTTGTACGTCAAGACAGTCAAGTATAATTGATCGAACTGCTGAATCGGCCAACATAATATGCTTGGTATGTGGAGAATTGCTGTGTAGTCAAATAAACTGTTGCCAAAAAGATTTGTTCAAAAAAAGAGTGGGTAACTGTACGGCTCACGCTTATTCTTGTGGTGGTAAAACCGGTGTTTTTCTCAGAGTGTCCGAGTGTCAAGTTCTTCTTTTGAATTTGAATTATTCTGACTCGTCTGACTTAGAAGTAAAAGGCTGCTTTCTTCCAGCGCCATATTTGGACGACTATGGCGAAACCGATCAGGGATTACGGTAAATTTCCAAAATTAGAAAATCAAATTTTTTTTAATGAAAAAAATTAAGACGCGGTAATCCTCTAAAATTATGCAAGGCTAGATACGACAAGCTTTACAAAGACTGGTTATCTCATGCCATACCAGAGGTCATATCGAGACAATTTCAAATGCAAACGAGTATGGTGACTGCAAATTGGTTTGAATTTTAAGTTAAACTCACTTTTTAAATTTTTAAAATCGAAAATAAATATTATTCAAGTGATTTTAAAATTTTTTCAATCTCAAAAATTTCTACTTCTCAAGACAAAATTTCGTCTTTTTAATAAAATTTATTCATAAATTAATAATTAAAAATTATAAAAGCATACAGATACTTCATTTAGTAAATACAATCGAAATTATTTTGAAAAAAAATGTCGCCAGTTCCTCCAACTGATAAAGAGCTCGAAAAAATTCACCAAGAAGTAGGCGAAGATGCACACATGCCCAGCAATGTGGACAATTTAGATGAATATGATCAAATACCACAAGAAGTGCCTAGTGTGGATAATTTTGAGCCATCTGATGATGAGGAAGACGATTCTGGAAGTGACAGCGAACCTGATTTAGATCCAGACATTCATTTTGAGCTGTTGGCTTCCTCTAGAGCTGGACCGAATATTTTGAATAAGAACCAGGTCAGCTATGATAATTCACATCTACTCGAACATGACATATTCGAACTAAAAAATACCTTGGAGAGTGAGAATATTGAGATTGATGAACAGAAATCTGATAAAATTGCTTCCTTGATGTCCAATTTTAAGATGCCTGAGAATGCCGTTCCCGAATGGGCCAAACTTGTACCCGAAAATGTGTGGAAAAAAAATTTAATCGACTCATTAAATGCCAAAAAAACTGATTTATTTGATTGTAAAAAGTCAAATTAAACTTATTTTTTTTTTAACTTTAATTTATATATTTTTTTTAATTGATTTAATACTGTTTTCGAAATAAAGTGATAAATTTTAGCTATTTTGATGCAATATTAAAATAAAATATCGAATTTAAAATAGGAAAAGATTTCAACAGGTGAAATGATAGGGAAGCCATTTGCTTTTAAGCTGTTTAAGTGAAAAGGAGTCTTGTTGACTTTACCAAATACTTAGAAAATTGTTTTAAAATTTAATGAAACCACCAACACTTTATTTACCTAATTAAAAATCAAAGAGCAGCAACCAAAAATTAAAAAAAAATATTATTATTAGGTTGTTTAATAAGTTTTTTTGTCGATTTTTAAATGAAAAAATCTCATCAAAGATTAAAATTTTTTTATGCAATGTTGTACATCATTTGAAAGAGCAACTCTTGTTCTTTCAAATGATATATAAGATTTTATGTTTGCTTTTTAAATTTCTAAATAATTTACTAAATAAAAATGTATGACAAAAAAATGCATATCCGCCACTGCATGTTATTCAAGTTTAACGAAGGATAAAATGCGACAGAGGCTACCAAATCGATTTGTTTGGTATATGGCGACGACGCTCTGACTGTTCAAAATTGGTTTGCTGGATTCAAAGCTGGAGATTTCGACCTCAATGACAAAGAACGCGTTGGGAGAACCGTCGAAGCTGATGACGCGTGTTTGGTGGGATCAGAAGGGTATAATCTATTATGAGCTACTGCAATCCAAGCAAACGATAACCGCAGACCTTTGATACGTTTGAGTCACGGTTTGGAAACAAAACGGCCACACAGAGCTAAAGGAGAGCGAAAAGTGATTCTGTTGTAGTTCTCTAAATAACTACATCATCTTCTCACTTAAAGAGCAGTTTGTTTTGATTTAAAATATTACATATGCATGTTTGTTTAATTATATAGAAGCATGTTGAAATTGTAGCACATGTTTTAGTTTTTCAGTTTTACTTATTATATTATTTTTGTTATTCTTTTTCCTATCTTTTTCTTTATATATTGTATTTTTCTTTAGGCTAGAAGTGGCTAAAACATAATTAAATAAAATATTTACTAAGAAGAATTTCTTTTATTTATTTTAAACATTTAGAGTATAAACCGCTTAGTGCCGAATAAGTAGGTTTATTACATTGGCGTCCCTAGGTTTCTTTCTTTATTAGAATTGATTTAGAAACGAACAAAAGAAAAACGTGTACTCTAACACTAAATACTAACAAAAATAGTATATTAGTAGTAACACGCGAATTAAAGTATTAACATAGGCACATACTTATTCCTTTTTCTCTTATTATTTTCCGAATTGTCAAAATGAACTTTTTGAAATTCACGGTACTTTTCTTTATCTTTTTCATACGCGTAAATGCTTGGATAAACTTCCATAAAAAGAAGAATTTGTACCTGAACCATCATTAACGGATCGAATCATATCTTATTTAATCCGTATCTGGACAAATACGATTCAACTCGTAAATGGTGTTAGTTGTTCCGTCATAGTTTATACAACAACGGAAACAATAATTTTTTTCTCGCTTGTTTTGTCAACTTTCATAGCATTGAAGTATTTTCGTAAAGGGAGGCATTCCACGCCAAAGACAACCTTACACGTTATTAGTACCATGCATGTTAATAACTCAAACAACAACAAAAAATGTCGTATTGAGGATCGAAATCCCGCAATAAATACGAACATTCTAAAAATTCCCGACGTATTCAGAAAAGGTAAGGATGGTAAATCCTGGATGACCGTCATGGAATCATTTTTAAAAGACTTCGACAAATCCGAATGGGTTCGTGTAGCAGTAAGCTACATAGAAAATCAAATATTGAAGCAATTTTCAAATTTAGAATCATTTTTAAAAGATCACGAAAATGGATTTGAGCAATTCAAAACCGCCTTCTTGCGACTAGTAGTACCACAAACAGCTCTTACCCAGTCTATTTCTAACTGGACAAAACTCAATGAGTACAAGCAAAGGCAGAGTCAGTCAATTTCAGACTACGGACAAAATATCATTAATTTGGTTAATAGTGTTTTTCCAAACTTGGAGGGCTCAATCGATTTGGACCATATCATTAAGGAGAGATTCGTTGAAGGCCTTTCCAACGTACGCTTAAGAGAAGTTGCACGTACAAAAATGCACAAAATGCGAGCGTTTAAACCCGATGAATTTTTTGGAATCCAAAGCATCATTGACTACGTGAACTGCAAAAACAATGGCTTCGACAGAAATAGTAGCACTGTAGCAATGTATACAAAGAACAATCTCTATACAAGTGAAACTGATTACAATGGGAAACAAAAGACAACTGAGAATAATATGAATCTAAACCAGAAGAGTTCATATCAGCAACAATCTTACAATACTCAGTACAACCCATACAATCGGAACCAAAAATCGGTCCGACTCAACAAAGCGATCAATATCAACATCAGCAACACCAACAGCAGAAAAAGCCGGAAGAACAAAAAAGGTCAGTAAATGAAGAAATTCTAAATGTTGATTCGGGACAAAATAAAGATTTTTCTAACCCAATTTTTGGTCAAGCTATCTTAAACAATACTTTGGTAAAGTACTTGTGCGATAGTGGTGCACGTAGATCTTTAACTTTTTAACATAATTAAAAAACATGATCCACAAATAATACTTGAAACCTATACAGGAAAAGACTTATTTTCTTGTAGCGGAAAGATTAAAATTTTTGGTTTTGTTTTTTTAAAAAAATTTGTTATTTCACCGGAAGTCATAATGAAGAATGTTAGATTAATTGTCACCGAAAATGTCACAGACCACGATTTTATTCTTGGTCGCGATTTAGTACAAAAAATTCCGGATTTTAGAACAAAATTTTGTGAAATGCAGAGCAAAATAAGAAAAATGTCCAATCAGGTGAAAAAATCTTCAAATCGGAGAGGAAACATTTATTAAATAACTCAGTCAAAAGGAGGAGCTGCAATTCAGAAACACTCACTTGTTTATCAAGTAGTAGCACTTGTAGTACTGAAAGTATACAAATGAACACAGAAACTCTCGAAAATTATCCTGAAACGTTTGAGGCTCCTAACTTTCGTTTCAAATCAATTGATGATGCAAGACAAGTGGTAGTAGAGGAATTGAGAAATATCTCGGCAAAAGATGTTGTTGACTTAAGACCAAATTTCAACTCGGATGCAGCATTTCGAATTGAATTCATCGATTCGAACCAGAAACCACTGAAATGTAAATCCAGACCACTTCCATACCACTTGAAAGAAAAAGTGCATCGGGAAATCGAAAAACAGTTAGAGGCAAAAATTATTCGAACCAGTAATAGCCCATGGTGTTCACCTATACATGTCGTTCACAAACCAGACGGTTCAATTCGAATAACTGTGGACTACAAAGCCTTAAACAAGTTTATAAAGGATGATAATTATCCTTTGCCGTCAATCCAAGACTTGTACAACAAGCTCGCTGAAGCAGACACTTTCACCAAAATAGACATGAAAGCGGCCTATCACCAAATTCCAATCGCAACTGAATCGATTGAGGTTACAGCATTTATCTGCGAATTTGGAATATTTGAATATCTCTCAATGCCAATGGGCATTAAATCAGCACCAGGCTGGTTCCAAAGATTCATTGAAAGAGTTTTAAATAAATTTATTGTAAATAATATGCTAAGAGTATATTTGGACGACACAATCATTTTTACAAACTCTTCTAAATTAGGGATTGATTGGCATGTAGAAGTAGTTAAAGAAGTAATTGACACACTAAAGTCAAGAAACCTAAAAATTTCCTTTGAAAAATGTGTCCCAGTAGTAGAAGAAGTTGAACTACTTGGCAATACTGTATCAAAAAATCGAATAAGACCAAATCCAAATCGAGCTAAGTGCCTTGAAAATAGAACTCGACCAACCAATATCAGAGAACTACAATCATGGCTCGGAGTTGCCAATCATTATCGAAGATTTATCGCCCATTACGCAAAATTGACTAAACCTCTTTATGACATGATGAATCTCAAAGAAATTCCATTAAGATGTAGAAAAAAGAACGGGGCAGTAGACGGGAAAAAAGTACCTTTAGAATGGACTGCTGAAGCAGAAAAGAGCTTCATTGATGTCAGGGAAACTCTTTGTAGTAATTTGGTTCTGGTACTTCCAAACTTTCAAGAACAATTTTTTCTCTCTACTGACGCATGCGAATACGGCTATGGCGCCGTATTAGAACAGATAATTGAAAATGTAGCATACCCAATCGCTTATTTCTCAAAAAGCTATACAAAAGCCAAGAGAAATTATTCAACAACTGAGAAAGAGCTATTAGCAGTGGTTATGTCGATCGAGTACTTTCATCAATACTTATATGGAAAATTCTTCACCGTAAAGACCGATCACCAACCGCTAACTTGGATTTTGAATAAAAAGAACACACATCCCAGACTCGAACGCTGGCTTCTCAGACTGAACCAATATTTATTTGAAATAATCTATCAAGCAGGTAAAGAAAATGTTGTAGCTGATATGTTGTCAAGATTACCAGATGAAAATGAAGTGGCTGAGTCCAATGATGACTACTTAGACAATTTAGTAGCAATGGTAGATGAAAAAGAGGAAGAAATGGTCTCATTAGAAACTGACACAAGTGAAAATGCAAAAATTATTTCACAAAATCCAAACTCTAACCAGATAGAGCAATACCGGAGTTTGAACAATGAACAATTAAAAGATGAAGACATCGAATGGATGATCGATTTAAAAAAAACTCACAAGGATAAAAAACCCAAAATAAATATTTTTGAAAACCAAGTTAGACAAAATTTGTATAAACAATTTGACAATTTATTTATGGTTGAAGGTGTTCTTTACAGACACTAAGAAGACCGTAATGGCTTTTTAGTTACGCAATTTGTTCTTCCAAAACAAGTAGTCGCAGAAGTAATAGAACATATCCATTCTTCGATTTTTAATGCCCATCTTGGTCGGCACAAAACAACAGGAAAAATTATTGAAAGGTTTTATAGACCATTTTTGAAAGAAGAAATTAAAAATTGTATTAAACATTGTGACATATGCCAAAAGACAAAGAGTAAAAAAAACGAAGGTTTGGCAGAATTACTTTACTTGACACCCTGCCGCCCAAATCAATTAATCACAACTGATTTTGCTGGTCCTTTTAAAACCACTAGTCGAGGAAACAAATACTTACAAATTATTGCAGATCATTTCACTAAACTGATGCTCTTGTGTCCCACAAAAGATGCTAAAGCAATAACAGCAGCAGGTAATGTAATAGATGAATGGGCATGTGAGTACGGTATACCAGAAGCAGTTTTGTCCGATGGGGCTAAATGTTTTCAATCAAAATTAAGTGACCTTGTTTATGATTTTTTAGACATAAGGCGTTTGAAAACGACTCCATTTCACCCTCAATGTGATGGCCTTAGTGAAAGAGGCGTTCGGACATTCAAAACAATGATTCAAGCTCATATAGACCTTGACCAAACAACATGGGACATACACTGTAAAAAATACACTTTTGCATACAACACTTCCGTTCATTCAACCACAAATCAAACTCCATTTGAGATGATGTTTGGCAGAAAACCAAGAATACCAATTGACATAATTACACCAACTACAGATGTTCTAGGTAGACTTCCAATTTTACAAGAATACAAATTAGTCAATGAACATGGTGAAGTAGTAGTCCTGGAGGATGTAGAAGACACAATTTTAGCCAACTCCGCCAATGTGGCAGGAAATTATTTAAATGAGCTGAAAGAGAAAATGTCAATAAGTTATAAAATAGCAGCAACAAATCGAAACATCAAAATGGAAAAATCAAAAATCGATTTTGATCGAAGAATTAAAAAAGTCGATTATAACATTGGTGATTTTGTGTTGTGTGATTACCCAAAATTAAAAAAAGGATTATCACAAGGTATTGCAAGAAAATTTTATGGACCTTTTGTAGTGGTGGGAAAAAATCATAACAATGTCGACTACTTAATTCGATTTGCATCAAAGCCTAAAAGCAAAATAAAACAAGTCCATAAAAATCGTTTAAAATTTTATTTTAAATCTGGTCTTGATAATGTAAAAATAAAACAAGAATCTGACTCACAGAATACAAAAAAATGTTTGGAAAAAAAACAAACATGTCTCAAACGACATTGTTGCCAAACATAATGAAGTTTAGAATTACCTGTAAAACAAAATATCACTCTGAAACAGAAAGCTAATAGTATTCCAAAAGCACCACAACGCAGAAGTAGCCGCATACAAGCAATTAGGACTCAAAATTCCAAAAATGTTGAAAGGCTAGATGAGAAAAATCTCAGTCATTCATCTATTTGTTCAGATTCCTCATCAGGCGAAGAGTTTAACCCAATAAAAGTACCAAAAAGAAAAAGCAAATAAATCTACAAAAAAAAAAAAAAAAAAAATTTTTTCTCTCAATGTTCATTCATAAAAATTAAAGATCTAACTCATTTTGGTTTCAAAATTTCAGCATCTTCTTCAGTACCTAAAATTTCAAAATTAATTTTCCTAAATCAGTAGTAGCACTTAAGAAACAATCATGTCAAACGAAATATATGACTTGTACATCTCGAAGATCTCTCGTTTCGACTCTAATCACGCAATCATTCAAGAAGAGTTGGCAGAATTCTTAGACATAAGGTTGAGTCTCTCAAAAGCGACAAGCTAAAAATGGAAAGTGAGCTGGAGGAATCAAATGAGGAGATTTTACTGCTGAGAAAGGAAAACGAACAACTACGTAAAAAAGTGCAGGAGAACAAAGATTGGGCCGAGCAAATTGACAGGTTAATAAAAAAATTTTGAATTTGTATTTTCAGGGACGGAACTGTCTCAAAAGGGGAGGTATGTTGTAGTTCTCTAAATAACTACATCATCTTCTCACTTAAAGAGCAGTTTGTTTTGATTTAAAATATTACATATGCATGTTTGTTTAATTATATAGAAGCATGTTGAAATTGTAGCACATGTTTTAGTTTTTCAGTTTTACTTATTATATTATTTTTGTTATTCTTTTTCCTATCTTTTTCTTTATATATTGTATTTTTCTTTAGGCTAGAAGTGGCTAAAACATAATTAAATAAAATATTTACTAAGAAGAATTTCTTTTATTTATTTTAAACATTTAGAGTATAAACCGCTTAGTGCCGAATAAGTAGGTTTATTACAATTCTTTTACATGACAACGCTAGGCCACATGTTGCAAAAACGACTCGGAACACGATCGAGAATCTAGGCTGGGAAGTCTTATCTCACCCAGCTTATTCACCAGACTTAGCTCCTTCAGATTTCCATTTGTTCGGATCCATGCAGCACTTCCTCAGTGAAAAAAGTTTCTCAGACTTGGAGGAAATCAAAAAAGACATCAGTCAATATTTCACCTCAAAACTAGCCAGCTTCTACGAGCGAGGGATCAAAATGCTGCCAGAAAGATGGGAGATGTGTATTTCTAGCGAAGGAAATTATTTTAGTGACTTATTATATTTTATTTTAGTTTTTATAAATAAATAAAGTCTAGAAAAAAACGAAAAAACTTATTAAACAACCTAATAAATATTTATAAAAAAAATTAAATTCAAAATGAGTTAAAGTTTATCTAGTTTTTATTATTAATTTATTTGTTAATCTGTACCGAGCTAATGCTCCTTCAGAAAAAAAATGATAAAAAGGACTAAGTAATTTAAAGAAAATTAAAAACGATAAGTTTTTGTTAGATTGTTGACATTCTAAAAGTTATGATTAATTTTTGATGCTCAAAATTATCGATTCAATTTTTAATTAATATGCAAATTTTTATTATTTAAAAGAATTAATGCAGAGGTAAATTTTTACACAAAGCATTCTTTGTCAAATCTTAAGGTAAACTCTGCAAAAGTCTTCAAAAAAAGACTTATCTAAAATAGTATAATTTTTTTATTTATTTCAAAATATTCGTCCCATGGACTTTAAAAAAAAATGTAATTAAAAAATCTATAAAAAAGAAATTTAGTAAAAAAAATTCTCATTTAAAAAATTGATCTAAATTCATGTACATGTATGAATTTGAAATACTTATTAGATCGAAAAAATTCATTTGACTGATGCGAATCTGGTTGATTATATTTTGAAAATTTAGATGGTGTTCACTTTGCAATGTGCACTTTGATATTTTGATATTTTTTTGCAGAGTCCACCTTTAGATTTAATGTTAAATCCAAAAATGTACTCTTTTAAATAATAAAAATTTGTAAAATAATTAAAGATTGATTTCATCATTTTGAGCATCTAAAATGATCATATATTTCAAATTGACAGATAATTCATTAAAAAAAAAATTTACTATGAAGCCTAAAATTTACTATGAGTCTAATATGAAGCCTAAAATTTTGACGTTTTTTTTTTTTTAAATTGTTACCACAAATTATTAGGTCAAGATATATTTTGAATTTTAATTTTTTATAATTGAAGAAATATAATGAATTTTCAAAGAAATTTCATTATCTTTTTAAAAAGCCATTTTTCATTTTCTTTTAGGAGCTTATTTTATTTATGATACATTTTATTCAAATTTTAACTACCCAGTCAAAAAAATTTAAAATACTTTAAAACGGTTCTTTAAAGGAACAAAAAAATCCTTTAATTTGTTTCTATTTTAATAGTATAATAAAGGAAATTTTAAAGAAAATTAATAATAAAAATTAGAATAAAGCAAGTCTTCGATTTTACATGCATTAAAATTTAATTTTATCGATAGACATTAAGATGTATTTGGTTTCTTAAAATTTTTTTCTTGCTGATTAATATTTAAATAATTTTTTCATAAAATAATTTTATATATTAGTTCGTTTATTTTTAATAATATAATCAAAACAAATCTATTATTTAGATGGGCAAAATGGGAAAAATGATATCTAATCAAATGCTCATCTCTTTTTAAACAATACAAAACATTCAAAATAATCTACAGTATTTACTCTTCTATTTTTCTTTCTTTTAATTTTGTATTTTTGCAAATTAAAATAAAATATTTCGGTTTAATTTTATTTTGTTTAGCCAAAAATACATTTTCTCTTTTAGATGATAGCAATTTTGCATTGAATTTTTAAGTTTTACCTATTCTTAGGGGTAAAGTAAATCGGACCATTTGAAAAGTGTATTTTTATTTCTAAATTTTTGAATAAGTTTAATTTTGAAATAAAAAAAAGTACAAAATATACCCCAGTTAAGAAATTTGAGCTAAAATTACTTGTTTGGTTTGTCATTTCTGAGAGGGGTATTTCGGCGCCAATCATGCAAAAAAGTGGACTTGAAGTCAACCAAACTGTCTATTTAGACTTTATAAAGCGTGGAGTCATTCCGTTTATCATTCAGACGAATATAAGTTCTGGCCCGACTTGGCGAGCTCTCATTATGCCAATACAGTGGTCAACTACTTGATTGATCAAAATATCAAATTTCTGCAAAAATGCGAAAACCCTGCAGATGTGCCAGAAGTACGACCAATTGAAGATTTTTGGTCAATTTTAAAGGGGAAAAGGTATGAGAATGGCTGCAGAGCAAAAAACTCAAATGAACTAAGGAATAACATACGAATTTGAACAAGAAATATGCACCAAAATCTCGTACAGGACCTTTTGGCCTCTACATCCAAACGACTCAATAATATTCGAAGAAATGGACTTAAAGATAAAAGCAAAAATAAAAACAAGAAAAAAAATGCTATATCTCTCAATATTTTGTCTTATTTTGATAAATATTAAAGGAGTTGTGACCTTTTAAAGTTCGTCTCGATTTTATGTTGTCACTTGTTATTTATTAAGCCTCTTCAAATTAAAATAAACAAAAAAAATGTTAACTAATTTTAAAATCAGTTTCGAGAATTGGGCATTTAATTAAATAGCTTTATTCAATTTGTTCACACAAACTAAAAATTGTTCACCTAACCAACTAGACTCAGTTTTTCAATAATAAAATATAAATTTTAATCTAATTGAATTATTTATCTTTGCTTTCAATTCATTTTATTTTATTTTATTTTATTTACTAATATTTACATGGGATAATATAAGAGAAGTATTTATTTTCATCAGCTAATTTTTTTCAGAAATATTATTTTCTATATTTATTTATTTATATATATTTATTTGGATATTTAACGGGACATTTTTTGTTAATAAACAACCTTTTTTTTCATATTTTTTTTATCTTGAAGCACATATAAATAAATAAAAAATACCCGAAGCACAGCTTTATATGCGAGTAATGAGACGTTAGATTATTAGTTACAGTAGCAGCAGTTCACATACACAATTCTTGACAAAATTGAAATAAAAAAAAATTAGTAAAAAAATCATTATTTATTTATTTCGTTTTTGTATAATTGAATAATTTAGTTGTTGCATAATTGAAAATTATGAATAAAAAACTTATTAAAATAAATAAAGAATAAAAAATAATTATTGACTAAATTTTTTAATTGTCTCATTTATAATCAATCTCATTCTTTTCTCTGCTTCTAATCTTGGCGGGAAGATTTTGATTTAGATATTTTTTGTAATCGTTCAAGTGTGAAAGGCATTATTAAAAAATCGGTAAATTTTTTCAAACGTGAAAGAGCAACAAACGTGAGACCTTAACTTTGTTCTTTTTTGCCTAGATCAATCACAGCCTTTTCGATGGTTTGTCCTTGAGACTTATGAATTGTTAAGGCATAAGACAATCGGATAGGGTATTGTGTTCTTTCTGAATTTGTATGTTTATTAAAAGCTGGGAATGGGTTGATTGGAATCCAGTTGTGCCTATGGTCATTAGCGTCAAATAATTTTGGACCATTATAATTATCAAATTCAATCAATCAAGCTGATGTTAATGTTTTTTTTTTTGAGTTTTTTGGGTAAATGATATCACGGATGGTGCCGTTTGCTCCATTAACAAGTCCATACCGAGTCCTTAGATTAGTTGTAAGAGTTATTTTGGCATTAATTGCAATGTTTATGGTGTTTTTCAATCCATAAAAATTTTCTTCGTCTATTGATCTTGCAGAAGGTGGTTCATTGACAATTATTTATTTGTTAAAAAACGAGTTTGAATGAAAAAGCAAATACACCCGAGAATTAAATATTTTCAGGTATAAATGTTAATTTAATTATGTGTATTTTCGTTTGTTTTTTTTTCGATTTTTTTTTCAAAATAACATGTAACAAAAAAAATCACATGTGTATACTAATATAAATTTTCGACAAAAATGATTTTTCGAATTCTCCCCCTTTCGATTTTCAATACGCACACTCACATTGCTTAGAAAGCTCGTCACGACCACTCGTTCCTCGCAATATATAGATTATCTAAAAGTTAAAAAAGAATTTTCAATATTTTTTACAAATTTCCAAACAAAAACTTAACTGGTTCTGTTTCACTAGAGTTTAATTTCAATAATGTAAATGGTTGCAATATTAACTTTAAATTACATTTTTTGAATCTGAAAGAAATATTTGAAACATTGCACTTATTCAATGTTAGTTCAACATTGGACACATTTTGTAATTCAAACGCAAAAAATTAAACCATTTTTGATTCTATTAAACACAAATTTAAAAAAAAAATAATTTTCAAATACAATCGAGTCTTTGTCTAATCATCATCACTTCGGAAGTTATTCCAAGGTATGCTTCAAATAAAATTTGATATTACAAAATCAAATTAATATATTTTAGTATTTTATTTGTTAATTGCCGAAATAACCATAACAAACCAGTGATTAAAAGCAGATCATTATTCAATGCTCATAAATATTTATCTAATTCATTGATATTAATTGACCATTGAAATGTAGATAAATAATATAATACCATGGAGAAACCGTAGCAGGTACCCAAATGTAAAACTGCGTAGAAAAAATTTTTTTTTTTTTTAAGAACAGTGCATAATTCTTAGATTGAACAGTCGCACCCTTTAACTTTAAATTCAAAATTTTATTAATATTTCATTTTTTTAAATAATCTATCAAAATTAATTAAGAAATTCAAGTTGCTAGACAATAGTTTTCTGTAAAATTAAATTTAAATCAATTAAAATTTGAACGGTTAAATTGATGCTCAAATATATTTTTTAAAATATTTTCAAAGTCATTCAAATCATTTTTTTTCGGAAAAAAAATTCAACACAAGTCATTAGACTTGACTTGCCTTTTCCTCGAAGACTTTTGAATACTTCTGATCATGATGTCCCACGTTTGAAGTTCTCCCAAATTATCTCATTGAGAATTTACCAAGTGGAGTATACTAACCTTGTTGTTTTTTATTTCAACAATGCTCCATGGTATTATTTTTGTTTATATCTTAGCATATAATCGTTCCAAAACGTATTATTAAAAATTTTCGAAAAATTAAAAATGAGCTATTTGGAAAACAGGGTTTTTATGTAAAGTTTTATTGCTATAGTCAATTAATAAAAAAATAATAAATATTTATTTAGTTTAGAATCAATTAGTTTTAATTCGTAAATCTAATTCAATAAATATTTTAAAAGGAATTCTACACCTTAAAGTAGTGGCCAGAGATTAAGTGTACTACTTCCAGGAGCTGGAAGCAAAAAAAGCATGCATCCCACGAAAGCTAAATTAAAGGCTTTTAAATTGGACAAGCTAACAAAAATCTTTAATAAGATATGTTAGAGTAACAAATAGAATAAAGTCTAGCCAAAATATGGCCAGGTAAATTTCTTTTTTTATTTTCGTTTAGAAATATAATATTTTATCATAAAAACTGTTTTGTTGAAAAACATAGCAGTTTTTTATGTATTTTTGGAATATTAAGTGCTTTTTAATTCACATTTTGAACTTAATTTCACTTAATTTTAAAAAACTGATTATATCTAAAATTTTTGAATAAATTTAATTTAAGGGGTAATAATTTGTTGATAGAAAACCTTTTGTTTTTTTTTAAACAATTAGATAGCTTTTTTTTGCCAAAATTGCACGACATATTAAAAATATTAAATTTCTAAATATTTTTAATTATTACAATAATTATGTTACTATGCTCCGGGATCCTCAAATTCAAAAACTTATAAAGTTATTTATCTTGATGTTTTAATTAAATTAAATTAGTTTAAAGTGTCATCGTTATCGTAATGACCATTGTCTGTAATCTTTCTTACTTTTAAAATTTGTAAAAATGAATCAAACAAACGTCAATTATCACTAAAGTAAAAATTTATAAAGTGAAAATTTATAAAGAAAAAATCAAAGTTTCGAGGTCTAGTTACTGGAGCAATTCTTGTTATCAGATTATATCATCTGACTTTTTTTCATCTTTTTAGAAAAAAGCTAAATATAATATTAAAAAATTAAATAGAAAAAAAAAAATTTAAAAAAATTAAAAAACAAATAGGTGATATTTTGCGATTTTAGATGAATCCATGTTAACACCAGGTCAACCAGATTAGAGCAAATACTATATGAAAAGCTCCTTCAAATTAAAAAAAAAAACAAAAAATTATTAAAATTCAATAATTTATTTTTATATCAGTTATGAAAATTAGGCATTCACTTATTAAATAGTTTAAATAGACCAAGTTTTTTGACGATTGAATATAAATTTTAATCTAAATGAATTAGGTTATTTTTAATTTTTTTTTCATTTATTTTTATCTTGAAGCACATATAAACAAATAAATAAATAGATTATCTAAAAGTTAAAAAAGAATTTTCAATATTTTTTTCAAATTTCCAAACAAGAAATAAAAAATATTGTCTAAAGAAACAAAATTTAAATATTGTTTGAAGTAATATTGTTTAATGAAACAAAATTTAAAAATAAATAAATTGAGTTTTATTAACTTAGCTTTATCCGATGGTTAACAATTCCAATAATTATTCATAAATCTGATCTTTTTGGCAAGTAAATTTGTTTCCTCTGTTTAAATTAATTTTGAGCGAAAGAAAGGATGAATAAGTTGTTTGAAGGTATTTAGATAAAAAATATCTGAACTTGCTTTGAACGATATCATACTTTATTTCGTTAACGCGTTTATTAATAGATAGATAATTTCACATTCAATTATTTTTTTTTCAAATAAAATAATTTTTAACTTAATTTGACTAGATTATTGTTTAACTTTCATCTAAGATAATAAAAATAAAATAATTATCTATTTGGCAAGCATACCAAAATTTAAATAAGAATTATTTATTGAATTCAAGATCAAAAGAGATTATTTAATTAATTTCACATGTGAAAATTTGATTTAACTTTATTCATTTAAATTTTTTTTAAAAGACTTCATCCAGATACCATGCAAAATTAATTTATTAAAATTAAGGAAAAAATTAAACGTACATGAATGAAAAACTTAGACTTTTTTCATTTAAATACAAGAAGAGCGCAAGTTTTTTCGATTTTCTCATCTTTAAAATAAAAATCATTAATTAATTTTTTTTATTTTTTTGCAGAAAACTTTAAATAAACATATTTATTTAAATTAGAATGAGTAAAAAATATGTGAGTTTAAATCGAGCTAATTTGAATACCGATTATTTGCACACGAATAGTACCACACATCAGTTTTTATTTGGTGCACTTGCAGAGCTAGTCGACAATTCGCGGGATGCCGAAGCGAATAGTCTAAAAATTTACACCGATCGTAACACAAAGTTTAGGGGAAATTATATCCTCAATTTTTTAGATGACGGGACCGGAATGAGTCCATGTAAGCTTCATGCAAATCTGAATTAAAATAAATCTTTTTAAATAACCCTTTTTAGCCGAAGCTGCCGATATAATTCGATTTGGCAAGTCTTTTAAAAGATCTTCAGAAAAAAACTACATTGGGCAGTATGGCAATGGACTAAAATCGTAATTTAACAATTTTTTTTTTATTTTTATTTAAATTTTAAAATAAGTGGTTCAATGCGAATAGGCAACGATCTTTTGATTTTCACCAAAAGAAACAACTTGGGAACTATTTTGCTCATTTCAGAAACTTTCCTGAAAAACGAAAGAATTGATGAGGTTTTTAAAGTTTATTTTATGAATTAATTTTTATAACTTTTTTAATTTAGATTGTGGTTCCAATTCCAACTTTTGACTGTAGAACTAAACAACCAATTTTTGAAACAGAGGACACAGTTCTCGCCAGAGAAAAAGTTAGTTGATTTTTTTTTATTTTAGATTACCATATTTTTGTTTTTATTATCTCACTAATCTTATGTAAGTCTGTCGCAGTCTTTTATTTTTAAAACATTGACTTAATGGCTCTGAATTTTTTATGTGAATACGTCAGCATTTGACAATTTCTCAGGCCAGCGTATCATGAGGGTTCTCCACAAATTTCCAGTGTGGAAGGTGTTCTTGTCAGATTTCCATGCTGGTCGGAGTCGAGCAAAAGTACTCTTTGTTTTAGCAAGTCTCTTCTTAATGTCTCTGTGTGTTTCCATCACTGATGGTGTTTCCTAAGTATGTGAATTCGCTTACACACTCAATTTTTGTACCATCGATATTGATCGGATTATCCAATTTGGTGTTAATGCACATAACTTTTGTTTTGGCCCCATTTATTTCGAGTCCAGATAGTGATTTTTTTAATTAAACTAATTTTATATTTTTATATTTTTACTTATTTATTTTATATAAAAAAAAAGTTTAAGTCTTCAAGTTTTGCTGTTAATCCCCATTGAATACCCCTCGTACTAGAAGTTGTTTTCTTCATGACATAGTCAATCAGTATTAGGAATAGTGTCGGAGAGAGAACGCGCCTTTGTCTAACTCCTGTACACACTTTGAAGCTCTCAGATTGTCCTTTTTCCAGAATCACGCTACACAAGAATTTCTCAAAGAAGAGTTTTATCAAGTTAACTATTTTCTGTGGCAGGCCATAAGATCTTAATATGGCCCACAAGGTTTCTCTGTGTATGCTATCAAAGGCTTTCTAGAAGTCAATGAAGTTAAGATACAAGGGGCTATTCCATTCCAGACTTCGTTCTATGATGTTCTTGAATGCAAATATCTAGTCTATGCATCCTCTACCTCGTCTAAATCCTGCTTGTTATTCTCTAAGTATAACATCAAAAGAGTTCCTGATTCTTTCCAGAATTATGATCCAACAAGCCTTGTTTGCTATTGATAGCAGTGTTATTCCTCGCCAATTGTCACAGATCATTGCCGTCATATCGTGCTGAAGATGTCTTGCAATATCTCTATTGTGATTCTACCGTCATTTTTCAACATTTCTGCCGTGACTCCGTCAATATTTGGAGCTTTTCTGTTTTTAGAGCCTTTATCGCAGCTTCTATTTCAATATGCTTAGGCACTTCTGTGTCAATATTGAGGTAAGTGCTAGCTAGTTCCGGCAGAAAAGACTCTTTGGTTCTGGTCTATTTAGACCGTGTTGTCTTTCATTTGTTGGGATAAACCTTATTTATTTTTCACTAATGTTGTTCTTTCCTTTAAGGATCCACATATCGCATTTGTGATCTTGTGTAGCATGTGTAGGTCTTCTTTTGAGTTGGCTTCTTCCGCTAGCATACTGATTCATATAGTTTCTCTTATCAAGAAGGTTTATTAATTACAATTAAATAAATAGAAAAAAATGGATAGGAGACTAATTTCAAAAATAATTATTCCGCAAGATTTTTAAAAACGCACATATTTTGAATATATTAAAAAAATTGAATTTTCAATTTCCATCTTATCGCTTGGTCAATTATTATTATTTATTAACTAAGTAACTGTTTCCAACTTTAGCTCATTCAAATATATAGGGCAACTTTTTTTCATGTAGACCTTTGTTCCATAGAGGCTGAAAATTGAAGATTCCAATATGGTCAAAATGAAATCAAATAATCTACTGAGATATTGATTTTCTTTTCAAAGCAAAACATCAATCCAAAAACATAAAACAAAATAAAAAAAATCCTAAAAAAAATTCAAAAAGAAAAAATGGATAAAATTAATTGAAGAAAAAAAAACAGTTTAAAAAAATTTAGAAATTTTTAAAATTTAAAATTTGAAATGGCCGCTTTTGGCGTTACAACAAGCCAAATTCTTTTTGGCATGATAAAAATAATAATTGTCCCTTTTCTATCCTAGTGGATAATGGGGAGGCGCTCATCTCCTTTTCGAGTACCATTTTGGGCAACGGTTTCGATCTGACTCAGAGGCTACTGCATCGAGTTGATCATCTACACCACAATTATTACCCAGTCGAAAGTTAATTTTCTTGAAAAAAATAGCTTACTAATTAATGAACAGTCAGGATTTAGAAAACATTTAAGTCTTTAAAAGTCTAATTAAAGTCTTTTAATAGAAAAAAAAAGCCTGTTCATATTCTGACATTTCTAAAGCTTTTGATAGGGTTTGGCATGATGGACTTATTTAAAAGCTTATAAGAATTTATCTACCTCCTTGTCTTATCTATTTGATAATATCGTTTCTGCATTTAAGATCTTTTAAAGTAAATGTAAATGGATTTCTAAGTGATCAATACCCTATTTAAGCAAGAGTTCCACAAGGTTCAGTAATCAGTCCACTTCTTTTTAGCATTTTCATAAATGACATACCAAAAAGAAATAAAACAAGCTATCTTTTTTTTTCAGATAATTTGGAGACTTTTTTATTTTTAATAAGATGGGAAATGTTGAAAACATGATTAAAAAGTATCTAAAAGAGGTTGCAAAATGGCTTTTAAGATGGAAAATGAAAATTTCTGTGAAAAATTAGTTAAGTAAAATTTATGATCAAATTTCAAAATTTCAAATTTGCTCAAAATATTTAAAATGCGTAATTAAAAAATACGCTTAAAAAATGCTTAAAAAATTGTGAAATCTGCAATACAACTAAGAAGTTCAAAAATTTTGCGCTAGATTGAAATTTTGAAAGTTGATCATAATAATTACTATGCTGAAAAATTCATTTTATTTGATCATTTTGAAAAAGACAAAATTTTAAATCGATCTTGACCTTAAAATTAATGGTAACAATCCTAAGTATCGAATCGACTCTTTGAATTGAGTGAGAGATATTTCAAGGCAGGACTTGAGTCATTCAATGGTCGGCAGACTGGTCGAAGAAATTAAGAATCTAAGAATTTTAACTAGGTTCTATGTTCGCCCAGTAAATTTAAAAACCGAAAAAAAATGTAAAATCAACGAAAAATAAAAGCGTAAAAAAGCGTCGAAGAAGGTCATAATCTATGCAAATTTTTCGAAATAACTTGTTGAAAATTTTTTGCAAAGTTAAATTGACAATTTTACATAAAATGAAAGATAAATTGGTCAAATTTAGAAAAAAGTTCTTCAGCAGAGACAACCAAAAATGCTCCAAAAATGCGAAAAAATGCAAAAAAATGCGAAAAAGTGCTAAAAAATGCATAAAAATTTTGAACAAAAATAGTTTATTGAGGCAATTCCTAAAAATTTATCGTAACATTTTTACATTTGAATGAAAATTTAATGTTTTATAAGATAAAAAAATCTTTCCTTAATATAAATAAAAATTATTAGTTTTCTAAGTCTAAGTCATTTTCCAAAGGTATAATGTCATCATCAAGCCTTGTTTCATCTTCATTTTCCGTCAGATTACCCGAGATTTCAGTATAATTAAAATAGAAAAAATTATTCATTTTAATCGTTTCTTCGGTCATATTTTGGCGTTTTTCATCAAGCACAATTTTGTATTTTGAAAAAGCTCGTTCAGAGTCGCATGAGCTTGCTGGAATTTTAATATTCCACCTGGCTACATTAAACATTTTTGGTAATCGAATTTTATGTTTTAACCACCATTTTTCAACATCAAAATCATTTATAGATTGCATTGATAATTCAGAACAAATTTTAATATATACTTTCCATTCATCTTTTAATTCTAACTGAATGAATCTAGAAAATTATATTCTTGTAAATTTTTAGATAAATGTGCAATTTGTTGTGGATCAAAAACTTTAGCATTTTTAAATAAGTCCATCGCTGGTTGACTGCCTTCTATAAAATATTTCTTTAGCTTTAATTCTGCATCTTTAAACAATGTAAAAGCAAAAATTTCTTGTTCATCTTCTTTATTTTAATGTGAATCCAATTGTCAAGCTATCCAAAAGTACAAGTCCGATATAATTGAATAAACTTCGCATGTTATTATATTTTGATTTTCAAATTTAAGTAAAGTGAAAATAAATTTATCACATCTTGTTGCTACAAATTCAAATTGTTCTTTTAAATTATTAGTTTTGAACAATTTTTGAAGTTTGCTTAGAGCAATTGTTTCTTCTAAATCACATTCCGAATCCACAAAATCTTTGATTAATTGGAAATGTTGATCAATATATTTCAGAGCTTTAAACCACGTTTTCCAACGCGTAACAACGGGAGAGGGATACATAACCGGGTTTTCGAATTGATTTTTTTTTAACAAATCAATGAATCTTCTCTTTCTATTTGATCCTCTAGCAAATATTGATTTAAGATTTGCAACGATTCCGTCAATTTCGCTTAAATTTGAACGCCATGTTTCACCAACTAATGCAATAATGTGGGCGAAACATGTGACATGGGTAGCATTAAATAAAATAGTTTTTAAGCAAAATTTGAAAGCTTTTGTCATATATGAAGCATTGTCACTAATAAAAGCCATAACATTTTGAAATTTAATATTCATTTTCACTAAACAATCAATAATGCTTCTGCTCACTGTTTCAAAATTTACGGCTTCCATAAATAAAGTGTCCACAAGTTTGGATCTATTGTCAGAATTGAGATCCAATTTAATCAAAATAATTTGAAAAACATATCGATTTAGTGAATCGGAGGTTTCACCGCACAACAAAGCAACTTTAGAATCAGCAAAAAAAGTCACAATTTTTTTTAAATTCTTCTTTGTAAATTTTAGGCAAAAAACGACGTAAACTAGTCACACTCGGAAGTTTATATTCAGGCTATGAATGAAAGTTTTTTTAATTTTTTTAAAATATCGAAAAAATTTTTTAAATTTACTTGAAGATATTAAAGATTCTCCGAAAAAATTTATTGTTTATTTTATGAAAGGGTACATTTGCCCTTTTAAAAATAAATCTCTACTGTTTTCCTCAGAAAAATCAAGAGCTTTTTGTGAAGCAACATTCTTCGAATTTTGAATATGTTTTGGAGTGATGAGATTCAATAATAGATTTACGCAAGTGATCTAATTCTTGGTCACACGCAACACAGTAAAGTTTTTGTTTTTTTACGGATAGCTCTTTATTATTAAATTGAGAAATTCTTTTTTGACATTTTAGTCAAAATGAGTCTATTTCAAATATAATAATGAAAAAGCTTTAATGTGATAGAAATTTTGATTTAATTGAATTAAGAAAGAAAAAAATCACATAATTTAAATAAATAATTTGAATTGCAAAAAAAATTATAGTGGTTGAATTTTTGATGTTTTAATTTTCTAATGCAACAAGAACTTAAAAATTAAAAAAATTGTTCTTAAGAAAAAAAAATGCGAAAAATGCAAGTTTAAAAAATGTCTCTGATTACTAATCAGTGATCTATCGGCTGATAAAATATCAAATCAAGTTAAATTTATTTTCTTAGAGTAATTTATTTTCTGATTATTTTCGACTCAACACTTCCGGCTTTCAGCAGCAAAATTCTTGTCATTAAAAAAAATAACCTAAAATATAGATATAAAAATTAATTAGCAAGATAATTTTTTTAGAAAATAAGAATGTGAATATAAGCAGTAATTTAGTATAATTAAGATGTGTGTTTATGAAAGGCTTAATATGAAGGATTGAATAAAAAAAACGTTATAATTTTATTTCATATTGAAAAACGTCTTTTGAATTCTAACAGCCAATTAAATTTTTTGTTGAGTAAACACTAGCAAAGAACAAGATTAAAACCTAAAGAAAAGACTCCTCCCACTAATATAAATTGGACTGATTAGATAGATATTTTCAAAATATATCAATAATCAATTAAAAATTGTGCGCAAGCCGTTCGGAAAAGCCCTGGTGGTATCAGCTAAATCTTTTTTTACCGTAAAACCTTGCAAACTACCCCAAGGTTATAGTGTATAATTTGCTATAGCATGGGATTGCATTATTAAAAATAATACACACCCATGAGCTTAAAATTTTTAGAAATTTGCATCATCATACCCACGCTTTGAACATCAAAATTTAAAGTCAAGTCAAGTTAAATAGACGTATTTTTTTTATTAATATTTTAATTCTCTTCTAAAATTTTGACTTAAATAAATTTACTTAAAAACTAACATGAAAAGTCAACAACTACCACCTCTTCCTAAAAGAAAACGAGGTAGGCCGACTAAAGAAGAAGCATATTCATAGATTTAGATGACTTTGACGATGATGAAGATGATGAAGATAATTCAGACACATAAATGGCTTAGTTTTTGTAAAATATTAAAACATTGTAAAACATTGTAAAACATTGTAAAACATTGTTAAAACATAGTTATAATTTCTCTTTTTTTAATATTTTTTTTTTAATTTTTTTATTAATTTTTTTTCAAAAGTACCGAAATTTTCTTTAAAAGCCCAGTCAAAATTAAACTTTTTTCCGTATTACCCCATCAATTTAAATAAATAATTTCAATATAAGCCCGGGCTTCTAATTTATTTTTTTTTTAAATAATTTTACAGAATAAATTGCTGTTAAATTATAACCCCCCCATTTTCTCGTTTGAACCCCATGGGGTAGTTTGCAAGGTTTTACGGTAAATTTATTCAAAAAATTAATTTATCAAAATAAAAATATAAAAATTATGTGATAAAATTTGTAAATTTCTTAAAGATTTTACCAAAAAGTAATGTTTTAGTTAAAAGGCTCTAATTGCTTTAAAATAATTTAGTTAAATATATTGAATGTGAAAATAGATTTAATTTGAAATAATTTTTCGTAAATTATCTTTAAAATTTTTTGAAAAAAAATTAGGAAAAAAAGCGTAAATATTTCGAAGCTTTTAAATAAATAATTTTACGAAAAAAAAAATCTGCAAAAAAATCGTAAATATTTCGAAAATTATTAACAAATAATTTTACGAAAAAAACGAGTACTCAAAAAGCGTAAATATTTCGAAGATTTTGAATAAATAATTTTTCGAAAAAAAAATCTGTAAAAAAATCGTAAATTTTACGAAAAAAAAAATTTTTTTACGTAAATTCTCGAAAATTTTCGATAACGTATTTTACTGAGCGGCGCCACTTTGAGTGGGTTTGAGCTGATCCTAAGATATGTTATTTGCCTTAGTAAAATACATTAATAATTATTACATATTATTAGCCATTTTGGTTAGCGGTCTAAAAATGTGTACTGGACCAAGTAAAATCTTCAACCAAACTAGTAAATAAATCACAGAAATATTTTAAGGAGATGACTGTGGAAACTTTGATAATTTACGGAACTTAATCTAAAATCAAAAAATTCAATTGACAAAAAATAATTAATTATTAATTAATTTATTTATTTAAAAAAAAATTAAGACAAAATAAAATAAAAATGTAACGAAAAAATATAAGAAAAATTAAAATAAGTTAAAATATAATAAATAGACAATTAAAAATTGATAAATTATTTGCTATTTAATAAAGGCCATCAATTAATGGACTGACAAAAAAACTACATATGATGACAAATAAATTAATTGACTGATAAAATAGTGATTTGAGTGACAAAAATACTTTTTTGACTAATTAATTATTTTTACAGCAAATTAATGATTTTGGGGTGACAATAAAAATCAAAATCTTGAACTATAGCACAAAATTGGAAGGAAGTTCCAGACGATTATGACAAACCATTTTGTCCAAATCTCATCATCAAGCTTGAGTCAACTATGAGACAACGTCACAATTTAAGTTCATTCCTTACAATCTTAGAGAATTTTATTATTAAATAGCTTAATTAGAACTAAAATAAAAATAAAACCTATCTATAAAATAGGTTTTATTTTGTCAGTGCAAAATTATTAAATAGCCATCTCAATATATATATTTGTCAGACGTTAAGTTTTTTTGTCAGAAAAATTAGTTTTTTATAGTCAGCTAAAATAGATTAAATTGGTGACCACTTTTAGTTATTTTTGTCATCTTAAAAAAATTTAAGCCTTTTTTAAAAATTTTTAAAAAGAAAATTAAAAAAAATTTTTTAGCATGATCAAGAATTGGAAATTTTGTTCAAATACACTCCGTTCAAAAATTTTGAATCTCTAGTTGCTCAGTTTGATAAAATTGAAAAAAATGGAACCTTGGTCATGATTTACAATCTCAAGTATAGACTACGCGATGAACAAACTGAGCTAGATTTCGAGAGCAAAGAAGACGATATTTTAATCAGAGATCAAGAGGTCGAATTTGACAGAAAGTATTTTTTTTCTTCAAATAAATCAATTTTGTAAATATTTTTTAATTTGTAAAAATTTTATTTAGATCTCAATTTGAGCATCAATCTTTCCGAGCCTATTTATCCATTCTCTATTCAAATCCGAGAATGAAAATTTACATCCAAAATAAAAAAGTGATCACTAAGTTGCTGGAACGAGAGTTGTACATGCCGAGAATGCTAAAATTTAGTTCGAGCAAATTTAAAAATCGCGCCAAACAAGAAAAAGATGCTGCTGAAATGGAATTGACCAAAGGTAAGCCGTAATTAGTCCAAATTAAAAAAATATTTACAAAATTATTTTTTTTTAATCAAAAAGCTAGGAATGATTTGAGAGAAGCTGGCTCTGCTCTAGCGTAAGATAATTTTTTAAACTAATTAAATAAAACAATTTAAAATTCATTTTCTAATAGAGATTACGTGAACCGGTATGAGAATAGTCAACCTCCTGATTACTACATAGTTAGGACTAAACTTAGGCGCAACAAAGAAAATGCGCAAAAAGATGTAAACCAAAAGGAAAAGCTATTAGAAAAACGTATCAAAGAAGTCAAAGAGCCCAAAGAGCTGAAGTTCATTTTCGGAGTGAACATTCATAACCGTGATGCTGATGGTCTATTTATTTACAATAGCAGCCGCTTGATTATTATGTTCGAGCACACTAAAAATCAAAGAAAATTTACAGAATACCGCGGAATAGTTGGAATAGTAAATGTTCCGTATATAGTTTCTAGACCGACCCACAATAAGCAAACATTTACGGACATGGGAGAACAAAAAGAGCTAATACGGGTCCTGGGCGAATACATGGACTTTTATTTTGACAGCTTGAAAGACTCTACTTTGTCCAAAGAATTTTGGCTAAGCTTGGGCTACATGACAATGCATCCAGAGCCTCCTTCAAATGATATTAAATTCAGAAAGAAGAGAATCTATGAAAGCAAAATTTGTCTACAATGCGACAAGTGTTTAAAGTGGCGAATTCTTCGCTTTCATCCCGATTTGTTCAAAGAAGAGTACTATAAAGATAATTGGACTTGTGCAGATAATACAGATACAAGTGCCAAGAACTGTGACGTACCAGAAAAGCTAGAGAAGTTCATAGAAATGGATTACCACAAAATTCGAGAGACCAACTTTAAAGAAATAGTAAAATTTTTCAAATATACAATTTTTGTTTAAATTTTTAGGGGTCAAATTATTAACCTGTCTTGTTTTTGAAGGCAGAAATTTGGTAGAGTTTAGTCATAGGTATTTTTTGGTAATGTATTTGGTAAAGGATAATTCTCCTCCAGTTGCCAAAATTCTTGTTAGAATTCAACAAGCTTAATAAAATGTGGGTAAAATTAAGAATTATTTAAATTTATCAATTAAAATGGTAAAAATCCCATTTTTAGATAATTTGATACTTAATTGCTATCTGAATTTCAAATTTTTGACACGAAATTCGTTAACTACGTCCTTTGAAATTCATTTTTTGAGGGAGGCTCAAAAAAAATCTTATAACCAGGGGTCTATAATCAAAACCCTTTTAAAAATTGTGATTCTTCCAGACCCAGGTATTCAATGATAAAATTGAAATATTTTTATAATTACATTTATTCTGAAAGATCAAAAAATTTTCTTCACTTTAATTTATATTTTTATCTTAAAAAAGCCAAAAACACTTTTTAATATAAACTAGACAAAATTTTGAACAGAACTATAGTTTTACCGTTTCAAAAATTAGAAATTCAGATAGAATTTAAATTTTGAATTTTTTGAAATTAGCTGGATTAGTTTTTAAATTGATCTCATGTTTTTTATTCAATAAAGAAATTTTTCTCTTTTTTTTCTTAATTTCTTTAATTAAAAAATAGAAAAAAAAATCTAAATTTTAATCCGGTAAAAAAGTTTTTGTCTACTAAGAGTCAATTTTCTGTCTGAATTATTATCATTTGTTTAAATTTTTTTATTTTTTTCATTTACCGTAAATCCTTGCAAAAATAAATAGGCATACTCGGTTTCAACTTTGGAATTTTTTTTAATATTTTAACCCATGCCAAAATTTGCTTTATAAGCTGTTGTTTTTATATTCAAAATAAAAATAAAACAGGCTTAAAAGCATAATATACATAGTTGACTGAGATATATGTTGGGACAGGACTGAGTCATTCTATTCCATTTTTTGAAAGACCGGAATAGGAATACAATGAAGGTTTTGAATCAAGATATATTGAATACCCACATTTATAGTTGGCGGACTTTCCAACAAAGTCACTTCCGATAAGTCATATCCGACAATTTTAACTAAATGAAATAACACAATTAATTTTTAAAATCAAATGTTTGAAATTTAATTTTAGTATTAAAAATCAAAAAACTCACAGAAAAGACCCAACTATCGAAATACCTAGATTTTTGAAAGATAAATCTACGAAAATCAAGGCAACTCTTATTCAATAAATTATTCTACTAAAAATTCTCTAATTTTTACCCGAATCCCTAAACCAGGGCTCTGCCCGAAACTCGTTTACCTGACCCTTTAATTAATTTAAATTTAAAAAATAAATTTAGTTATTTCATTTTGTCAAAATTGTCATATATGACTTATCAGAAGTGACTTTGTCGGAAATTTCCGACTACTCACAACTATTCTGTATTTGCTACCTTAGTATTTCCTCTTTTTTTTCTGAAGCCACAGCTATATAAACATGTGTAACATGTAACGACCTATTTCAAAATATGTCTTTTTAACTTTTTTTACATTTTTTTTAGCTTATTTACTTTATTTTTATTTTATTTTATTAAGTTTATTTTGATTTTGATTTTTTTTTAATTATTTATTCTGAATAAATAAATAGAATAGTCTATTTATTCATAACTTTAAATTTGATCAAAATGAATACTCCAATTCAAAAGATTTTGAAAATGATTGATATTTTATTCTCCATTTGTTGTACAATTTGAGAAATTAAAATAATATAGACCCAGAGTAAAATTAGAGTATTACTACAAAATTTTAAACAAAATCCTCAAATAATTTGATTGCTACAAAATTGACCATTTATCATATTTATAAGATTTACCAAGAATCTTGTCGACTAATATGGCACTATTTTAGCAGAGCATTATTCTTTAAAAAAAGAATTACCAAAAAATACTTCTGATTAAACTTTTCGAAATTTTATAATCAAAAAAATAATCTAATTTTAAATCGAAAATAGAGATTAAAAAGAAAGTTTTTATTTCCTTAAAATTTACCTTCAAAAACAAGTCAACTAAATAAAATGACCACTTCCCTAAGATTTTGTTAACAAATGCAATTCTAAATTTTAAACTAGGAGCAATCGACTCGAGTCATTCCTGAGCCTCGACCAATGCCTTCGCAAAAAACCTCAGTGGTAACTCTGGTACAAAAGGACAAGGACTCAACTATTAGCTCGACCATTCTACCACGAAATGAATTTTTGAGCAGATCTCGACCTTCAATAACCGACTCGGACTCGGACACAAGTATAAATGGACGCACATTCGATAGTTCTAAAAGGAGACGGGTTCGTGACTCAGATGATGAAAATGACCCGGACTATTCCAACAGACCCCGGTACAAAACTAAACCTCAATCTAAAACTAAAAAGACCAGCAGTGAGATGCTTCAAAATAGTCATCTATTTGAATTGGAAGAAAGCAATCATATATTACCAGCTATTGTAATATTTTTTTTTCACAAAAATATTTAATTAAATAAATTGAAAATTAAAATTTTTCTTTTCAAACAGAATGGTGATAAGTCGATTAAAAATGAGCCTTGTATTGATTATGAGTCATTAGTTGTTGGCAAAGAAAGAAGCTTGTCAAATTCGGAAAACAATTTTCCCAAAGATTATGATACTTACAGTATTTTTTAGATGAAATAAAAATTTATTTTTTAATTTTTGAATAAAGGATCAATTGCTCAGAAGTATCGAGATTTGCTATCTGCTTTGGTTAACTTTGTCGATATGCCTGATTTTGCAAAGGACTTGCCCGAATACAGCCTTGACGAACTAAATCAATTGTCTATCAATAGTTTTTTTAACCGCTTTAAGGACTCAGTTGTTGACTTTACCAAAACAAAAATCAAAAGTAAAAGAAATGCTATCCAAAAAACGCTGCGGACATACCTTGACAACAACGACCAAGTGACCATCAATGAGGAACACAAAAACGAACTATTTGAGGCCATTGGAAAAATACTCCCTTGATACTGATTTTTTTTTCGAAAAAAATTATTACTTTTGTATAAATTTGCCAAATTAAAAATCCATCAAAAGATTTTGTTTATCAAACTTTTTTACTATTCATTATTTGTTAAATTTCGATTCTCCCTCTGAAATAAACTTTCATTTTGGAATGTTCACTTTTTTTACCTATTTGTTGTTAAACAATAAAGAAACTGATGTTTAATTTTTTTTTAAAAATTGGTTTTATAACAATTATGTTGATAGGAATTTTATAAATTTTGACAAATTTTTTATAGGAAATCTAAGTGAAGTTAACTTAATTTTTATAAAGTAAAAAATATGCAAAAGAATAGAAAATATAAAAGGAAAAAAAATATTTGCTTTAGTATCAAATGTTTTCTTAAAGCTTACTTTAGAATTAATAATGGACGATCATTACCTTAACTGTTGAAATACTTAAAACATTGCACAAATTATTTTTTTTATGTATAAAAAAAAGTCGTCTTGGTTGTGCAAGTCAATTTTTTTTTATTTTTAATATAAGTGACATAATATTTAGAATGAAATACTTATTTTTTTTTTGAATTTTTTCTTAATTTGTTGTACAAATTACTTAATTTACCGCCTGAATTATTTGAATTATGTTTAACTCCGATTGGAAAATTGTGGATTTACAAAAAAAAAATGTAAAGAGTTAAAACTTTCTTACCAAGGCAAGAAAGCTGATTTAGAACCGAACAACCCAATTAATATAAATTTGAAGAAATTTTGATTCGCATCAAATTCAATTCAAAGTTGGTCCAATTTTGTGGTGTGAATTTAAAGGATTTTCAATGTCCAAAAAAATTTGCATGTTGTCTTGAAGAGAATCTGAAGTTTTTTTAAAGTTCATCGTTTTTTATGAAAAATTTGAAAAAAATTGGAGAAAATTTGAAGACAAATTTAGTTTTAACGACAGAAATGGCTTGAGGCTTAAGCCTCAAAATGAATCCGATACTTCAAATTCAGATCAAATTATCAACGTCCCCATCAGGCATTTAAAATTATAAAGTATGATTCAGAAGATTGGACAAACAGTTTAGTAAAAAAGTGTTTAGTAAAACAATTAAATTAGGTAAAAACTAACTAATTTAGGCTATAAATTAAGTAATTTTGATTTTGATTTTTTTAATTCGGTTTTTTTTTTCACTTAAACTTGACCAAATAAAATGAACATAAAATTAACAATTTTGTTAATAAATTTCTAAATTCTTATTGACTGAATTTTTTTTTTCTATTTTTTATTTCTTCTTTTAAATCTTTTTTATTACATCACCAGAATTGGCATTAATTGAATTAAATAATTAAATAAATAATAATTTTGTTGAATAAAAAAAAAATTTATACGTAAATTAAGTAATTTGTACATTTTTTTATTCGAGATTCTAAGTAAATTAAGAGTACAGGTAATATTTCTTCATTAATAATTACATTGGTTTACTTATATATACCTAAATACTAGCGTATATACTTGCCGAGAAGCTCGTCTCTGGAAAACATTCAAAATATTTGATTAACTAAAAAATTGTTTTTTAAAAATAAAAAACTAAAAGCATGTTTTTTTTATTTGTGAATATACATTGAAAATGCTAAAATGATTATTAATATAATTAATATTATAATTATTAAAAATTAATTAACAAATAACAACAAGACAATTAATTAATTTTGTTTTTTATGACTCTGTAGATTGCAATCTCCAGGAGCTGAAAATGAATAAGATAAACATTTTTACCCATTACCTTGGCCTTGAACCTAAAATAATTTAAAAATTTTGATCTCCAAAATTAATAATTAATAATTTAATAATTATTTTTTAATAATTTCTTAAAATTAATTATTATTTCTGTCGTTAAATCTGAATTTAAATTTTGAGATTTCTTTTATTTTAAAATAAAAAACTGCATTCAATTTTAGTTTTTTTATCTTAATTTTTTTTTATTTTCGATTTTCGCTTTTAAACTTGGCATTTAACTCAAAATTTGGATTTAGGAACACGGTCAATGAATTAGTGTCTCCATAACTTGGGATCCATGGTACGTATTGCTAGGGATGCAATCCGAATTTTGGATTTTAGGATTCCTAATTTTCAAATAGTTTTTTTGAACATGTATACAGAACTTATTAATAATTATAAATATTAATTTTTTAAATCTATGTCACTAAAATAAGTTTAAGTTAAAAGTTTGAAATAAATTTTACTTTCTTTTTGGAATAAATGAGGAAAAGTATTTAGATAGTTGATTTTTTTAAGTAATTCAAAATAGTAGAACTAAAAGACACAAAAAAATTATCTAAGGCTTTTTATTTTATTGCTCTTTAAAATTAAATATAGATTATCTAGGGGTTGAGTCAATTCGATCTTTTAAAGTCAGAATAACTTGAAGGACGAGGAATAGGACTACGAGGAAAAATTTACTATTTATTTATTTATTGATTAGCAATTAATCTCCATTTTGGAGAAGTAAAATTTAAACATTATACAATAAAAAGTTTGTAAATTAGAAAAAATACAATTTAATAATAAGAAAAAATGATAATCTAGAATATAGTTATCCAATTGATCGAGTCCAAGAATAATGAGACTATTACTAAAAAGACTTTATTAGGTTTTTAAGTAAGATCCTGTAGTGCTTGAACCTAACATTTTCTAAGCATAGCTTTATTGAGTCAGTTATACCGTCATTAAATTCCAGTTCCGATTTAAGAACCAATTTTAGTTGATTTATATTATTTTTTATAAACATTATATCTTTATTAAAATATTTTTCAAGGATGGCTATGTCATGCTTAAATGATTTGTTTTTTAGCATTCATAAGAGGGGGGTATCTATACATATTGATTCAAAAATGTAAGAAAACAATGGGTTATACTGCAAGCTACTAATAAAAGATAGTTTGGAAAATACTATGAATTTTTACCAATTTACTAACTTAATTGAATTAAGATGCGTAAGATGCTTAATGTTTAAGCAACCTTTCTCAATCCGAAAATATAAGTCTGAGAATAAGCTCAATTGATTAGAATACTTTTAAATGGCGTTCAAAATGCAGAAAATGGCAGAGATTTATTTAAACAAATTTTCTTAAAATAAAGCATCAACAAAATTAAATTATTTCTTTTAATAATAAAGTTATTTAAACTTTTCTGAATTGAAACGAACTTCAAACCACCATTTTCTAGATAATTATTATATTTTCTTTTAAAACTTTTAATTTTCCTGATTAGGTTTATTTTGGAGATTTATGGAGATGGAGATCATCTTTTAAAATCAACAGAATTTTATACATGTCGCTCATACGATCATTATTCGACTACTGTTTTATAATACTTCAGTCAGGCACTCAGAACATAAGAGTCGAAATGCAAAAAATGCAAAATCGAGTGTCGCGAATCATAAAGTATTTTCCACTAAAGACAAGTATCAAAACAATTCATAAAGAGCTAAGAATCGACTTGATTGATGACAGAGCAAACAAGCTTTTTTCTAAATTTATCACCACAAGGCAAAGCCATGAAATAATAGCTCAGGAGATCGAGGACTTTCTGCTTCAAAACTCCTCCAGAAACAATTTAAAGTACAAAACACCCTATGATTCAATCATTAACACGCCAAACTTTTAGCAAAAATTTAATTTAACAATTTATATTTAATCTTTTATATTCAATTTATATAATTATGCACATATAATTAATACATATCTTAATCATATTGCAACCATGTGGGCTGAAAAGAAGGCTCTGCCATTCGGAACTACCCTTTTCCTAAATTATTTTTTTAATAATAAATAAATAAATAATTAGATTCTTAATTATTAATATTTATTAATTTAAAAAAAAATATACATATTTTTACTTGTCAAAATGATGAAGATTTTGAGATTTTTTTTTAAAAAAATTTATTTTTGTTTCAATGCTTACTGTTTTTAATTATATATAGAGTAACGAATAGAAAATTAAAAAGAAATTTTCAAATATTTTATTCTATTAAATATAAAAATGTACGTGATATGTAACATTTTTCCCATTGTTTATTTTAAATAGATAAATTTTTATTAAAAATAAGTTTTTTTCCTAGTAATAACAGTGCTTTTTGCATATTTGATTTTAGTTCATTGTTTTTTTTCATAGATTTTTATGAAAATTTTAATTATCTTATAATTTTTTTTTATTTTTTTTTTGGACTAATTATATCCAGCTAATAGAAATTCTTCAATGTTCATTAAAAAATATTTTAATATCTTTCCAGTTTTACAAGAGAAAACTTTATTTAAAAATAAAATATTAATTTTTTAGAATCTCATCTAATTAATAAAAAGTCAAAAATATTTACAAAACTTTTACTACTAATATTTTTTAAAATCACTTTTTTTGCATTAAATTTTCCAAAGATTGGCAATTTTTCATACTAATGAAAAATTTTTTTTTTCCGAAAATATAAAAATGCACTTATCACATTAAGCATTCTATCAATAAAATAAAATTAATAGAAATCTTCGTCTATTTAGTAATTTCCTTATTGACTTTTCATTTCTCTGTCTAAACTTATTTTCAGAATCAAACATTAAAAGAATTCAGGCTATTCAAAACTCAGCAGTTCGATTCATTCTTAAAATAAAATATGATACACCCTCCGACATACTACATAATGTGGGCTTTGATAAACTAAAACTTTTTGAGTTGTCTGAGAGATATATTGGAGTAGGACTGAGCCATTCTGTTCCATTAGTAACCAGACTGGTCGAGGAGTACTTGAAGGGTTTCGAATCAAGATACATCGAATACCCGACTCCACTATGTAATTGCTACCTAACTATTTCTTCTCATTTTCCTGAAACTTCAACTTTGTAAACATATATCACATCCTACTTGATTTAACTGTTAATTTGTTACAAAAAAATAATCACAAAATTACCGAAAAAAAAAAAAAAAAGCATAATTTCTTGTCTTCTTACTCTATTTTACTTTATTTACTTTATTTTTAAATTTATTTTTTTGATTTTTTCTTTTATTTATTTTATTTAACTCTATTTTTATTTTATTTAATTTTTTTTTTGATTTTTTGGTTTTATTCTGAAGGAGCTTAAGCTCGGTACAGTTAACAAGTAAATAAATAAATTAAGCATTCTATCAATAAAATAAAATTAATAGAAATCTTCGTCTATTTAGTAATTTCCTTGTTGACTAGGAAAATTTTTTGAAATTTTTTTGAAGATCATTTGATTCATTAAGCTTATTGCTTATCAAAATTTTATTTCGAAATTTTTTGTTCTCTTGACCATGAAAGTTTTTCAATCATAAAATGAAATATTTTTTAATTATTTTTCATTCGAAAATTGCATCAATTCTTTAAAATAGATTTAAAAAAATAAAATTTAAACTTAAATCTAAATTTTTATTTTTTAAATTTTAAACCAAAATTGAAAAAAAAATCTTAAATAAATTTAAAATTTAAATTTAAATTCAATAAAAATTATCTAAAATCATAGTTTGTTTTAGCAGATATTATGAAAAATACTCATTGAATTAATTATATTTTTTTAATTGAAATATTTATTCACGCAAAAAGCGTTTCGCTTACAAAATCGATTTTTTCCTAAGATTAAATTTAACTAATTAATTAAATTCGGAACTTTATCTGGTAAATTTAAAACAGTACACCTGGTTCTCGAAATATTTGAAATTGATTTTAAAAACGATAAATCCAAACAAAGCTGCTTTTTAATGACAGAAAAAATGATGGTTCTTAATCTAAATGCTTTTCCAGGATACTTGGTCTTAAGGGATTTACTCATAACAAAGTTAAATTTCTCCATGAATAAATTTAAGCAGCTCTGAATAGCGGAAATGCATCTCATCTTACATTAAAATCAAATTCTTGTTTTTAAACAAAAATAAATCATTTGCAAAAATCATTTAAAATCCTATCAAAATTTGAATCAATCTTGGCTAAGTATCCGATTTTTTTCGCACAAATATTGTTCTTAACAAAAGCTGGTTTGCTTTTGTAATTAACTTTGGGTGCTAATGAAGCATTTTTGTATTACCTTGATTTTAATTCAGCACAATTTGGCGAGCATATTTTTCCTAGCTAAAATACTTAACTCGATTGAGCAAGAAATATTAGCGAGAAATTATCTATCAGTTCTGGCTTGGTCAATTTTAAAACAAGATACAATTTTAATTGCTTTTGTTGCGTAATTTAAAACTAATATTGGGTAAATTTTAATTTTGGTGAAACAAATTCGCACCATCTTTATAAGGTTAATTAATTTTCTCTAATTGATCCATTCGAGCCCTTTCCTCAAACCAAAATTTGCATATTTTCATTCTATTTTCGATGAAAAAAGCATAATAGTTTCGTACAATATTTAAACGAGTTTATCAATCGAGTGAAAATTCACTTGGAAATTTTAATAGACAATTTGCATTTTATCTAAAAAGATTTTATTACAATAAATGTCCTTTCTGGTTACAAATATTTACTGAGCTTAATATTCACTAATGGTATTTAGATTTGAATTTTATTCATTTTTTGTATAAAATAGTTGCTAATTTTTATTTTTTTAGATAATTCCTAATAATTTAGTTTTAAAGGTTTAATTCTTAAATTGATTGTTTTTTTATTCTGTCGGAAATTTTTAACTTAGAATCGGATATCATACCATTAAGTGAATGGTGTTAAATAAAATTTGCCCCATTAAAATAATAAATATTACATAAAATTTTTTCAATTATATTTTTATAAGGATTAGTTTGTTTGATATAATATTTTTCTTAAGAAATTATTTCAATTTTTTTTTTCTAAAATTTTTTCCAATTACAATTCTACGATTGTAGCGACTACAAAATTTTGGACCGTCATCTCATTTAGTCTTGTTTTATGTAAAATTTTTCTTAAGTGCTCTCCAATTCTACAATTGTGGTGACTACAAAATGTGTTTTTTAATCTGATCATCTTCGAGTTTGTTTTTTTTTAAATAAATTAAAGAATTTTTTAATTATTAATTTATTTTGCTAGACAAAAAAATTTATTTCGGTTTAATAGTCTACTAGATATTTTTTATCTTTAATTTTGTTTTTTTGATAGCTTGAATTTTCTCTCTCTCTAACTCTCACTATTCAGTTTTTTATTTTATTCCGTCTGCAAATATACCCTGTCATAAATTTACAATTAAATTTTCATTAAAAGATTTTAGCTAGACCAAATTCATTTCAATTTTACTAACCATTAGAAAAGTTCCAGCCTAAGCTCTTAACTTTTTTTTGAGATTTTCTTCACCCCAAAGATTTTGACAAAATTTAAATAAAATTTTTGCTAAATTTTTCTGACTACAATTCTACAATAGTAGCGCCTAAAACTAAAATGTGTAGCCTTTATTATTATTTTATTGTTTTTTTTTTCATTTTAAAGTTTATTAATGATGTAAGAAAATTTTTATTTTTCCGACTACAATACTACAATTGTAGCGACTACAAAATTCGTAGCAAACATTTTTATCTGATTATCTTAGATTTTTCTAAAATGAATCTAAAATGTAGCGGCTGTGTTTTACTTGGTGATTAAGTAAATAAGTTAAATTTGTTTATACAAATTCCTCTCATTAAAATAATGAATATTATATAAAATTTTTTAATTATATTTTTATAAGGATTAGTTTATTTGATATGAAATTTTTTTGCAAGAAATTATTTCAAAAATTTAGGAAAATCTCACGACTAAGCTTAATCTTTTAATAGGCTTTGTTAAACAAGTGCTAAACATTGGCCCGATTTAGACTCGCTCCGAAAGTTTTAAACGATCGACAGTCTGATAGAGCATTTGCAAAATCGTTTAAATCAACGATGTTTTTAATTAAAATCAATTGATATTTTAAATCTGACTTTTCATTATTCAATGTTCCAGAAGTGCCCCATTGTCTGAGTATGTAACATTTGTAATTTTGATCCTAAATTAATCATCTTGTTTTACACTGTTTACTTTGCCTAATTATATCTGTCTATACAAATTATTAGGAATATTTATCTCCTAGATCTATTACATCCTAATAATCTAGTTTCAAATTTTTAGCATAGGCCCAAAATTTATCTGATTTACTTTAGAAATCGATTTCATATTCTTACTGTACTTCTCATTAAAGAATTATTTTACTCCAATTCTGGAATTCAATGCTTTGTTTACATTTAATTGTCCTTTTTTTTAAGTGCCAAGATTTTTTCATTCTGAGAACACTTTTTACTTTATTGGTCATTTCATCGATTAAATTTAGTAATCATCTAAAAAAATAGAATTTTAGTACGAAATAAAATATCCCAATTAAAATTGATTTAATAAAATTATTAACTCTTTGTACTGTGTAAAATTTTATATTTCTGAAAATATCCTTTTATTTTTAAAGAAAAAATTGAATTAATTTTCAGGGAAAAAGCTCTTAATTGATTTTTTGATGAATATCATTTCATCTGAAAATTTAAGAATATTATTTTAATTGAAAAATATTTAGCAGAAAAAATCATTCGTAGGAATTTTGTGATAACTTTTGTAGGAAAAAAAAATTAATTTTAATTAATTGCAAGATTTGTAGCCTAAAAAATTGATAAAACTAAAAAATTTTGCTGAAATTATTTTTTATTTTTAAATGAGCAATTTTTTTTCTATAAAAATCTGGAAAATTTTTACCAACTTGTTTCAAAAGATTAGTATTTTGAGAAAAAATTAAAAAAATTTTCAGCGTTTTATCCATGAAAATTATTCTATGAAAAGAACGCTCACTGATTATTTATCTTGGTCACTTCAGGGAAAAAAATGACCAATACGCTAAAAATTGCAAAAATTGAATTTTTAATATCAAATTTTTTAATTAAATAAAATGTTTTATTAGTAATTAGATTTTATTAGTATAAAAACTAGAAGAAGAATTTAAAGTCAGGTCAAGTAATTACCAAATATTTGGCAATGTTCTTACAATCTAACCCGATTTCAAGACTAGACCGACTGGAACAAATTTAATAAAAAAAAAACAAAAGTAAATTAGTCCAAACAGCATGTAATCTTCAGAAAAATACTAATCTTAAATTTTTATTATCTCGTGATATTAAGGTGGTAATTTCAGCAAACATTAGTCTTATCAAGTTTACATTAGTGAGATCAATGAAAAGCCATAAAATAGTTCAAGATCAAAGAAAGCAACTCGGTAAGAATTCTATCTTGGACTATAAAAATAAAAATAAATTCCAGCTTTATTGACCAGTTTAAAATGTAAACTTAACTCTTTATTTTTTATTAGTAACTTGGCCAGTCTCTAAAACTACTTGACTTGAGCAGTTTATTTCACCGATAATGATAAATTGGCAGCATATGCATTTTTGTTTTGCCTAATGGCTAAAATAATTAAAATGGACCTACAGACAAACAACATTAGCACTCACTTGGATGTGAACACGGACATTATCTATATTTCAGCAAGTTAGGGCCGGATTTTGTGGTGTAAGCAAAATGTAGAGTGTCGAAAAGTGCGAGATAAGTAACTTAATATGTGCGGATTATTTAGTAAACCATGCGCCCACATGAGTCCGGTCAAATTAGTTAATAAACAAACTATTTTTCCATAGTCGAAATCGATCCATTTCAAATGTTTTTTTCTCATGTAGTTGCACGATTTCTAGTGTTTATTTGTTTTTGAAATTGAATTTTGAAGCGAAGCGAATAATCTAATCGATTTGGTTAAGCGTTTTTACATTATAGACAGTTATTGTTTATAATAGACAGCAAGAGATAGGTCTTGCATGCCTACTTTTCTCTTAATTTCACGCGTTCATTTCAAATCCATGCAATTAGTTCTTAGAAATTTTGATCGATTATTAATTTTTTTTGCTAGACAAAAAAATTTATTTCGGTTTAATAGTCTACTAGATATTTTTTATCTTTAATTTTGTTTTTTTGATAGCTTGAATTTTCTCTCTCTCTAACTCTCACTATTCAGTTTTTTATTTTATTCCGTCTGCCAATATACCCTGTCATAAATTTACAATTAAATTTTCATTAAAAGATTTTAGCTAGACCAAATTCATTTCAATTTTACTAGCCATTAGAAAAGTTCCAGCCTAAGCTCTTAACTTTTTTTTGAGATTTTCTTCACCCCAAAGATTTTGACAAAATTTAAAAAAAATTTTTGCTAAATTTTTTCTGACTACAATTCTACAATTGTAGCGACTAAAAACTAAAATGTGTAGCCTACATTAAATTTAAAATTTTTTTTGTTCATCTTAAAGTAAAATTATGATTTAAGAAAATTTTTTCTTACTAACTGAAATGTGTAGCCTACATTATTATTTAAATTTTTTTTTTAACCTAAAGTTTCAAAGATTTAAAGTTTAAAAAGTTTAATTCTTAAATTGATTGTTTTTTTATTCTGTCGGAAATTTTTAACTTAGAATCGGATATCATACCATTAAGTGAATGGTGTTAAATAAAATTTGCCCCATTAAAATAAAAAATATTACATAAAATTTTTTCAATTATATTTTTATAAGGATTAGTTTGTTTGATATAATATTTTTCTCAAGAAATTATTTCAATTTTTTTTTTCTAAAATTTTTTCCAATTACAATTTTACGATTGTAGCGACTACAAGCTGAAATGTGTAGCCTACATTATTATTTTAGATTTTTTATTTTTAACCTCAAGTTTCTAAGATTTAAAGTTTTAAAGTTTCAATGATGCAAGAAGATATTTTTATTTATCGACTACAATTCTACAATTGTAGCGACTACTAAAAATGTAGCGCTCAATATTTTTGAATTTTTTGTCCTTCATCTTTAATTTTTATTGTGATTTAAATTATTCATTTTGTTTTTCAAAAATTCTACATTTGAAGCCTGCATTTAATTTGATATTGAGTCTCTTTATTTTTAATTTGTAATAATGTTAGATTATTTTTATATTTCTGACTATAATTCTACAATTGTAGCCTACTTTTCATATTTATCTTTATGTTTTTATTCATTCATTCATTTTTTGCTTGATTGATTCAATGTTGTATCATTAAAATTCAAAATTTAGAACATTCACTAACAGTTGAATATATCAACTAATTAAAAGCTTAAAAATCTCAGGGGAACAATTTAACTAAATTAAAGATAAGCTTAATTGTTTTTGGTTGTAGGCTGACAGCTAATTTTGCCGTCAAATAAATTTGGTCCCGGGTGCAGACAACCTTTAATTAAGATATTTAGCTCAATTTAAAAAGAATTCAACGATTAAACTTTTAATAAACTAGTTCCTCAATTTTATCAATTGCAAACTAGAACTTAATAAAATTGTAATTAAAATTCCTGGTTTCCATTTCTTCGGTTTCATTTTCAAATAAAAAGACCTAAAAAAATCTTGTTTAAATTTTGCGAAGCCAGTCTGAGAACCAAAATTTCATTATCTTGGCTAATACTTGATTATTAGATAAGAAAAACGCAGATTAAAACTTCGAACAGACCAAAGCCTCAGAAATTCTATTTACAACAAACTAAAATCCAAATTTTATTTATTTAAAAAAATTAAATTACCTAATTCCATTAGGTTTTCACTTTTCATTTTTTTCCATTTCATTATCTTTTTATCAATCCATTTAGATTAAAAGAAGAATTTAAATAAATATCCTCAATTTATTGAAAATAAATCTGATCTAATTGAATTCGAAAATAATCAAATTACCTTTTAATTTTTGATTTATTCTTGTTTATATATTTAGAGTTTTAGTTTTTAGTTGAGTGCATTCAATGGAAATGAATTCTAGCTTTAATTTCTATAGAGCTAAATTCAAAGACAAGCTTTTTTTTGCTACTAATAGATAAATATATCCAAAAATAGCTCTTTTTGCATTTGTCACATCGATTAAATAAAACATTTTTGGCCTCAAATGCAACTCGGGCCGAGTTCCCATCGGCTATTTCAATATAGCTCGACCATCTAAACTTTTTCATAATATTTACCAATAGATCACAGTGATATTTAAGTTTTATTATCAAATTTTGCTATACGACTTGCGCACCATCAAATGTCACTTATTTAAATATTCAAAAATGTCCCTTAATTTTAAGATTTTTTTATAGCGCAATAAATTCTTATCAATTTTGGAGTGGGCCAATTTTGCAGAAGACCCATTCGGATGATCTAGATTAGGCGTCAAATTTTTTTGATCATAAAAAAAATAAAAATAAAGCAGAAATTAGATTTTTATCTTCCTCTAATCGTCTAAACCAAAGTATGCTTTTTGTCAACTAACTAAAGCCAGTTTATATCTTATCTCAGAAATCACATCTTGGGTTCAAAGCAGAAAAAAAAGGAAAATATTTTCTCTGCTTTCTTTTCAAAGCCACTTTTTAAGTCAGTCAGAAAAGAAAATTGAGTCCAAATAAGCTTGTTTTGAGTATTTTTAAAACTCTATTCAAATTAAACTAGATTGACTCTTATTCAAAAAAAATTATCTATTTATTTAAAATAAATTAAAGATCATTCCAAAAAAAATTGTACAAATAAGCTAGTTTTGAGTATTTTTTAAATTTAAAAAAAAAATGTTTTTAAAACTTAACTCAATTCAAAAAATTAATGTTTTAGGTTTTATCAAATTTTTTAATTAATTAAAAATTTTTTAAAAGAATTTTTTTTTCGTCAAAATCGCTCTTTAAGACAGAAGAGAAAGCCGAGTTTATATAAGCTAGTATTAAGGCTTTTTTTTTTAAATAAAAAAATATTCTAAAACTCTATTAAAATTAAACTAGATTGACTCTTATTCAAAAAAAAAAATATATATTTATTTTTAACAAATTTTTTAATCAATTAAATATTTTTCGAAAAATAATTTTTTAATTTCAATTTTTCAGTCAGAAAAGAAAACAGAGTCCAAATCGGAGTATTTTTAAAGTAAAAATAAAATAAAAAATTCTCCTCAGATTAAACTTAAATGAATCTTATTCAAAAAAAATTTCAATTAATTACAGATTATCTTTTAAGGAATTTATTTTTATTCAGGCAAAAGACAAAGTCGAATTTAAAAGCTAAAGAATAAGCTAGTGTTGAGAGTTTTTTTTTATAAAAAAAATATATTAAAACTTAACTCAATTCAAAAAATTTATCTTTTAATTTTTATCAAATTTTTTAAATTAATTAAAGATTAGTTTAAAAAAAAAAACAGTTTTATTAAGATTGAATTAATTGAATCAAATATTTGGTAGATGTTGGTGAGACATGGATGTACGTGCTCAGATAAAGTTGTATTTTATCGGGCTTTAGCACATTTATGAGCATATGTGAAACATCATTTCCGTAAAATAATTGATATAAACGAAACATAAATAAAAACTTATCAAAATTTAGCTTAAGATAATTATCGAGCATAAATCAACTCGAAATCGGATTAAAATTTTAATTTAATTTTTTGAATGAATGAAAAAACGTTCATGTAGATAAATTGGACTAGATAAGAAAAATAAGTACATTTTGAGAAAACATTAACGCAAGGCCTTACCAGAGCCTGAGAGAAAAATCGACTAAATAGAAAATTAGATTCCTTTTAAATACAAGGAAAACAATTTTTTCACTGAACCTTTAACAAAGCCTTTAAGAATCGTAGTGCTCTTTAGGAAAATAATTGAAATTTTTCAATTAATCAATATCTAAGAGATAAATCAATTTATTTATTCTAATCGGAATTTTATTCGGAATTCAAACACTTTGCCTTGTAAAGATTCGTATCGCTGCTCTTACATTTGATCTTAATTTTTTATTATCTTTAATATAATTTTAAAAATAGTTAACATGAATGCGTACAAGTGGGGTTTAATTTGCGGTATCTTAAACGCGGAACTTCTAGTTCTTAATATTTTTTTAATTATTGTATACTTTTTAGTTTATATTAGAACTGAGATAAGAAAAAATACATTACTGTTAATTTATCAATAGATTAAATATTGATAACCACCCGCATCTTTATTGCATAATAATTTTTTTTTCCATTTTTTTCCCATATTTTATTATCAATTTCAATAAAAAAAATTTTTTTGATTTATTATTTTCAGGCCAGCTCAAAGACACCTATGCCAGTGATCCGTGCCACCAACAGTTGTTTATTAGCCGGTATGTTTGTAGATTGATTGATTTTGAATGAAAAGAATTAAATAAATTCGAATCCTCTAGGGAATCGGGTTTCATGATTTTTGTATACTCTACAATTGTAGCGACCGCTACAATTGTAGAAAATTGTGTAGGTATAGATTTTTTTCTTCGAAAAAATAGTCTAATTAAAGTACATAAGTGTTGTTTATTTTTACAAGTGTGAATAGTTATCATACCTGATTAATCTTACGTAAACAAGCATCAAAAAAGATTAAATGGCATTTTTGGAATAAAATTAATTAATCGAAACAATATTTTTTACGATTAATTGCTATTTTAGATATTCTATCTTCAATATTTACATGATAAATAATATTTTCTTATAAAATAACTATCTTTACCGACCGATTTAAAAAGCTTATGTTATTTCGCCCAAAATTTGTGCTAAATATTTTTGATTAATTTCTAACTGGCATCAACACTCGAACAACTTTTTTTCTTGTTCAGTAGTTGATCGGCACACAAAATTACCGCAAAAACTAATGTGATAGATTTTAAATTATAAAAAGTGTTCTTTTTTTTTAAATTAAAAATATTTCACAAATAGGTCAGAAATTTATTTTTTTTCTATAAGAATAAATCATTTCTAGCAATATTCATCAAATTTTGTGGACAGCACGAATTTTTAGGTAAAATAGGAAATGCCGGAATTTTGTGACGTCCTAAGTTCGAAAAGATTAAAATAACTGATCGGATGAGTCGATTCCGTCAAGACTATTCAAATATTTTTAAAATCAGCAAGGAAATAGAATTAATAATAGAATGGCATGTGTGCTAATTTTTTTCTTCTTCAAATTGACCTTAATTTGGATTAATAGATTTTATTATGTCAAAAAATTTTTTTATTTCTTTCATTTTTAGACCAAGATAAATCAGTTTATTTCAAAATTAATTTTACTAGAATTTAGGAACCGATTTGTCAAAAATAAAAAATAAAGGAAAAATTTTTTGTCCCAATTTTTGATCAATTTCTTTTTTTTGTCAAATAATAAATTGAAAATTTTTATCTATTTCATTTGTTTTTTTTCTGCTAAATTTTTTTTAATTAAGAAAAAAGTAATATTTATAAAGTTTCGTTCCCAACTGTCTGAATACGACTCTAACTATTTTTTAAAATAAAATAAATAAACAATATGATATTATTGTTATTAAATTTAGATTTTAATTTATTATATAAAATGTATATGCTGAATATATTGTTAATTCTGTTAGGCCATAGTCAACAAGCACTTTTGCGCTACGTGCCGGCCAAATCAGACACTGCTTATTCATCAGTACAAAACAATTTACTCAACCAAAAACCATTAGGTAAATATTGACCAACTGTTTAAAAAAAAATAACTATCTAAGCCTAGCGTTAAATTAAACGTAAATAATTAATCATATTTTTTTAGACTGTCGGCTATTCGAGTCTGATCTAATCGAATGCTTTGCTTACAATCTGTTTTTGAGAAATTCGAACAAATTTAGAAATCTTGATCCAGAAAGTAATTTATAAAATATTCTTTTTTTAAAAAAAAAAATATTAAATTATTTTTTTTGCCTAAAAAAGATGTTTTAATTAGACCAATACTTACCAGACAGTTTGGCAACCAAAGTGTGGTACGCGGAGACAATGCCACTTTTACTTGTGAGACTCAAATGGACTCGTTTCCAATGTTTTTGTTCTACAAGCTTAGCAAAGACATCATGGCCAAGTATTCTGACAAAAAATACGACATTACCTCATTGCTTGACCAGAACGCTTTGGCTCTTCAAAAAAAAGTACAAAACTCACTTTAAAAAATAAAAGAAAAATTTTAAAAATTTCAACAAAATAAAAGGACTCTTTCAGTGACTACATGACCATAGACGAAAGATTCAAGCTTGAGAGAAGACAGCACATAGAAGACTCGAACAAAGACTCTTTTTCTGATCTGGAAACAGTCAACTTGAAGATTTTGAAAACAAGTCCGACCGACCAAGGCTACTATCTGTGCATAGTGGCCAACTCACTCAAGTCTTTTAGGGTAACCTACGGATTCTTGAATGTGACTGATTCTGCTGACTTTGAGCACAAAATTTCCTTGGTGGAGAAAAATCTGGAGTCATTTTTTGACAAAAACAAGTATTCAATAACAGTGGGATTTTTTGCTGTCCTTCTTCTAGTCTTGATGATAACCATGTCTGTTTGTATGTGTCACATAAGCTCAAAATCAAAGGACAAAAAATTGATTGTGGACAACACAATGGGCTCGATGAAGAAAAATTTTCTCTATGTCTCGATGCCGGACAATGGCAGTCAGACCACCAACTCAACACTGAACAATCGGCTTTGTTCCATAGACCAAGATGTGGTGTCGAACAGCTCAGAGACTCAGCTGATACCTGAAGAGGACCCTGAATGGGAATTTCCGCGCGAAAAACTAAAATTGGCCAACCTGCTGGACGAAGGCGCATTTGGTCGTGTGTTCAAGGCCGAGGCGTACGGCATCATACCAGGCCGCTACAGATCATGTGTCGCAGTCAAAACCCTCAAAGAAAAATCAAGCAAAATCGAACTGAACAATTTTATCAAAGAGCTAGAGATAATGAAGTCAGTGGGCAAGCACGAGAACATTTTAAGCTTGCTGGGATGCTGCACCAAAAATGGACCTGTGTACGCAATTGTGGAGTATGCCAAATTAGGAAATTTGAAAAATTATCTCAGATCCCAGAGACCCAAGGAGTTTTTAGGCTCGGACTTGGATGAGGCCGAAATTGAGGGTTCGGCAGCTCAACTGGCCAACGATGTCCTAAAACTCTATTCCAGCATTAACAAACACAAAGTGAACAAATCAGACAAGTTTTCCACTTTTGGCTACGCCAAAGACAAAAACAAATTCAACACTGACTCGGAACTGGACTTGACTATTGATTTAGTCAAATTTTGTTGCCAAATATCCAACGGCATGAAATACCTGCACTCAAAAAAGGTCTGCCACAGGGACCTGGCTGCGCGCAACATTCTACTTGATGAGAACAAAGTGGCCAAAATAGCCGACTTCGGCTTTGCCAGAGACCTGCAGCAAAATTACTACTACACCAGAAATTCAGAGTCGCCCATACCTGTCAAATGGATGGCGCCAGAAAGTCTACTTGACCGCAAAGTGTATCCCAACTCGGACATTTGGTCATTTGCGGTCTTGATGTGGGAAGTGTTCACACTGGGCGGAAGTCCCTACCCCACAGTGCCCATTGAGAAGTTGTTCGACTATCTAAAAGAGGGAAATAGAATGAGCAGACCGGAATTGTGTGATGAGGAAATTTATGACCTAATGCTTGATTGTTGGAACATAAGCTCCGAATTGAGACCAAGCTTTGCAGTGATCAATGAAAGACTTGAAGTTATGCTGGCCAAGCATGAGAACAAAAGACAAGAGAACAATTTTGCCGAGTTGGAAAAGTTGTTCGACAAGAACACTTTTGGTCAATTGACACTGAATTCGTCACAGAAAAAACTGCTTACTACCAATTTGACAATAAATCCACTAGCAGGCCCTGTCGAGCCCTTGCTGTCCAATTCTTCGTCAATATTGACCATGCTGAACTCGAACCGAAACAGCTCGTTGTCAAACAGTCACAAATTGGCCATGAATTTGCATTCGAAGAGAATGGTCCGCAATTCAGAGTCCGAGGACTCGCAGTACTTTAGTGGAGCTGATTCGAGTCTAGTCTACACCGATAGCAGTAACTATTCAAATGAATGCTCGTCGGTGTATTCCAATTATACAATGCCGATATCTGTGTTCAGCGAAGCGTCCAAGATGGCTGCCTCGCTTGGCCAAGCGCCACCTTCGCCGCCACCGCCCAAGTCGTTCTCTAAGCTTTTGAATCTAGCCTCGGCTGCCTATCAGCTTTAAATTTTAAATACAATTTTATTTTCTAATATTAATAATAATTATTATTTTTTTTTGTGTGTGAAAATCCGTTTATAGTTTTTAACTCAGGAAATTTGTGAACAGGCTTCTTTAAATTTGTGTAAATAAACTGTTTTCTTCTAAGTTCTAAATCTCAATTGTTTATGTGATTTTTTAATTCAGGGATTGTTAGAAAATCTTTTAAATTATTTAGAATAAATAAACTATTAAATTAATTTTTTTTTTTATATGGTTCACTATTTGTGTAATGGTTCTTTTCAGCAAATTTTAAACTAAAATTTAACTTGTTTTTGAAAAATGATAAAAATCTTGGTGAGGTAAAAA